>CM053580.1:223936754-223998540 GCA_028627135.1 Pseudochirops cupreus | reverse complement strand
TCCCCTCCATCAGCCCCCCTCTTATCCCCATCCCCCCTACTCTCCTGTAGGGCAAGATACCCAATTTAGAGTGTATGTCATTCCCTCCCTAAGCCAAATTCAGTGAGAGTAAGGTTAACCCATTCCATTTTGCCTTCCTGTTCTTCCCCTACATTGTAACAGTTATCCCTTGCCTCTTCTATATGAGATAATTGACCCCATTCCGTCTCTCCCTGTCTTCTCTCATTCCTCTCCCACCTCTCAATTTCACCTTTTAAAATATCATCCCTTCCTATTCAGTTGATCCTGTGCCCTCTGTCTATGCACACATATATATACACACTCACATATGTATTCATATGCATATATATACCCTCCTATATAGACATATGTGTATGTATACATATATATACAATTATATTCCCTTCACCTATCCTCATACTGAGAAAGGAAGTTTTTCTTTGCATCATGCATAAACCTACCTATTTTCTACATGTGCTGATTGCTCCTGGGATGCCCTCTGGGACCAAGCAGAATGAGGCTCATCCCTTTTCCACAAGATACCTATCGTGCCCCCTCACAAGCCTCCCACCTCTCTTTTCTTTTCTCTCCTTTAGCCTCTGTTTTCTCTCCTTTCTTTTCTCTTTGGTTTTTGAATTTTGAATTCAGGCAGTTTAAATATGTGGATTTTTTCAACCTTTAACTTAGTACATATAATATGATATATAGATAAAATAATGTATATTATATACATGACATATGTAATATAATATGATATATATTATATACATGACATATGTAATATAATGTGATATATATTATATATTAGACATGATATGTTATATATCTAATATAATGATACATTATATACATAATATGTTATATATATACATATATATATATATATTATATAAACACCTAATATTTAGATTTTTTTTTCAGTTCCAGGGTTAGCAAATCCATGGTGTTTGTTCTGGTTTGAACTTGGTTCCCAGTTCTTCTCTATCTTTGCTTTACCAATATACAGACCTATGTTGATCATTTCTGTTTGAGGCACTAAGCTTCTTGGAAATATGGTACAGTATAATACTTGGTCCTTCCCATTATTAATAAGTCCAAACATTTCCCTTCTTTATGGTGCTGTTTATGAGAAAAGCATCAGTTTCGTTTTTTAGAAAGTGAATTTTTAAATGTAAGAATGAATCTATTTTATCTCTGTTGAAAGGCATTTTAGGCCTTATTAAAATGTCATATTGATTCAAGAGCTTAGAGACCCAGTGTGGTATCATGGAAAGAGTGCTGGACTTGGAATCGGGAGGGACCTAGGTTCAGAGTCCACTCCTGATCATTTGTTAGCTGTGTGACCTTGATAAGGTCACAACCTCTTTGAGCCTCAGTTTCTTAAGCTCTAAGATGAATCACAACACTTTAGATCAGCTGTTCTCCACCTCTGGGTCGCAACTTCTTTGGGGGTTGAACGGGGTCACCTAAGACCAACAGAAAACACATATTTCTGATGGTCTTAGGAACCAAGACACCGCTCCTCTATCTGTCTCCAGGCAGGTCCGCCCACATGCAGATATGCCCATATACGAGTATTAAAGGGTCACGGCATTAGGGAGGTTGAGAACCACAGTTCTAGATTGAGAGCTGGAAAGGATTTTAGAGACAACCTAATCAAGCCCCATCCCTGTACAGATGAGGAAACTCACCCCTGAGAAAGGCAGAATAATTTATCTAAAACCACACAGAATCAGGACTTGATCTCCAGGCTTCTGACCAGAAAAATAACCTCTCCTTGCAACATGGTAATACTTAACTCCTAGCCAAGAATGATGTTTGGTTACAAGACATCAAGCATTACAATCTCTATATATGAAAATTATTTTTTCCCAGAAGACAGTAGAGAGGTGTGTGATAAGTGTAGGTAGCCTACAACATGCTGCAAACAAGAAATTAAGGGGGAAGATGGAGTAAAAAAAGTCATCCAAAAAATGTGTGAACAAAAAAGATGGCATAAACACAAGGTGCCAGTGAGGAATACCTGCCTGCCTGTTGTGTGCTCGCCCCATTGATAGCCTCTAGATCAGCGGTTCTCAATCTGTGGGTCACAACCCCTTTGGGGGTCGCCTAAGACCATCTGAAAACACATTTCCGATGGTCTTAGGAACCGATACACCGCTCTATCTGTCTCCAGGTGGGTCCAGCCACATGCAGATACTCCCATGTGCAAATATTAAAGGGTCACAGCATTAGGAAGATTGAGAATCACTGCTCTAGATGTTAAGAGAACTCAAGGAAGGCCATCACTATGTTGGGTTGATCTTTTATGGCACACTCATGGGAGGCATGGGTAAGAGTTGCATGGCATTGGTAGGCATTGATGGGTTGCGGCCTAAGTCCTTGGAGGGAGGACCTTCGTCTGCGACATAACAGACCCGCCGAGAGTTTAAGAGAATACAACCTCAGAGAGTTGTGGTGAGGATCCAGTGAGATAATCTAGGTGAAGTTCATTGCAAACCACAGAGGATTGTAGATGTTTGTTTGTTCCCTTAATTGGTATGTGACGGGTAATGAGGGTATTTCCTGAATTCTCCCTTTGATCTGTTTTTAGCAGAGTACCTTCCCATGGCCAGTACCCAATATATGCTTGTGGCCTCAACGAGGCTTTCACTGTCCCTGGCCTGTTGATCCTAAGGCATCCTGCAGCATTGTGACTGAAGCCTGTAGTTTTGTGGTGTGGGTGGTTGTTATTAAGGGTGGGCACAAGAAAGTCACTCCCCTCTCATCCCATGTGATTAAATTAGTACTTTGGAAGCAGTTTTCAGAAAGCCAGATTCATGCAACTTGAGCTTAATTAAGAAATGATTGGGTTAGTAGTCCAAAAAGGACTCTGCTGTTGTAATGATATCAATCAGGTAAGTTTGCTTCACTTGCTTTAATGAGCTTACCCTCCTCCCCCTTCCCTAGAATATCTCTTTGGGTTAGAGATACTGTTTTAAGCTCTCACTTAATAAATTTCCAAGGTATAACTCCCAGATTGTGATGGGTGTGTTTAACTTGTGGAACCATTTCCGTGTGTTAAGTTATGCTGGTTGACTCGGTGACTGGAGCATCTGACCTGAAATCAGGAAGACTCGAGGTTAAATCCAGCCTCATACTTACTAGCTGTGTGACCCTGGGCAAGTCACTTTGCTTCTGTTTGCCTTAATCCACTGGAGAAGGAAATGGCAAATCACTGCAGTATCTTTGCCAAGAGAACCCCATGGACAATATTGGTGTGTACAGAATGGAGGAGAGTCAGACATGACTGAAGAAAAGCAACAGGGGCCTTTTGTTGTCCCTCCTCCACCCCAGTTTCTGTAGCATTCCTTAGAGGTGTATTATGTGGCTTGGTGGGCCTGGCTTAATCATTCTTCATGTGCTCTGTGCTGGGCATCATCCTGTGAGCCTGGAATCAAGACAGAGATGAACCAGGCACTGCCCTCAGGGAGCTTAGAGACAACACGCATATAAATAATTCTATACAAAATCACTAAAAGGTCTTTTGGTGGGGGGGAGGGGGCATGAGCAGTCAGGAGGAAGAAAGGAACAAGGGAGCTGCCTTGCAGGCCTTTTATATTGTGCTTTTCTCTTCTTCTCACAGCTGACCACAGTGAAGCAGAAATTAGATGGACAGCCGGCTCTGCAGGCCAGATTCAAAGAGATCTGGGACAAGCTCCAGGCATCTGGCCAGGTCATCCCCCAGACTGTCGATGCCATGCTCTGTGTCATCCCTCAGAGCAGGAAACCCCACATTCTCTTATTTAACAAGAGGAAAACAAGCCGCCGGACTTTACAGCCGCTTAACTCATCTCTGATAGCCGAGTAGCCCTGGATTTGACCAGTGGAGACTCTGAACTGGATGTGTCATTCTGAGCATCTGAGAAATTGGTCTGAAGGAAATTAGGCTGAGCATTTTTTTTCCTCCACAGATTTCTGACACTTATTGACAACTGACATTCCAAACTGAGAGGTCAGTACTCTGGACTATTATGGACAGCATCGACCCAAACAACCAGAAACCTTGATTTTTTTTTTAAACATTAGGAATTGCCTGTGTAGAGTGACAGGTGTGCCTTCGAGAAAGTCATAGTGATTTCTCAGTCCTCTTTCCTGGGCCTTAGTTCCCACAGGCAGAGAAAAAGTAGCACAGAAGGATTTTGGGTCTGGAGATAGACTTATCCAGTTTGGAGTAAACCTCCCTTCCACAGGCACTTCTTACGTCCTTGGAAGCTTGGTTCTGCTGTGCATTTCAGGAGCTTTGCTGTGTGGCCTTGAAAACAGGGGCCGCCTCATTTCTCTGAATGCTCTAATTTTGTTTTTAATGTCTAAAGCACCAAGGCATGAATGCTGAAAAAGTCCCTAATAAAATATAGTAACAACCATCATTTGCTAGAGGCAGGATTACATGAAATGCATTACATAACACAGCATGGAATTTGGGATAAGGATTTTGTCTTGGCTTCTGCCACTGCCTAATTTCTGTGACCCTGAGCATGCCACTCAGTGGCTCAGTCCTGAAGTTTCTCTGTCTGTAAGATGCCAGCTCTTGCACTGGCATATCCTCAAATCCAGATTTGAGAATTTCAGACGACGCCTAGGAAGGTAAGAGACTAAATAAAAGCCGTGCATAGAATAACAAGAATACTTTGTTTTCTTCTGACACACGTCTCGCAGCCCCATCCCCAGCCTGCATGAGGCAAACAGGCTCAAACTGCATCCTTCGGAGCTATTAAATGTGCCTGCTTTAAATTACTGCTTCCACATTTAGGGGAAATCATATGTTTTCCCGATAAGACCTATTTAGAATTCTCTATCTCTTCTCAGTCAGTGTGTGTCATGCATTGTCTGTCCTATAATTCATCTCTCTTGTTAATGGCTTTCTTTCCTGTCTCCATTTGGAGTGCCTTATTTTCAAGGAAAAGAACTGTGTCTTTCTTGAGAGTGAAGGACCCAGTTTCCAAGTGCCCTCAGGTACCACTTCAACCGATGACTTGAAATACAGCATCTGGAGGTGAGAATATGTATGAAAATACACGGTGGTTCCATCTCAGCTGTGCCTTTTGTTATGTTCGAGGCATGTGTATCGGCCTGGCGTGCAGCCGACGCTAATGAGCCACGAAGGCCGGGCTTCTTTCTTTTCTGATGCCACCTGCCCTTTTCCCCACATCCCTTCCCTCCCACCCCACCTGTCACTGAGCAGACGGGCCCTTTTGAAAGTGCTTCTTCAAGAAATGTTATTTTGTATTATTGTTCACAGGCAGCAGGTTTTCATAGATGTTAAAACTCTGAAGGCCCTTGGAGGTCATCCCTCACTTACCAATGACCAAACTAAGGTCCAGAAAAGAGAAGTCACTTGCTAGAGAGCACACAGCTAATTACTGGCAGGTTAGAACTGGAATCTGGACCTCCTGCCTCAGCCTAATGGTCTCTCCACTAGACTGGATATCCCTCCTGAAGAAGCACAGTATTGGGTCAACCAAGCCAAGCAAGCGTAAAGCGTCCAGATGTAGTAAAGATTCTTATACAGTGTGTGCCTTGGCCGGACAGTCACTTGGAGCATGGTGATTTGACTGCTGAATACACACAAACACCATGCTTCTTTCCTTCCTCATAATCATTGCTTTCAGAAGATGTTATCTTTATTCATGACCTGTGCTAAGCTCTGGACAGATCAATTAAAAAAAATGATTGATATCTTTGACATTTACATCGCCTCTGTTTCCAAAGAGATTCCTCTCCCTTTCCTTAATCCAGTGAGCTGGCTCTTGTAAAAGAGAATAAAAAAGACAGGAAAGGAATTGTAGAGCAGTTGACCAAAACAAGCCAATCCATCAATTGAACTTGAGGGTCTATGCAATGTTGCCCATGCTTTGTTACCCACTTCTGCAGTGAAATGAAGGGGATGCGTTTTCTCGTCTTCAGGACTAAGCCCAGGTTATTCTAATTATGTATTATTCAGGGTTTTTTGTTACTGGTGCTTCCATTTACATTGGAGTCATGTAGGCACACATGTAAATGCCATAAATGTGATTAGTGTAAATACACAATGTGTGTGTGTATTCTTTCTAGAGGCATCAGTTTAGATGGTAAGGTCCCTGAGGGGAGGAATCCCGTCATTCATCTTGTGTCTCCCGAGCTGAATGGGAATAGTACGTACTCTGCAAATATTGGGTACCTATGTTGCTGGTCCAGACCTGTGATTTCATTGGTTTGGAAATTATTTTGGTGGATACAGCACAGCAATTCAGTTTGAACACCGCACTAAGTCCTAGGGAGACCAAGACAAAAATGGAATCATCCTCAGAGAGGTCTTCTTGATTTATAGAATGACTCGGGGATTTGCTTGGAGTCGCATGGCTGGTATGTGTCAGAGTCAGGCCTGGACCCAGGTTTCCCTGACTCGAAGTCGGGCCTTCAGTTCACACAGCGTCCTGCTGCTTCTTAATGGATGGTCAGTGAACATGTTTTGAACAGAAAATATACATGAACATACCCTGCCCTTTGGGGGCGTGTAGTATTTCTGATCACCTGGGTGTCCGATTTGTTGAAGTCAAGTCAAGAAGCATTTATTAAGGAGACACGGGGTATATAAGGTGTTGAGGGAGGATGAGCACCTCTGGTGTGAGGGCCTGTTGAGCCCTTTCAGGACTGCTCATCCACCTTTGGTGTCCACCTGGCCCTCAGCTCTCACCTGTGGCTCCAAGAAGTTGTAGCATGGGCAGCGGCCACTCCCCAGGGAAACTATCTTGGCAGATGGGCTAAACCAAGTGGAGGGGAAAAGCAATGGAAGAGTTACCCCAAGCGTGTGAAGATTTCCTCCAGTGGAATAGAGGGATGAGAACAGCTGGTTCCAGTGGCCATGAAGGTGACTGAAGCAGGTGCTGTGGAGCGCTGGAGACCTGGGTCCCCATCAAAAACACCAGGGTCATCCCCTGTATGCTGGGCCATCACCAGTCATCCTGACTTTTGTCTTGTCACCGGACTCTGGAAGAGAGTGAGTCTGAGGACTCTGCTGCTCTCGCACTTGAATCCAGTTTACAGGAGTCAAGATTTCACTCCCATCTCATCGGACCTCTTCAAAAGTAAAGAACAACAATCATAAGAGACAACTCCGCGTACACTTCTGTTACAACTGGGTACCCCAAATACCCAGATCCTTGAGAACTAATGTGCTGCTGCCCATGTCCCAACCGCAGAATCTTTCTTCTGACCCTTTCCTCTTTCACCCTTCGGCTGTCTGCTTGTGTGAACTCCATGAGGCTTTCTGAGCAGGAGCGTCACCTTTGACCATATCGGCATTCTCCTCTGTCTAAGCGTCAGGCTGCTCTGATGCCAAGGTGGCAAAAGCTTGTCTGTCTGGTTTGGACTGAGAGTTGCTATTCATTGTCAGGATGATGCAATGATTGTCAATGTGTGTGATGCTGACTGTGACCCTACTATCTACGAGACCCTTTGAAGTCTTCAAAGAAAAATGAAGTATAGTGTGAATTAATTTCCTCTATTGCCTCCTAATTTGAAAACTTCATTTTGTATCATGTGGATTTCCTTGTTCATTGCTTCCCCAGTCTGGGGTCTCTTTAGTCATTCTGTCCCATCAATGCAGATTGCAACCCCTCGGTAGAACCTATAAAGTGTATGTGATTTATTATAGTTAAAAGGAAAGAAATTCTTCTCCAGACCCATACTCAAAGCTAATATTTTAATCTTTCACACATTTACAATTCTGTGAAATGGAGGCTATATTTGCAATCCATATGGGTTTTATAATAACAATTATATAACATCATTTTTGTTGTTTAGTCATGGCCAACTCATTTGGGGTTTTCTTGACAAAGATACTAGAGTGGTTTGCCATTTCCTTCTCCTCATTTGACAGATGAGGAACTAAGGCAAACAGGGTTAAGTGACTTGCCCAGGGTCACACAGCTAAATCTGAGGACAGATTTGAACTCAGGAAGATGAGTCTTTTTGACTCCAGGCCCCATTCTTTATCCTCTGCGCCACCTAGCTGCCCACCAAAGTTGTATAGTTGTATATATTTTATATTTACCTGTGTACCTGCGATGTTCTCTCCCTCACTCCCCTGGCCCCCAGTAGAATGTAAGTTCTGTAAGGATATCAGCTTACCCTTTCGTTTTTGTATCTGTGGCACGGTGCCTGCCACAATGCAGGTGAATGATAAATGTTGAACTGAAGTGGAAAGGAAGGGGGAGGCAGAAACTGTGTAGCCCCCAAAAGGAATACCATAAAGAGAAGCCACAGTGTAGGAAGAGTCGTTGCTGGGATCCAGAAAGATTCCAGCAGGGTAGAACATTGATCCGGGTCTGCACAGAACGATCTGTGATCTCATCGGTTTGGGAATTCCAGGGACGTGCTCTCAGCCCATACATGCTTGCCCGTCCTGTATGCAATCGAATAGGTAGCATTGGTAGAGAGAAGCACAGTGCTTGGCATACCGGAGGCGCTTAATAAATGCTGGCACCCTCCCATGGGACTCGTCCACATCGTCCAAAAATGGTTCCACCCAATATGTCAGAGGCTTTCACTTTTTCCTAACATTTCAAGGAAGCAAATCTAATAAAGTGAAATTTAATAAGGAGAAATATAGTCTTAGACTTAGTTTAAAAGAAAATCAGCTTCTTAAGTACAAGATAGGAGCAGCATGGCCTTGGAGCAATTGTTTTGAAAAAAAGACCAAGGGGTCTTAATGGGCTACAAGCTCTATGCGAGTGAATAATAGGATAAGGCAAGCAAAAACAAACTAGTGCATTAGGTGGCAGAGTAGGTAGAGTGCAGGGCCTGGAGTCAGGAATATCCAAGTTCAGATCCAACCTCTGACACTTAAAACTGTGTGACCCTGGGCAAGTCACTTAACCCCATTTGCCTCAATTTCCTTATCTGAAATGAATGGTACATCAATATATCTGCTAAGAAAACCCCAAAAGAGATCAGGAAGAGTTGGACACAGCTGACTAACAGAGAGTATCCAAGAACAGGAAAGTGAAGGATAGTTATTCAGCCCTGGGCAGGGTACATCTGGAGTGTGGTGTTCAGATGTAGATTCCATATTTTAGAAAAGGCTCTGATGGGCTGTAGAACATCCACGGGGATGGGAGAGGTCCTTGAGAGCTGATTGAAGGGATTAGAGACTGTTATCCTGTAGAAAGGGAAGACTTGAGAAGGGCTTGGTGGGCAGCTTCACAGGGAGAGGCAGCCTGGCACAGTGGATAAGGCACTGGCCTTGGTTGGAGGCTGGGAGACCTCACGACAAGTCCTGTCTCCGACACTCCCTAAGGGCGTAAGATGGAGATGATATTAGCACCTTCCTCACACATTTGTTGAGCATGGAATGAGTTCATAGAATCATAGATCCTAGCTGGAAGGGACCTCAGAGGCCATCTCATCCAGTCCCCTCATTTTACTGATGAGGAAACTGAGGCCCAAGGAGGTTAAGTGACTTGTCCAACATCACACAAGTAGATAATATAGATCAGAGCTGGGGAACCTGCAGCCTCAAGGCTACATATGGCCCTCCAGGTCCTCAAGTGCTGCCCTTTGACTGAACCCAAGCTTCACAGAACAAATCCCCTTAATAAAAGGATTTGTTCTGTAAAACTTGGACTCAGGCAAAGGGCCACACTCGAGGACCTAGAGGGCCACCCCTGATATAGATCAAGCACTTCCCAGAACTTAGACCATGTAAACATCTGCTCCTGCCCACGATTCAAGGCTTTCAGATGGAAAGCCAAAGAATGTGTTGTTGTGGATGGAGCAGGCCTCAGAGACCTGGCTTTGACTTCCACCTTAAACACTTTGCCTCTGGGACCCTGAGCAAGTCGCTTTAATGCCTAGGCACCCCGGGCAGCTTTCTGAAGTGGTCAGTGGCAGAGGAGTTGCTAGTGTGCTTTGGTAAACAGTGTTCTTACCCCACCCCTCAAAATAAATCATCAAGAAGCATTTGATTGTTGCAGAGAGCTAAGCTTCCTAACACAGAGCAACCTCAAAGTGGGATATGTTCATGTGTTTGCAACGCGACTTCCCCACTGGAATGTCAGCTCTTTGAGGGGAGCGCTGGGCATGTGGTGAGCACTTACATGCTTATTGACTGACAATAGCAGTCTTTAGGCTTCTTACCAAGCAGCTAGATAGTGAAGTGATTAGAGCCCTGGGCTTGGAATCAAGAAGGTTCATCTTCCTGTCTTCAAATCCAGCCTCAGACACTTCCTAGCTGTGTGATTTGGGGAAGTCACTTCACCCTGTTTGCCTCAGTTTCCTCATCTGTAAAATGAGCTGGAGAAGGAAATGTCAATCCACTCCAGTATCTTTGCCAAGAAAGCAAAAAAACCATTTTTTTTTTTTTTGCTTTTTGGAGGGGGGAGGGTAGGGCAATTGGAGTTAAGCGACTTACCCAGGGTCACGCGGCTAGTGAAATGTGTCAAGTGTCTGAGGCCAAATTTGAACTCAGGTCCTCCTGACTCCAGGGCCTCTATTCACTGCACCACCTAGCCACCCCAACAACAGTACTCTTACAGGAGTTCTTCTGGTAGAGGGCAGGTGACTACTTTTTAGGAATCTTGTAAGAGAGATTCTTGTGCCGGTGTGGCTTGGGCCAAATGGTTTCTGTTGTTCTCTCCAGCTCTGGGATTCACCATGGATGGAGAGAAAGAAGGGAGGGAGGGGGAGAAGGAAGGAGAGAAGACGCATGGAATCTTGACTGTCTTTTGCTGCATAGTCCTTGAGCCACACTATAGGCTTAGCTGCTTCATGGTATGATGGAAAGACAATCCTTTGCCCTTTAGAGCTGGCTATTAATAAAGCTCTTGTAGGGTGGTAAGTAATTCCAACAGTGTGCCCTAGAGTTGGGCCTCTCCTATGAGACATCTTGGCCGGAGCTTGTCTGCAGAGTGACAATCTCATCAGTGTGAACAACCACCTGACAAGGCAATGAATTCTCAGCTTCCTGGGGGCTTCTCAGGTTCTTTCTCCTCTCCATACCTTCTTAAATCTAGGAGGGTAAAGGAGGTATCAAAAGATGGCCACAATTCAGGGGGCTGCTCATTCCTTTCCCTGCCACATACCAGCCTTCCCTCTGACGTGCCGCCCCCAAACCTTAGTGAAGGTTGATTCAAAGCCCATCTAAAGAGAAGGCAGAACCTCTGGGGTGGGAGCCTGGGGCTTTGGGGCTGCAGGTTCCCACCCCTGCTCTAGGACCACTGGCTGTCAGTGACATTACAAGACAGTTAAAAGTGATTGCCCCTTATAGCTCCTTCTTTAAATGTAGAACAGGTAAATTCAGCTCATCCCGGGCCTTCAAACTCTCCGGAGCCAAGTGATGGATGGGCTCTTGGCTCATGTAAATTCCAGACGGACGCCCACTGATGACGCTTTGGGCGATCTGACTTGAAGATGACTGAGGTGACCTTCTGTCCTCTAGCTGGAAGTCATGACATTCAATTTGAAGAGCCCTCCCAGCTGCAGCCTGGCGCCTCAGAGCGGTGCCAGTGAAATCACACATGGTGCCAAGCCCCGAGAGGAATGTAGCTCGGAGACGGCCAGGGCAGAACAGTCACGAGAAAGAGGAGAAACCCAGCCTGGGGCCTTTAGTCCCCTTGCTGGGCCTCCCTCTGCAAAGTCGCAGGTGACGGAGAAGATCCCACTTCAGATTTGGCACATAGCATCTCTCAGTGTCTCTCGTTCACAGATGGAACCTGCATTTTTCCCTCCAAAATGCAACTTGGGGACTAGAATATGGGCTCCTGGACGGTGTGATATTGGTACTTGTAATCCCAGAACCCAGCAAAATGCCTGGCACGTAGGAGGAGCCTGAGAAGTGCTTCTACTTAGAAGACTGGGATGTTTATCGATTGACTAATGGATTCAAATCTTTAGACAAGTTTAGTGACTGAGTTAAAAAAGAGCATCTTGCATTCTGACAGTACAGAAAGAAATAGAGGAAAATATGGAAGGATATGTGCTGACAGGTTACTATAAGCCGGTGGTCTGCTCTGCACAAGCTGGTGGCTTCTTTAGGTACAACACTGAGCTGAGCTCTCGGGAGCTGCAGGGAGACAGGAGTGGCCACCAGAGGGCGCTCAGCATCACGCTTTCCCAAAGGGTGTTTTGAGTTGAAATGATAATTTCTGTAATTCTGAACCAAAAGGAAATCATACCCCAGGCTCAGTAGAAATGGCAGCCATAGAAAGAATGTCGGGGCTTATATCGAGTGGGACCATTATCAAGCACAGAGCCCTCTATTCTTGGAGGTGGGATATTATTAGAATGGAGAAAGCAGAAGGGTGATTCCATTGCTGAAATTATCCCAGAGTAATGCCGTGGATGTGTGAACAATCCCATGCAGCCTCGGCAAGACAGCTTGTAATGCATCTCCTCACTAGGGAGAGAGGCCGGGAAGGGAGAGGCCCGTTTAGGTCAGGTCTACCCTTGTAATTTTCCAGACAAATTAAGGAGGAATAAAAGGGGGTGCGGCTGTTTGCCAGAACTCAGGGGGGTGGAATTTGGCACCTACGTGGTCTGTGGCCAATTTAATCGTATTTGTGATCATCAGTCTGAGCCAAGCTCTCAGACTGTCCTCTCTGACTCATGCTTCTGTCAAGCCCCAAATAGATCTGTGATGCTAGGTCTCCTTGGAAACTGCCAGAAAATGAATGGAACACACAGACACACACACACAGACACACACACACAGACACACACACACACGTGTGTGCACACACACGCGTGTATACACACACATGCACACACACTTTTACTCAGTCCTTACTACATTCCAAAGACTGTATTGATTCAAAGAAGAAAAAATGGTACTTTCCCTCAAGGAGCTCAAGCTCTAATTGGGGAAGACAGTGTTGTTGAAGTGATCAGATATGGGGCAGATGGAAAGGCCCAAAGGTCCTAAGGGCACAGGGCAGGACAGAACACTCCTTAGCATGCATTAGGGTGTCTGCCCTGTTGTATGGAGAGCCAGAATGGAAGTAGTTCACTAGGGGAAACATGATTATGTTTTTGGTGGGTTTATTTTTTCCACATTTAGAAACAAGTCAAAGATGGGAGGGCATGTTTCCATGAAAATATCAATAAATACTTATTGAGAGCCCATAGGGTGAATGTCCTTGTCCTAACTTGAAAGAATAAGAGATGGGGCCGGGAAGAAAGGGATATTGTGTACAGACCAGAGATTTATATGACCTCTGTCATTTTGGAGCATATGGCCTAATCGACACAAGACAAATGAATTGTAGTCACAGTAAACAAATATATAGACTAAGAAAGCTAAGGATGTCCAGTAATGTGGGGTTGGAAGTGCAGGAGTGAATTTGGGACTGAAAAGGACTCTACAACGAAGAGTTTTGAGATTGAAATATGTCTATGGAATCCATAAATATAGAGTATTGTTCTGTCTGGATCTGGGGTTTCATTGGCTTAGGGGAGGTCCCGGTGAAAAATCTCTATGTATTTATTCCAATCTACCACCTAGGGAGTTTCCTGAGGTACTGAAAAGTAAAGTGACTTGTCCAGGATCTCACAGTCAGAATCAGAGGCAGGATTCGAGCCCAGATCTTCCTGAGTCTGGGGCTACTTCTCTATCTCCTAGACCTCATTGCCTCTTATAAACATTCCTGGGGATGATAAAGGATGGAAGGATCAGGATGAAATTGAGCAAAATAGAGAAAACAATGCTCATTTTTATTCTGAAAAATAAAATTCAAGAATAAATATTTTTGTGAAATACATAACTTTAGATTTTATATTTTAAGGCATTCATTACCGTTGAAATTTATTTTCACAAAACCACTCTTGACATGGCACAGGACTCCCCAAATTTGGGAAATGTAGGTATTGGGGTGCTGTAGATTCCCTTTATTTTATTTTAATTTTCTGTTCCGAATTCAATCCCTGTGTCTACCTGTTACCTCCAGAATTGAGAAATGAAGAAATCCAATGCCCATTATATATGTGAAGTGATAGCTTACTTTAAGTAGCTTAAAAGACTATAAATATGCTTTAATAATAAGATTTAGAGTGGGAATTGGGAGACACCGTCCTTTTTCCTGCAGCTGGGTGGTGCAATAGAGAAAGTACAGAACCTGAGGCAGGAAGACTCTTCTTCCTGAGTGCAAATCTGGCCACAGACACTTCTTACTTGTGTGACTCTGGGCAAGTCATTTAACCTGTTTGCCTCAGTTTCCCCTAAAATGAACTGGAGAAGGAAATGGCCAACCACTCCAGGATCTCTGGCAAGAAAACCCCAAATGGGGTCATGAAAATATTTCTCCTTAACTGAACAAGAACTGACTGCTGTAGATCTCAAGGTATAATCCAGCGCATTTTCTATATACACAACCAGGCATTAGCAACTGCTGTTTACTTAATAAGAAGGCAAAAGAAATAACATGACATCATAGATACTAATATATTAAAGTCAGTACACAAATGATAAATATATCACAATACACTTATGAGCCTAGATCACACTTTCTCATCAATGTATTCAGTATCTGTGGTGAAGAGTAGACACATTCACACTTACAGGAGCCTGGCAGGAGAGTAAATGAGGGAGGAAAACCCCCTTGTGCTCAGAGTAACTCACAACTCTGTACCCTGGTCTTTGATGTTTTGGGCCCATTCAGGATAATGTGCACTACACAAAACCACTTCTCTCATTACTTGGCTGTTGATTCTCCTCATTGTTCAACAGGACAAATGCTCTTCTCTTTTCTACCCAGACATAACATTTATAAGTTCTTTTAATTTATCCTCAAAAAGCCATTTAGAAAGTTGTACCTGTTCATGTGAATAGAAATTCTCTGTAAGCCAGACAACTGCAAAGCTCATCAATCTGGTTATTTCTGGGCTACATAGACCAACCTAGCCAGCCTAGCCACTCACTTGGAGGCTATATTGTCCAGTTAGAACAGGGCTCATAGCAACACAGCTGAGGCTGACTCTTTAGGTCAAGCAAACACACCTTGCCAAACTCACTCAAGTCAGAAATTGCCGCAAAAAGTAACACACTTTTATGAGAAACTTCACCTTTCTCCACTTCTCGGTGGCACTTTAGTATAGCTGTCATTGAAGCTCTTGACCAATTAAGTCAGTTGTATCTCACATCAATTATGAATCACTTAACTGAAGCCTTCTTTCACCTGACTGCTTCTAACTGCCACAATTCCAACAAAGAAACTTTTCAGTAACCCTGTTGTGTTCAATCTTGTTAAGCTCCTACTTCAGCTTCTTTGCTCAGGTTGCTTCAATGGTCTACATGAGAGCTTTTAACTCTCAGATACTTGCCTTTCACTTAAAATGTTAACAGTTCCCCAAATTTCCCCTATAAAATTGGTAGCACTTTTAAAATCCTTCCTCATTCTCCAAATGTTATACGATTTTAAAATTTTTGTTTTGCCCTCTTTAGTCATAAAATAGTTATATGCAGATGAGTTGTTACTCATAGCTCTTTATAACTCTAAGTCTCTAACAGACCTTCATTTCCTTGGTTCCATTGAAATAGTGTTTCTTTGTGCTAATATTTCTCCATAAATATGAATGCTCTTTTTCTGCCTCTTTGTAACATTAAACTATTCAAATACAAGTGAGACATCATTCTATATTGTTCACAAGGGAATTTAATTCTTTATATTCATGCCACAGTTCATTTTCTGTCCAAAACTGATGAAGTAGAATCTTAAATCTATGTTTCTTCACACACACGTTAGGAAGGAAGGAATAAGCATTTATTGATCACCTGCTGTATGCAAGGCTCTAAGCATTTTACAAATGTTGTTTCATTTGCTCTCATTTGATGATAGCAATATTTATTAAAACACAGTTCTTTTCTTTCTCCTTGTAGGTTTCAAAAAGTTCATCTACAACAGCATTTCTTATATTCTTTACAAATCATGTAAATCGTTTCTTTTACATAAAAATATATCTTCTGCCCTTTTCATCACTAAACTGCCTGTGGTGTTAAAAAGGTTTGAGAGGCATAACTTCTTGGTAATTTAAAATTTTATTAATAATGCCAGCATTTCAATAAAAGAATGGTCATTTGGCCATTTCTCTCTCTTAGACTAAAGACAAGCATAGTGGAAGGTTCATGGCTTATATGGCCTTTTGGAAGAGGTGTGTTCCTCAGGGTGGCAATCAACTCTGATTGGTTAACAATTAATGACAGAATGAGTATGACAATGAGTAGCTGGACCTGAACTTTGATACATCAGTTACTTCTAAATTAGCTCCAGCCTAGGGCAATCTCTTCAAAGAAGTTGAAAAAAAAATTCCACCCAAAACTGAGTGAAGCACAATGGCTGCCCCACATTGGTGGGGTCTGGAGGAGAAAGTTAATCCAACTTTCAAAGACTGAAGTCTTGAAATGATGGTAAAAGAAAAAGGGGAAATCTGAATCTCCCCAAATCATTGCTTATTAACAATCTTTTCTCTCATGCCCCATTGGACAGGGGCCCTAAAGGGACAACATGTCTTACAACAGTTGAGAATTTATTGAGTAAATATAATCATGAATATTGACAACTGATATAGAGATCAACACTTGTGACTTCCCACAACCTGACTGCCGCTTTTAGAGATGATATATTTGGCTTACTGGGTCTGATCTAGTGTGATGTATATTCTTAAATGAAATACAGATTTTTAAAAATCCTCTTTAATCCATAAAATTACATGTGTATTTCTCTTAACTGTAGACTTTTCATTTGTAAACAACTTGTGAATTAATGATTTCTTAATGCTACAGGTGTCTTAATTCTACAGGAAAAGGTTCTGAAATAAAGAATCTTATGCAGGTAGGATGTGTGCTCCCCCAAAACACTATACCACCCTTCCCCATCACATAGATCTTCCATTAATAAACCTCAATAAGCAAAATGAAATGTGACCCCTGAATGCTGCAAGATGGGTCTGAGGGAGAAAGCCAAGCACAAAACTGGCCCTGCAGATTTTCACAGACATTTCTTCATAATTCAATAAAACTCAGACATTTCATGATTTTTTTCTCCCTTCTTGAATTCAACTTCTGCTTTTGTCTTTCTCTGTTCTTCTATTCTGGCTCTTCCCTATGATTTTGCTCATGCTTCTCCCTTTCTAAAAATTATTTTTAGGTCCCTTTTTTGGGCGCTCTGGTGACGAAGGTTGGCTTCCTGTATTCTCACTGTTTCACTCACTGATTCAGAGAAGAGGGTTTTATTGGCACTCAAGGAGAAACTGTAGGTTTCTTCTCAAGCTTGTTTTTCTGCCATTAAGCCCTTGGTTTCCCCACTTGAAAGAAGGCTTAATGGTACTCTGTGGGGCCATTAACATATCATTCTGCCTTGTGGGAGTGCCAGAAGAGTGCTTGGTTCTCCTGCAATCCCATCTTCCAACAGTGAAAGACCCAGTAAGAAGCCCCAAATCATTTGAACAGCCCTACCCTACATAGTGGATCTCAGAAACCCATAGCACCAAAAGGACAATTGGGAGGGGCATTGGAACCCTGTGGGCCTATGGGAGGTGCTGATCTGGGCAGGAGGCACCTAGGTCCTTGGAGAAAGAGGACATCAGCTTGTGGACTCCTTATTACTCAAGCCAACATGGGGGTAGTGGTGGTAGTAATGGTCATCTTCTCCCAAGCCATGAAAGGTGATGCTTTCCTGGACTCGAGGAGAGCTCTTTTGTGAAGTCAAAGGTCATAGGATCCTAGATCTTGAGCTGAAATGGATCTTATTGATTATCTAATCCAAAGAAGCCCCTGTCTGTACATTTGCTCCCCAGTTACCACACACACAGCACAGGGTTCCTTCCTGCTACTACTGCCTTTGATTTGAGCTGAAGCACCCAAAGGGAATGACCTACAGAAGGAAAAACAAACTTATTTAAAATTCTCTTTAACAAGCAATGCCAAGGTGCTCTACATTGAGCAATCACTTACTTCATTCAAAAAAAACACAACTGAAAAAAGGGAAGGTTAAAAACCCACATTGCCAATTTCCCCTGATCTCTCAGTTGTCCCTGCTGACATTTGATCTTCAAAAGGGAACTCCAGCTTTTGCTCTTCAGATTTATGTTCGATGTCCTATATTTTATGTTAAGACTACTCACATCTCTAGGGACACTTATTATCAACAAAATGACAGTATCATTAACAATTACTGTGAGAATTAGTGGTTCCGAGAGTCAATATGTTATAATAGAAAGGGTGCTGGTCTTGGATTCAGATTTCACCGCTGATACTCACTAGTTATGTGACTGAGGACAGATGATTTAACTTTTCAGAGACTCGGCTTCTTCCTCTGTAAAATGGATTTGGCAATATCTGTACTAACTTCTTTTCAGAGTTGTTGTGATGAAAGATTTTGGAAACCTCAAGGAGCTATATAAATGTGATTTATTACCACTGGTTTTCCATTTTTACATCAGATGACTCAAGCTAGTGATTTTGGGGTGTCTCTAGCAATGAAGACAGATACGTGAGGAATATGCAGGTCTATTAATCCCATTTTTCCAGCCTTGGTACCAGGAAGATACTCAGTCTGATGGTATCTTCTCTACCTGGTTGAGAGGTCACAGATTGTGTGCAGATATGTAGCACAAGGGAAAAGAATTGTGACTAAATTCTAACTAACTAGACAAGATGAAGAGGGAAAGGACTATATAGCATCACTTAAGACCATTATAGCACTTATAGGAGAACTCCAAGCTTTCTTGGACAGTTCTGTTTGGTACTTGGTGCCAAATAATTCAAAAAGCCTTAGGAATTTCATCTTCTTGTGTTGTTCGTCGATAGCCATTTCTGTCCAGAATAATGTTTTGGAGACTCTCTGTAGGCTACTATTGCCACCTATATTTTAAAACGTTAATGAGGATGCCTTAGATTATTTAGAGCACTTCTTATCATCAGGAGTGGGGAGGATCAGTTCCATGTCTGAATGACTTCTAAAAGGGTCAGATCTGCATCCAAATGTCGACTGATTGTTACAGCAAATGCAAACTTATATCTTGCTCATATCGCTGAAGTGGAATTGGTGGTCAAAATCCTGAGAAATTTAACTTGTGTTTCAATGTGTGGTGTTTCTTTACTGGCAACCTGTAGTTTTAACCTAGAACAGGAAATGAGAATGAATGTTGATAGCCACTAAGTTCCTTGTGTTCAAGGTTCCATAGCTAAGGAGATACTTTTATTATTGTCTTTCCCCTATTCCTCTATTCCAGAGTATGAGAATTGTATCATAAATGGAACAACTATCACCTCAGTGGATTGGAAAATGCCTGTTCTAGTGATAAAAGCACCTAGGAAACAGTTGAGATCCTTCTTAGCAGTAAAGGGCCAGTCTCAAGAATTGTTCCCCTGCCCCATCCACCCACTGCACAGGCCCAGTGAGTAGAGTACTGAGCCTGGATTCAGGAAGATCTGAATTCAAATCTGACCTCATACACTTGCTACCTATATGACCCTGGGCAAGTCACCTAACCCCTTTTTGCCTCAGTTTCCACATCTATAAAATGAGCTGGAGAAAGAAATGGCAAACCATTCCAGTATCTTTGCCAAGAAAACCCAAAATGTGGGGTCATGAAGTGTTGGACAAGACTGAAAAATGGCTGAACAAGAACTGTAGACCTTGGACCTCTTGCTCAGTAATCTTTCTAACATGTATCTGGAAACGCCTGTTATATTTTTCTCATGGCAACGGAAAATTGGTCCAATCACTAAAACTTAAGTCTTTTTTGTCATTCAGTTGCTTTCAAAAGCAAGAAAAAAAATCCACCTAGACATCATGACCATGTCTTATCAACCAAGGCCTCAGGGGTCATTACGTTGTTCAGTGAGTCCATTTGAAGATGACTGGATTATAAGATGTCTGTAAATTGCTCTGAGTAGTGCCTCAGAGATAGAAAGTATCATAAGTTATTGTGTTACTATGTAATTTAATTACATAATGATGTTATAATGCTCTTTTAGGACACAGATGCAGGCCTGCTGGGGAGATTAGAATTTAATAAAATTAAGAGACTCCAGCCCTCCATCTTCTTTGGATTGAGGGACTTAATTGGAACAGTTGCACGCTACCTGCATGGCACCAGGTAAATCCTTTAGCCCCTCTGGACTACAGTTTCCTAGATTGTTAAACTGCAGTTATTGAACTAGATCAGCGGTTCTCAACCTGTGGGTCACGAAGGGGTCGCCTAAGACCATTGGAAAACACCTATTTCTGATGGTCTTAGGAACTGAGACACCACTCCTCTATCCGTCTCCAGGTGGGTCCACTCACATGCAGATACGCCCACATATGAGTATTAAAGGGTCGTGGCATTAGGAAGGTTGAGAACCACTGAAGATGATTTTGAAAGTCCATCTTTAAATCTATGATCCCATGATCTTCTGGTCTCAGGTCATACGTAGAGCATATTCTCTTTTGTTTCCAAGAGCCCAGTTACTCTGTGATCACCTAATGTGATGCTAAGTCCATTCTGTCTCACACAGCTTTAGAAATCATGTTCTCCATTTTTCTCTGATTCACTCTTTATTCCTGTTACTGTGGCCCAACAGCTTCTCCAAGGTGTGAAGAGGTAATGTGTCAAGGGAGAAATGAGATAGAAAAATGAAGTAAGTCCTGACCACTCATGGTTCCTGAAAACTCTTCTGAAAGTGTTAACCAAGTGGAAATTAAGAGCCTGATTCTATAACTTCACGGAGAGAGTCAGAGAGTCACTCGCTTCATTCAATTCCTCTTTCACTTTCTATAGAACAAGGTAATCTTCACTTCCCAATCTGGCCTTGTCCTGTTTCAGACCAGATGAGCCTAGCCCTCTTTCGGGGATGGGCTAATACAGGGTGGTAAAGAATGGGAATGTTTCTAGAACTCAGAGGTGCAGAGTACATGGTGTGCCTTAAGTCATTTGGACCCCCAGTGGGGATTATATATCTTGTTCTGTATTTGTCAATGATCTGATGTGACAGTTTGCCCCAAAGAGACTCCCATTGCCTTGTTTACCCAGTGGGCTATTGCCTGCAGTGCCCTACATCTTCATCTCAGCCTTCTGGAACACCTAGCCCCTTTTTAAGCTGGAGTCTCCCAGTTCTTTTTCTTTCCACCCAGAAATGACTTATTTGCTCTGTAGGTTTTGTATTTATTTATCTGTATGTGCAGGGTTTCTACCTTCCTGCAAGCTCCTTGGGGGCAGGTACAATTTCCTTTTAAACATGTTGTGCCCTGGGTGCCTAATGCAATGCCACTCCTAAAGCCCAGTGCGATTTCTTGCCACATAGTAGGAGCTTGTTGAATTGGATTGGGAGGTACAGAGCTTAAAGGTTATAATACTGTAACTAGTATCTGAGTGTAACTGAAAAAAAGGTTCACTAATTAGTGACTGAATATCTGAAAGAAGTATTAGGGGAATTCGCCCAAGCGCAGGATGGGGGAAGGAAAGGGGAGACACCAAGTAACTAGGAGGATATTTGCCTCTCTGTGAAGCCAGTAGTTCCCTCTTCCATCCACTGTCTAGACAAGCATGATTATTCGTTAGCAGGTGCCAGTAATAGCAAGAGCCTAGACTGTCTGTCTATATGGGTTTTTCATTATGGCTTCCATGTGTATGATTGTGAAGCATGTTCATTAGGTTCTGGGAAAACACCCAAATAAAACCTTTTGAAAATGAGATAGATTTCTGGGGAATTTGACTCTTGCCAAATGTTCCTACATTCATTCAGGCATCATGATGAGTGATGAGACTGATGGGAATGAGGATGATGAGGGTTAATCTGGCCGCAAGTTCAGCTCATCCCCCCACATGCAACATGCTCAGGAAGTCTTCTTCAAAAGTCTCTGCTGTCTTTCTTCAGTGAGACTGAGATTCATGATTTGTATGTGTGCACACACCCATATGGATACATGCAAATATATGTCATCTATGCATGTATATATAACATATGTAGGTTATATTATAACCTGTGACACATTCTACGTTTAAGACTTCTTTCAGGGGCAGCTAGGTGGTGCAGTGAATAGAGTACTGGCCCTGGAGTCAGGAGGACCTGAATTCAAATCCAGCCTCAGACACTTGACACACTTACTAGCTGTGTGATCTTGGGCAAGTCACTTAATCCCAATTGCCTTGCCTTCCCCCCTCCAAAAAAAAATAAAAAGACTGTTCTTTCAAGGCAGGAACTATAGGAATAGTTTGACATTAATATTAAAGATGAGGGCAGCTAGTTGGCACAGTGGATAGAGTGCCAGGCCTGGAGTCAGGAAGACTCACTTCTGGAGTTTAGATTCAGCCTCAGATACTTCCTAGCTGTGTGACCCTGGGCAAGTCACTTCACCCTGTTTACCTCAGTTTCTCATCTGTAAAATGAGCTGGAGAAGGAAATGGCAAACCGCTCCAGTATCTTTGCCAAGAAAACCCCAAATGGGGTCACAAAGAGTCAGATACAAGTGAAGAACGATGGGACAATAACAATGAAGTATGGAATATCCCTTTTATTATTATTATTATACATCATATGCTTCAGTCCCCAGAGAAACCAAGTACAGGATTTCCTGATGTTTTAACTAATTCAGAAAATGTATAGCTTTTATGTCACCTCCTATTTATTCATGAAATAATTGCGTCATCATCATCATCATTGTTAGCTGAGATTTTTTCAGTACTTTGTTTAATTTTTTTTTCCTGAGCCTGTGACTTCATTGGTTTAGGAAGATCCTTCTATCGATGCCAGATGGTATCTTCTCCACAAGGAATAGCCGTAGAGTGCTGCCCGAGAGCTCCAGAGAGGAAGCAAATGGAGTCCGTCAGCCAGGATATGTCAGAAGAAGGATCTGAGCTCTGACCTTGTGATAACCACAACCTTTCTGTCTTACAGAGGGCTGTGTCCCCCACGGTAACCCTCCCAGGTAGGTCTCTGTGGTACATGGTTACCGTTATCATCAACAGGACTGGAAGCAGATTGGGCTAATGTTTATTAATTTATCTACTAGCGCCAGGCACTGAGGGTACGCTTCCTGCCCTCAAGGAGCTTCCATTTTACTACTGTATTAGTACGATATATAGTGTATTATCATGATATCAATAGTTGTAGTATTGTATATACACTGTTAAGTTGTATGAGTATCATATATATCATTGTCTATATTTTAGTTAGTTACAATGTGGTTCAGAAGTACTTCTTGATTTTTCTTGACTTGTATCTCTTTGAGACATACTTGACTTCTCTGAAGACATAAATTAATAGAAAGGATACTTAATACTAACAGGTTATTTTCATAGTAGCATACCTAATAGAATAGCCTGAAATGTGCAATGTATCATAGTGCTCTTTTTTTTTGAGGCAATTAGGGTTAAGTGACTTGCTTAATACAGCTAATAAGTGTCTAAGGTCAGATTTGAACTCAGGGCCTCTTGACTCCAGGGCTGGTGCTTTATCCACCACCTAGCTGCCTCTCATAATTATACATTATAGATATTCTCTTTTCCCACCTCATTTTATAGATTTAGGGCTGGAAGGGATCTTAGAGACCATTAAATTCAACCCCCTCATCTTACAGATGAGAAAACAGGTACAGAGAGGTTGGATTATTTGCCCATGGTCACACAGCTAATCTGCTGCAGGATCTGAACTCAAGTCTTCCTGATTCCTGCCTCAGTGCCCTTTCTACATACATCATTCTGATTCTATCATTTGACTTTCCATCATGGTATCATCTAGGAAGATAAAGACTGATGTTCCCCAGAGTATTTATAACACCTTTTTTGTAGTGTAATAGAAATGAAAACCAAGCAAAGGTATGACTGAACAAATTATGTTATGTAAATGTCATGGAATACCGTTGGGACATAAGAAATGATGAATGGAATTGTTTCAAAAAATCCTAGAAAGACTTGCATGAACTGATATAGAGTGAAGGAAGCAGAGCCAGAACCATGTATACAATAACAGTACTGTAGAGACAAGCACCTTTGCAAGGCTTCATTCACTTCATGCAATGACCAGCTATGATTCCAGAGAAGTGGTGATGGAGTATACTGCCCACTTCCTGAGAGAGGGGGAGGGACACAAGGGCAGAACAAGGTGGACATTTTTGGATACAAACAACGTGGGGATTTCTTTTGCCTGACAATGTACTTTTATGGTAAGGGTTTACTTTTCTGCTTTTCCAATAGGGTGGGAGGAGGAGAAACAATCATGTATAAGACAAAGGAAATACCTACCTGACAGAGCAGTTGTGAGATTCAAGTGTGATAATTTGTATAACATGCTTTGCAGATGTAACACTTAATGTCACTTATTATGGGAGAACTATTCTTCTCTTTCGTCTGTCCCCAACTCACTGCCCAAAACATGCTCAATATTTACCAAGCATTTTTAAACAAGTCTGGGCCTTTGTGTGTGAGAGGAAGAATTGGGCACATTTGTTTTTCTCAGTCTGTAGAAATGGAAATAAACTACAGATAAGTTTTTATGGAGGGTAATGTCATCATCTTTTCAGGGTGATATATCATATTGAAGGTCTCCAAACGTGGAGTTTATTGATTTTTAAAAACATAACCACTCCAACGGGTAGTGAGCAGAGCAGAGCTGACGCTGTGGTCGAAATTTCCCCTGAAAGGACTTAACCACTAGAGAGATTTTGTAGACATATCAATCATCCCATTTCCATTAGAGTTCTCTGTTCCTGTCACTCCCATGTGGGAACAGATGAAATTATGAAAGTAAAGAAGTACCTTCTATTTCTCCTTAAAAAAAAAAAGAAGAAGAATAGCAAAGCTACCATGAAATTACTGCTCAGAAAGTACTGGGGATATCATTAAGATTTTTTCTTTAGGGTACCTTTGGACTGGTCTGAGAGATGGTCAAAATGTGGGTTTTATTTTTTTACTTCCATTAATAAGACACTTCAGACCTAAAGCTTGGTAACACTAACATAGCTTTTCAGAGTTTTCCTTTTCATTTTTTAATTAAAAAACAATCTTGCTCTGTGTGAGAAAGGTAAAAATTCTTAACATGCTCTAATAACTGCAATAGTGTACTTAGGACTAAATTCTAAAACCTTGGCATTGCATTTAGATATTTCTCTCCCAGAAGATTGACATGTGTTTTAGAGGGAGATCAATTTTGTTGGTAACGCTGGGCTGTACATTCGGTGGGTCCTTTCTAAGTGTTGAGCAAGAAAACAGAAGATGAAACATGTTAACTCATAGCCCCTGGAGCAGGCCCAGAAATACCAGGTGCTGAGGTGAGTGAATGTCCACTGGTGAGAAAGGTGTCAGGTTGCCCTGACTTCTCCCTGTGGCCTTGATCTGTTTCCTTTGTGGGAGTAAAATAGATTCACAGCCTGAGGAAGGGATAAAACTAAGTGAAGACCAAATGCCTGGGTAAATGTTAACTTTATTATGTCACAGGTGGAGGGAGGAGGAGAAATCAAATTAAGCCAACAGGTGCTCACCGAACACCTGCAAGGTACAAGGTGCTGAAAGCATATTATCCTTCTTTAAGAACGTGGAAAACAAAAATAATTGTCTGCTGCTGCCGCTCCATAAAATTGTTCTTTATTTTTAGCCAAAATCTGTCTCCCCTTCACTTTTACCTACTGGTTCTACTTCTTATCTCTAAACCCAGCAAAACAGATCAACAGCCCTTCTCCTTGACTGTTTGTCAAGTTTGTCAAGGTAAGGGCTTGCTGGTCCCCTGACCATCCTGGTGACCCTCCTCCGAGTGGGGTCCATCTTGTCAGCATCCTCTCTGAAATGTCTGATAGATGAAGGGCTTTCAGCTTTAAAAAGGAGCTGATAATTCAGGGTCAGCCTCTACTACCCAAATTACACTGTGCTGTGATCAACTAACTCCCTGACTATCGAGAGCTTTGAAAAGGCTGAAATTTGACATCTTCTAATTCAACCAGAGGCCATGTTTTAAAAGAGCTTTGTCAATCTACAAAACAAAAAACAAAAAACACCCCAACTGCCTGTTTTTTCCCTCTAAGACAGAAAGGAAGATCAGTTGTCTGTTGATCGACAGAGTAACATGTGGAAATGGAGTAGCATTTAAGAGCTTCAAATTCTGATCTCAACTGGGACACTGACTGGCTTAGTTTGACACAGGCGCTATTAGGACCACAGAACATTAGATTGTGAGGGCCTTGAGGTCAGGGTTGGGTTTTTTTTTGGCTTCTTTTTTCATCCGCAGCACTTAGCACATGGCACATAGAAGGCATCTTAGTAAATATTATTTATTATTGATGGATCATGAACCTTAGAGAGAAATTGTGAGGAATAGTCAGTAGTCAAGTGATGGGTTTACATTTAGTCCTATTTGGTAAATCTTGGCGACTTGAATATCTTCATGGCTGTTCATAAAAGTAGTACATTTAGTTACCGCAGTCCTCTACCCTATATTGTCAGAAACTGTCCTGATTTCAAATGATAGAATCTCAGAGTTGGAACAGACTTCACAGATCACCTAGTTTAATCCACTTAGGAAAATTATTTCATTGTCATAGTATACTCTCGTATTTCTGATAGAATCCCTAAATAAAATACTCTTTTCTAAGGGCCTGAAAAATTCGTTTTCATATATGAGGCAGCTAGGAGGCACCGTGGATAGAATACCCAGAGTCAGGAGGACCTGAGTTTAAAATCATACCTCAGACATTTCCTAGTTGTATAACCCTGGGCTTAACCTCTTAACTTCTGTTTGCCTCAGTTTTCTCATCCGTAAAATGGGGATAGAGCAGCTAGGTGGCACAGTGGATAGCGTGCTAGGCCTGAAGTCAGGAAGATTCATTTTCCTTAGTTCAAATCTGGTCTCAAATGCTTATTAGCTGTGCGCCCTGGGCAAGTCACTTAATTAATCCTGTTTGCCTCAGTTTCCTCACCTGTCAAATAAGCTGGAGAAGGAAATGGAAAACCACTCCAGTATCTCTGTCAAGAAAACCCTGGGCTGGATGGGGTCATGAAGAGTCAGAGGCAAGTGAAAAATGACTGAAAGATGGTAAAATACGGGGTTAATAATGGCACCCACATGTGAGCTGCGCGGCACCTGGAGCTGAGAGCTGTGAGTACTCATGAGACGGTAATTCTAGGATGCTTAGCACGGCACCTGGCACATGCTAAATGTTGTTAGCTGTTATACTTATATATAATATAATTTATGAGTTATTACACTGATATATAATATATAATAACTAACATGTGTAAGGTATGTTAGCTGTTATACACATTCAGTTTCATGGTACTCTCTCTACTACTCTAAGACTGTGATTTTGACTTTTTGGATACTCCTTCTCCCAATACAGACCACAATCCTTCTATGACTTGGTATGCAGTGTTCAAAACAGCTGCTATGGCCACAAAAACCCATCGCCCTGCTGCCACCCTGGCAATGAGCCCTTCATTGGGAGAGAACTCATTGAGGCTAGTACTCAGATAACAGGCAGGCAGACGGCACTTCAGCAGGCTCTTCTTGATGTCTTTTTGGCTTGATAGAACGTTTCAGAGCTTGGAGGTTCTGATGTGACCTTTGAGAAACCACGGTACCATCATGAGGGAACAAAGTAGGCCACAAGAGGAGGGTAGGCAAACAATGAGATATTGCTGTTAGGGACATACACTGTATTCACTTCACATTAAGTTTCCTAAACTACAAATCAGGCTGAACAATACATGAAGATTACTATTTCTGCCATAAGAAAGGACGAGCAGGATTGATTGGATGAACAATATCTAAACCAGGGTTTCTTAACCTGGGGCCCTTAGACCACTTAGATCCAAAGATTTCAGGGAGTCTGAGCGCTTTGATGGGGAAAATTACATTCTCCTCACCCCCCAATATAATTGGTTTCCTTTGTAATCCTATGTATTTTATTTTGTGCATTTAAAAATATTATTCTGAAAACGGGTCCAAAAGCTTCACCACACTGCCAGAGGATCCAGGACACAAAAAGCTGAAGAATCCCTGGTCTGAGCAAACTGTGGTACATAAATATAATATAGTATGACTGTACTACAAGTGATTCTTATGAAGACTTCAGAGAAGCATGAGAGGACTTATGTGAACTGATACAAAGTGAAGACCCTAAAAAACAGTACACACAATTATCGCAACAACGTAAATAGAAAACAAGTAAACAAAATAAAAAAGCCTAAGCTCAATGTTGTGTAATTATAACGACCAGGTTCTGCCCGCCAAATGAGATAAGAATGTGAATCTTTTTCCCTTCTTGGCAGGAGTGGGGGATCATGGGAGCAGAACAGCACTTCTCCGCACCTCCTCCTTCTGTTCTTTGTTCCAAAGGTGTCCCCACTCTTTGAGTAGGGAAGTTGAAAGGGGTATGAGAAATGAAAGTGGTGGAAAAACAAAAGATGCTGATGAAGAACAAGGTCAGACGCCAGAGAGGGCAATGAAGCCTGTGTTCAGTAGCCCGGAGGGTACTCCATTCTATCTGTGTCTTTAAAGATGATGGAAGGAGCTTCAGTGGTTTGCTTGCTGCTGCCCTGGTTGCCTTAACTATTTTGCAGAGGTGTCCTGACTCTGAAGAACAATGCCATTAATGCAGAGGCAAACTATTTAAACCATTACCTAAGAAAAGCACTTATGGAGGTCCAGGGAAAAGAAAGCAAACAATAAACCCACTGGATTAGGGGTCAAGAGACCTGAGTTCCAGTCCTGCCTCTCAGGCTAACTAGATATGACCTTACCAAAATTATTTTTCCTTTCTGGCCTTGACTGTCTCCTTTATAAAATAAGGTTTCTGGACAAGGGAAAAACAAGGATCAGCTAGGTGGCACCATGGGCCTGCAGTCAGGAAGACTCATCTTCTGAGTTCAAATGTGACCTCAGACACTTAACTGGCCGTGTAACCCTGGGCAAGTCACTTAACTCTGTTTGTCTCAGTGTCCTCATCTGTAAAATGAACTGGAGAAGAAAATGGCAAACCACTTCAGTATCTTTGCCAAGAAGAACCCAAATGGGGTCAAGAAGAGTTGGACACAACCAAAAAAACCTAAAAAACAAAATCTGAACGAGAAGGGCTCAGTTTTCTTCCAGTCATAAAAATCTATGATTCTCTGGCCTCTGAATCTCCCCAATTTGCAATTCTAGTCAGATGTTACCCTTTGGTCTTAAACTTCTGAATTATTGCCTTCCCTAGTCTCTGAATTTCCAGCTTTTGCAGAGGAATCAATATTTCAGGAAGGAGAGAGAGAGCGTACTTCTTCATTTATCTCAGGCTAGACTAAATAGTGAGAACAATGCCAACAATGAAGCTGTGGAAAGTTACCTTGGGATTCTGTAGCCCCACACTGCTGCTGATTATTTAGGTTTTCTAAGGTGTTTCTTACTGCAAAGATCACAAAGTCATAGATCTCCCTGGAGTCAGGAAGACGAGCTCCAGTCCAGCCTCAGACATTTACTACATTTACTGTGTGTGCCTGGGCACTTAAGCCCCTGTTTGCCTCAGTTTCCATATATGGAGTTGATAATAGCACCAACCTCTCAGAGTTGTTGTGAGTCCCAAATGAGATAATAATTGTAAGGCACAGGGCCTGGCACGTAGTTAAGTAGTGTATAAATGTTAGCTGTTATCAGTAGTCAGTCATTAAACATTTATTAAGCACCTACTACATGCCAGACACATCCCTAGCAGTGAGGATACAAAGAATTTTTAGTCATTGGCTTTCGTTGACTCATCCACAGAAGTGCTGGTGTGTTGCAGAGGAGTTAGAATCATACACTATTAATAGATGGGAAGGTTCAATACTCTCATTATACAGAAAAAGAAACCGAGACCCACAAAAAAGTGAAGTAATTTGCTTAAGGTCTTATATTTATCTAAAATCATGAATATATGTGAAAGGATTGTGTGTAAAGTCCTATAACATGTAGAACTGCTCAGTTTTGTCTCTCCTCCTTCCACTGGTTCTAGGATTTATCAAGGCTTCTCTGAGCCTCCAGACAGTTTTCATGGCCTGGCGCTGGACAAGGAGTTGTGAAGGAGAAAGATGATGGAGTCAGAAAGATGAATGAAAAAAAGGTGCAAGCATCTTTTCCCCTTGTTCATGAGATAACAAGTGGGTCCTGGCCATGTTTGAGAGCACATCACCCTAAACCTGAGGTAGAGGACAGGGGAGTGAAATTCAGTCATCCTAATTCAGCAAGGAGTAAAAACTGGGAGCAAGTTTAAAAGGGTGAGTTGGGAAATTTCCACAAAAATTTTCATGGCTCTTTTGTGTGCCAGTGAGGGGGCTATGGAGCTTACTAACAAGAGACTTAGCCCACAGGCATATTGGTCCATGGTAGTCCCATTTTAAAAGAGCTGTGATGGATGCTTCCCTGAGGCAGTAGCAGTGGGAAACAGATGGTGGCTATGAAGATGGAGTCCAGTAGCAACAGAGCTTCCAAGCTTCATTTTGAGGTGATGCCAGGGAGAACAGTGACAATAGACTGGCAAGAGTGTTCCTTAACCATGCCAATGAGTTATAGGGTATGGAACTGAGGAATACCCAGGTACATAACCGTAATGTGGTAAAGCAAACCCACATCTGGCCCTTCATTTGTACTGTGAGTCATGCAGACTGTGTAGGTCCTGAAGGAACATGAGACCTATCAGAGAGGAGAGTTGCTGGGCTCTCTAGAAACTCAAAGTTCATTTTCATTTTGGAAAGAGAATCTCAGTCCCAGGATGCCCTATAAATCTGGAGTGGTTGTGTTACTCCTTGGGAAAGGTGGGGCTCACAAGAGGGAAAAGTTTTCTTGACTGTCTCTGGGTTTGGATATGAGTCTTCCTTTTCTTTCTTATGTGTAAGAAGCTTTGTTCTATGTTTGACACTTAGAAAACCTAGAAAAGAACCAAATCCAGATATTCCCAGACAAACTCTGGTTTGATACACAGACCATGAAATATAGTATTATCATTCAGTATCTCCCAGATTAAACCTGGTCCTTCTGTTCTGATTCAGCATATGGAACACATAAAACATCCCTAAAAGGCAGACATCCAGCCCCTGCTTAAAGAACTCCAGTCTGAAGGAAAGAGACAGCCTGTTCCATTTTTTTAGACAGCTCCAATTGTTAGGAAATGTTTCCCTAAATGAGCCAAAATTAGCTTCTTTCCCCCATCCATCTTTCTCTCTTCTCCAGGTCCTTCCCCTACTACTGTAAACATGCCCCAGTCTCTCCTGTCACACTTAAAACCAACCTCTCATTCCACCTCCTCCCTCAAATTACTTTTCTATTACTCTTTTACTTTTTTGTCATTAAATTGATCAGAATCGTGTATGCCATTGCTCCTACTTCCTCACTACTCCTGAATTTGCAGTTCAGCTTCAGTTTCTACCACTCCACTGAAATTGCTCTTTCCAAGATCACCAGTGGCCTCCTGATGGCTATATCCAATGGCTTTTTTCATTATTATCTGCCTTTACCATCCTACAGAGTTCAGCACTATCAACTACCTCACTTATGAAATAGTCTCTCCTTTCATGACTGCCATGACCGTAAAATTTTTGTTCTCCCTCCCTGCTTTCTCTGACCTTTCCTTTCCCTTCCCCTTACTTTGGTTCCTCTGCTCTTCCCCTGCTTCCCTTTCCCAAGGCTTTGCCCTCAGCCTTCTCTTCTTTCTTTACACACTCTGCCTTTACACATCTTTACACATCTCATCCACTCCCACCAGGCCTGGTCTGTCTATTCAGAGAGTGGCATTCTTGATGCATATTTCCAACTGACAATTGTTTCTTTGTATCTGGACATCTTTTTAAAGCCATAAGCTCATCATGTTTAAAATCGAACTCATTAACTTTCTCCCACCCCCGCTCCAAACTAGTTCCTCCTCCTGACTTCCCTGTTTTGGTTAGTGGTAACCCTATTCTTTAACCCAGGCTTAAGATCTTAAAGTAGGATTTCACCTACCCCTCACTCTCCTGACCAACCAATTGCCAAATCTCAATTTAAATGTTGCTTACATGTCCCTTCCTTTCCACTCCCACTGTAACCACTCTGTTTTAAGACCTTATTACAACTTTTCCAGACTATTACAATAGCCATAGAACCAGTGTACCTGCCTTCAGTTCCTCCCATTTCTAATCTAGTCTGCACACCATGCCATGTCTTCTCATAGTAGTACTATCACTGTATCCTTGTCTAAATTATTCAGTGGCTCCCTTTTGTCCGTCTAATAAAGTAAAAACTCCTTAGTTGGACATCTAAAGTCAATCTACCCCAACATACCCTGTGCCCCCAGCCAAACTTCTCTTTTCCTTCCCAAGAGCCCTTTGTCTAGAGCACAGTGAGGACCCCAGGGAAAACATAGTCTGCTTCCCCTTTCAGCTCTGCTATTCCCAAAGTGATTTGGTCATGTTATCTTGGGGCTCCTCTTTGGGACTTAAGCCAAGGACTGTGGAGAAGACACAGGAGTTTGCACTATTGCTAGCCCCACTCCAATGACTTACTGAAGACATATATAATACAACTGTAATGACCAAGCTTAGCCTTAGAAAGAGGATAAGAAAATGTGCCACCTTCCTTTCCTTGCAAAGGGTGGGGTCCCTGGATGTGGACCATTGTATACACTGTCGGAAATGGTTGGTATATCGACTCATTTTGCTGATCTGTATTTTTTTCTCTTTCTATTGTCTTTGTCACAAAGGTTCTGTCTGGGTAGGGGAGAGGAGGGCTATATTTAGAAATGAAGGTGATAGAAATACCGAAGATATCAATACAATTTTTAAATTTTTTATTTTATTTTTAATTTATGAAATAAAACAAGCATTTCCCATGACATAGTAGAATTTTTAAAAGATGATTGTACATGAAATTGCAAATCTGTTGCGTACTTGTTATTCCTCTTAAATACAGAATAAAATTATCATGTAAATCTCTTTTTTCCCCTTTTTCTTTCCTTCCACCAGCTCTGACCTAGAGATGATACCAGTAGACAGAAATATGCACAGATAAATGCATATGTATATATAATATACCTGTAAAATATGTATGTATATAAATATATACGCACAGTATACATGCATATATATGTAAAATCATTCTATACATACTTCTGTTTATCAGTCCTTTCTCTGGATGCAGAAAATCTTCCTTCATAGGTCCTTTGTAGTTAATTTGGGTATTTATAATAATGAAAATGACTTAGTTGCTCAAAGTTGTTTTTAAACAATATTGTTACTGTATACAATAATTTTTTGGTCCTGCTCATTTTGCTCTTCATTATTTCATGCAATTCTATCCACGTTTTTCTAAAATTAATGAGCTCATCATTTTTTATAGCACAGTAGTATTCCATCATGATCATATACCACAGTTAGTTCAGTCATTTCCCAATTGATGGGCATCTCTGCAATTTCCAGTTCTTTGCCACAAAGAGAGCTGCTAAAAATATTTTAGAACATATAAGCTCTTTTCATTTTTCCCTGATCATCTTGGGAGACAGACTTAGTGTGGTATTGCTGGGTCAAAAGGTATAGGCAATTTAATAACTCTTTGGACACAATTCCAGATTGCTGTCCAAAATGGTTAGATCAGTTCACAATTCCACCAACGGTGAATTAGTGTCCCATTTTTTCCATGCCTCCTCCAACATTTGTCACTTTCCCCTTCAATAATTTTAGCCAATCTGATAGTTGTAAAGTGATATCTCAAGGTTGCATTTCTCTAATGAATAATGATTTAAAGCATTTTTCACGATTTTTAAAAAAAGAATATAGATCCACAAATTGCCTTGACTTAGCAGCTTTTTAGTCTTATCATACTTAGTGAAGGCAGTCCATTCAAAATAGGTCCAACTTTCTCCAGTCTCTCCTCTTTGATCCCCATCAGTCTCTTCACATAAGTGATGCCGAATTCAAACAGAAAGTGGAGGGTGGGGCAGAGCTAAACCATATATAAAGATCCCTGCACACAGCATGCGGACTCAGAAAACCACACATTAACATCGTGTTTTATTGTATTTTTATTTAGGCTGTTAATTATTTCTCAATTATACTATCATCTGCTTTCAGCCATACTCTTGTAGTGACCTCCTCACCTTGTCTTTGAAGCCGCTGTTTGCTATAACTTCCTCCCTTCCCAGACTTGGTTGAAGAGCTCTCAGTTTCTCGGACTGAAAGACCAAGATGGAGAGATGTGAAGTATTTGCCTAGGATCATACATTGAGAAGTGTCTGAGTTTGAACCCGCATCCTGTAACTCCAAATCTCTTTCCCCCAAATATACTGCATGGTGAAAACAAATTCCCTCAAAGATGGAGAAATTCACGCCTCATCATCTTTCCACGTTCTGTTCTGGAGTGGGAACGTTACTCATCTTTTCTTTTTCTTTGTTCATCTGCACATTGGCAGGAGCCAGAATCACTTCTGACAAGCTTGTTATCGTCTTTGCTTCCCCAGAAGGCCTCTCATCTTCTGCAGAAAGCTTCCTCAGTTTGCTGTAAACTTTGGCTTTGAGAGCTTACTTTAGCCCAACATGCCTCATGTTGCTTGGCAGTAGGAGGGTAGGGATTTTGGAAGTTAACACTTCTGAGAGGACTCTGGGAGGTCCAGTATTACAATAATTGCTTAGATTTGTACAGTATTTTAAGTTCTACAAAGTACATTTCTCACAACACTTTGAGGGTGATAGTACACACATTTATCATTCCCATTTTACTGATAACGCTCTTGGAGGTTGTGACTATCCCAAAGTCACACAGCTAAAACATGTCAGAATTGGGATTTGAACCTAAGACTCATGAGTCCAGTTACAGCATCTTTCCTACTACATTTGACCACAACCTGTTAAATTCTTAGGAATTTGTACTTGAAGAAGACCAATTTTCATTTCTAGGACTAATTGGGAAATAGTGAAAGAAGGGAACTAAGGATGGAAGCTTGTTTCTGCTGTCAGAATTGTTAGAAGCAATAAATGTTAAGAGATAGAGATGGTGTTGTTAGGGAAAAACCCAACAATGTAAATATTTTATTTGCTCTGCAGTAAATAATGCATATATTTATAAAAACAAAGTGAATATTTTATAGCCTGCAGTGCTGCTATTAAAATTTGGAATTAAATCTGTTTGTTTAGAAAACCACAAGTTAAAAATTCTACAGAGAATATCACAGCTCAAATATATGTGCTGAATGAGTACTCTCAATCAAATTCAAACACAGAAGAGTTTGGGAACCACTGTGGATTCGATTATCTGAGCTATTAGGCCTGAAAGGGACCCCAACAGAAAGTAATTCATTTCCTTGCTTTCAGAAAGCACCTTTCTAAATTATTTCAAGCAGTGGAGAATCAATTCCATTTTTTTAAAGAACCTATAAAGGAGATTGTACCGCCTCCCTCAGGAAATAACTAATTGTGGTGTTTAATATGTAGTAAATAATTCCATCTGACCTGACACTGCTAGGTGCATCCAGTTCCCTGTATTCTATAGTAATAATATTATTATAATATAATAATAATAATAATACTCTAATATTAATACTATACGTTTATATAATACTCTAAGATTTGCATAGCACTTTTTCTCATGACACCAAGGGTAGAAGTAGTATTCAAATAGTATATGTAGTTACAAAATATAAATGTTTTTGTCCTTATTTTACAGAAAAAGAAACTTGGAACTCAAAGAAGTTTTGATTAGTTCCTAATCACATAGCTAGTGTCTGAGTCAGAATTCAAACTCTGTTCTTACTTTACTGAATGTTGTGCCCTCTCCACTGTCCCCTGTCCATGCTGTCCCACTGCCTCAAGGTAGAGATGAAGAATAGACATATCATGTTTAGTTGGGGTTCTTTATATGGGCTCCACGAACTTAAAAAAAAATTTTTTTAATAACTATTTCAAAATAATTGGTCTTCTTTGTAATCTTATGGCAGTGGTTCTCAACCTGTGGGTTATGACCCCTTTGGGGGTCGAATGATCCTTTCACAGGGATCACAGGGGTCACGTAAGACCATGGGAAAACACATATTTCCGATGGTCTTAGGAACCAAGATATGGTTCCTCTATCCATCTCCTGGTGGGTCCGCCTACATGCAGATACGCCCACATATGAGGATTAAAGGGTAGTGGCATTAGGAAGGTTGAGAACCACTGTCCTATGGAGTTTCTTTTATATATTTAGAAATATTATCTGAGAAGGGATCCACAAACTTCACCAGACTGCCAGGGGGGTCCAGATTCACACACACAAAAAAGGTTTAGGACATTTACCCTGTATCTATGATAGTAAATAAAGTCGGGATACAACACAATTTCAAAACTCTAAAACTCTCATAAAATTAAATCTAATAGGAAATCCTATTAAAATGTATTTAGCTTGAATTTAATACACAATTGAAGTTCTACACCTGAGTTCCAGTATCAGCTTCACAAATATAGAATGAATAAATAAATATTTCTTAAACATTTGCCATGTGCTAGGCGCGGGGATACAGACGCAGAAGAGGTGCCCTCAGAGCCATTCTAAAGGCTAAGGAAGCCATGGCTGAGTAGTTCGTGTGTGTGTGTGTGTGTGTGTGTGTGTGTGTGTGTGTGTGTGTGTGTGTGTAAGGCGATGGGGGGGGGAAGATCTGGAAGTTTTTGGAGGACTTTTGTTGTTTCCCCATTTTAGTCACATCCAACTCTTTATGACTCTATTTGGGGTTTTCTTGGTAGAAATACTGGAGTGGTTTGCCATTTCCTTCTCCAACTCATTTTACAGATGAGGAAACTGAGGCAAATGGGATTAAGTGACCTGCCCAGGGTCATACAGCTAGTAAGTTTCTGAGGCTGGATTTGACCCCAAGTCTTCCCGACTCTAGGCCACGTACTCACTATATCCACTGCACCTTCTAACTGCCATTTTTTGAGGACTCCAAATGCCAGATGAATCAAAGGTTTGACATGATAGCCAAAAAACTATTGTCATGAATGATAGGCTACCTAAGAGCTAAAGCAAAGGTGATAAACTTTATCTGGAGTTTTGTGTTCAATTCTTAGCATTGAATTTTAGAAGGATATTGACAAACTGGAGCACATTCAGAAGGTGACTGAGACAGGCATGTCACATGTGGGTTATTCGAAGAGACAGGATGATTAATTAGCCTGGAAAAGGCAAGACCTGGGGGAGACACTCTATCTTCGAGTTTCTGAAGTGGGATGAGACTTGTTCTCCTTGACCTCAGAAAAAGGAGCAACATATAGAAATTGCAGAGAGGCCAATTTTGGCTGAATGTAAGGGAAAACTTCCTACTTATTAGAGGTATCTAAAGCAGAATTGGGTTGCCTTGGAAGAGAGCAGTCTCTTTCTCATCAGAGGTTTTGAAGCAAAGGGTAGATAACCCCTTGTCCATGATGTTGTAGAAGAGATTCTTGGTTAGATGATTTCTCAGGTTCCTTCTACATCCAGGATTCTGGGATTCTGTGAACACCTTTCCCCCTCCTCTGAATCAAGGTTAACTTCCATTATAGGAACATGAGCAGCTGAATTCTTCCCACTCCAGGGAATTTCTATACAGAAAAATTTAGATTGATTTCTACTTTCAATATACTGTACATTGGAGGTCTCTTGTTCCTTATCAGTTTTCTCTTCTCTAGACTTAAAAATAAAACAACTTAAAAAATAATCCCCAGAGAGATGGTTCAGTGTAGTGGATAAAGAGTCCATCTGAGTCTGGTCACTGTTGTTCAGTCATTTCAGTCATGTGTCCAACTCTTCATGATTGTATTTGGGGTTTTCTTAGTAAAGATCCTGGAGCAGTTGGCCATTTCCTTCTCCAGCTCATTTTACAGATGAGGAAACTGAGGCGAATAGGGTTAAGTGACTTGCCCAGGGTCACACACCTAGTAAAGGTCCAAGGCCAAATTTGAACTCAGGTCTTCCTGATTCCAAGCTGGGCGCTCTAACCGTTGCATCACCTAAGCTGTCCCAAGAAACAGTCCCTCCCCGGAACGAGCTTGGGTTCTAATGGAGGGGATTTTGTTGTTATTCAGTCGTTTCAGTCACATATAACTTTTCATAACCCTCTTTGGGGTTTTCTTGGGTTCAAGTCTCATTTCTACCACATGCTGACTGTGTAATACCCTGAGCAAGTCATAAGACCTCTCAGTCAACAGTCTAAGTAGCAGACCAATACAGGAGAGGAGAGCTGTCATGCGTGTACACTTGTATAAGCAACCCTTCAATGTCCCTTCCTCTTGCGAGTTACCTTCCACCATTAGGTTATAAACTCCTGAGGGCAGGGACCATCTTTCTTTTTTGCATTTGTATCTTCAGCACTTAGTACAATGCTGGCACATAGTAGGTACTTAATAAATGTTTACTGATTGACTTGTTACAACCTTACCTTTTTTTTTCCTTTCTAGCTCTGGAACTTTCTGTGTTTTTGGTTTTCACATGTTTGGGAGCTGAAATGAGTTTGGCTTCATAGTTATGATACTTAAGGTAGAGAAGGGTAAGGTGATTAATGACAACACAAACAATTAGCTCAGCCTTCCTCCCCACTACCCACAATAAAAAAAGCACACAATTAACTTTTATTTGTATAAAAGGTAATAGAAAGGTGACTTTGAAATGAAGAGGACCTGAGTTAAATCCTACCTCTGATACATACTGGCTGTGTGACCCTGGACAAATCACTTCATTTTTTAGTGCTGTAGTGTGCCCTTTAAGATTGTAAATTATAGGGACAGCTAGGTGGCACAGTGAGCAGAGCTCTGGCTCTAGAGTCAGGAGGACCTGAGTTCAAATCTAGCCTTAGACACTTAACACTTACTAGCCATGTGACCTTGGGCAACTCACTTAACCCCAACTGCCCTACCTTCCCCCCTCCAAAAAGCAAAAAAAAAAGATTATAAATTGCAAAGAAGGTGATAGACTCATACCTGGAATCATTCCTCATGGGTGAGTCCTCTACATCAATAAAATCACAGGTTCAATTCCTATCTTTATCCTTTTAGAATACTGTTACCTAGAAAAGGACCATAAGAAAGCACTTCTTATATAAGACACTGCATCAGGAGAAAAAAAATTATAACCAGCTCCCAAAACAACTGTGAATATAGGTAATCCACTAGAATATAGAAGTAGCTTTGCCATCTCTTAACTTTGTTCTGATAATTCTTTTTTTTTTAATCACTGAATTTTAGAGTTCTTTATTCTAGTTTTCATGGTCTCTATTGTTTCATTATAGTTTTCCAGATTCTATCTGAGGCCATCCTTTTCCTTTCTGACTTTGAACATTGAGTTCTAATTTCACTCCTCATCTCTCCCTTCAATTCTTTTTTTTATGAAATTTCCCGGTTGATGTTTGACCAGTCTACCCTGGTGTTCTAGTACTGGGTTGTTCAGAATCATTTTGTTCTTCAGGAAATATCATCTAGTATCCTTTTGTGGTTGTTCAGTCATTTTCAGCTGTGACTGACTCTTTGTGACCCCATTTGGGGTTTTCTTGGCAAAGATCCTGGAGTGGTTTGCCATTTCCTTCTCCAGCGCATTTTACAGATGAGTAAACTGAGGCAAACAGAGGTAAGTGACTTGCCTAATATCACATAGCTACTAAGCATCTGTGACTGGATTTGAATCAGGTCTTTCTAACTCCAGGCCCAGATTTCTAACTACTATGCCACATATTCTCTTAGCCCATAATATTTCTTCATTTTATTAGGAGCTTTTCTTTGCTTACCCACCACTTCAGTATTTTGGTTGTACAGTAAAGATTTCCTTGTGAAAACTTCTCTCCTGTTATCTCCTTTATTGGTTTATGGGTTCTTGTCCTTTATCTGGGGCATTTCTAGGTGTTCTGAGATAATGAAGGGAAGCTGAGCTTTAGTACAGCTTCTCATTCACCCACCTTCCCAAAAGTCCTGGAAGAAACTTTGTTATGAAGTTCTCTATATATTGATATGGAAATCATGGATCAGAACTGCAGTTCTGGGTTTATAAAGACTTTGTGTGGGTGTGTGAGGCAGGAAGGGATTTCTTAATAATCGTACTTTTTTTTGTCCTCCAACCTAGATTTCCCCCAGAAACACCAGAATTTAGTTCATGTCTAGATTTCCAAAACAAAAGAAAAGGGTCCTTAAGTTCCCATGCAAGTACTTAGTTACTTAGGCTGATATATCACCAAATATAGGGTAAGCCTTATCTAACTTTAAACAAAGAATTCCAAAGAATCATACTTGAGCTTGAAAATAGTCAAGACAAACCTCTTGTGACACAGGGATCTTTAAAGACCTCTGAACTTATCTCCCCCACACCCCCAAACTCTAGGGGAAAGGGCTCAGAGCTTTCCTTCCTCAGGCACCTATATAATCCTTCCGACTTATAGTACTACCCTGGGTGAGTGACCTTCCTAATGGGAAAACACTCACATTTAATAGAAAAGCTAATCTCCTCCTTCTGACCCTAACAATCCTCATAACTCACAACACTGTCTTTTTCCCTACATTGGGTCTATGTCTCTGTCCTTAGATCTAGCTCCTGTTTGGTACAGAGACTCAGAATGACTCAGAAACATCTCCATTTTGGTCTTCATCATGTGGCAGGTGGCTAAGTTGAGCTAGCCTCCCTCCAGGTATCCAGGCCCAAGTCTGTGTCATATCCCCCCTCTTCTCTGCATTTTTCTTCACCTTCACAAGTATCTATCTGTGTGCAGCTTCAGTGAAGGCCTAGTCCAAGAGTATGTATAAACTACTCATGAATCGTCAATCTTCAATCATTATTAAATGTGGTGGCACTGGGGATAGTTCGTAGGATAACACCTAGGCATACCTGTTATGTACATAGCTAATTTAATTCAAGCTAAATCAATTATTACCCACAATATACAACAGAATTCTAATACTAGACCTTGAAGATATAAAGGTGAAACAGTGGTACAGTGTCTGCCTTCCAAAAGCAAATATTCTAATGGGGTAGAGATGTACACAAAGAAGCTTGATTCAAGGTAGACTGTAATAGGGCCAAATGAGAGATCCAGAAAGAGCACTCTGAGAGTATTTGAAGGAGGCAGAGGGGGAGAGAGATAGAGGCAGATGGAGAGAGAGATAAAGAAAGAGACAGAGGCAGAGAGAGGTAGGTCACTTTCAGTTGGGACAATGACAGACCAAATAGTGGGATTTTACCTGAACAGCTATGGAATTGATCTGTGGGCTGCTCTAAGATTTACAAAGGAAGGACTTGTCCAGTGTCACATAGCGTTTTGTGCCTGAGCCAGGAATAAGAACCCTTGTCTGCTCTAAGTCAGTGGTTGCATCATGGGTACCATATTCACCCTTGGAGCAGGAAGGAAACTGATAAAAGAAAGGATGTGTTGGTGGAGAAGATGACACAACTCAAGGAGGTGGGGGTGGGAGTGGGGGAGCAGCAAAGTATGACAAGGAAGATGAAAGGGGAGAACCATGGATGAGACTTTTCCTCTTTTAACTGTTGATTTTCCTAAAACCTTAGGAGGGAGAAAGGAAGTTGTCACCAGAGGGAAAAGGGCCCTTAAAAAGTCTGTGACTGAAGAGGGTTTGAATTAAGATTTAAAGACACGGTGAGTAAGAAGCCACAAAGGAAGGATATTGTGGCAACCACTATTATGCAGTTAAGGCAGATGATGCAGAGAGGAATTTTGTAGTGATTCAGATCCTAGGAAATGAAAGGATATGATGTAAACATTGGGAGTGGACTGATTTTTCAATTATTTATTTTGGAAGAAATGTCTAGAATGGAAAAATGAGAATTTTGGCTTAATTTGGAGTGAAGCAGGCCAAGGGTAAAAATTATGTACATATAATTTGGAAATATTCATAAAGGACAGAGACAAGCCTAGGCAAAATTGTGGAAATAGGCAAAGTTTTCTCAGGGACCTTTATTTATCCTTCTTCCTTCTCTTTTTAAGAAACCAGCACGGGATTTTTCCTCCTCTGGCTCTTATCAAAACCTATTCTTGGGCAAGGAGCCAATAAAGTGACTTATACTAAGATGTAAATGACTGATAAAACTTATACACCCATATATATTTGCATTTAAATAGAGGTCAAAAGCTGTGCTCAATGAATAATTCTCTTTTGAAGGAATTCTGGTTTTAGCTGTCTGACAATGTAGGAATTCTAGGAGTCAATGAGATCCTTTCAGCCTTATTTCACCCCCAAATCATGGCAGTTCCATGCTGTTCAGACACATTATATTTAGCTCTAGGAACCACAGTTGAGAAATAATATTGATAAACTAGAGAGAATTTAGAGGAGAGCAACCAGTTGCTGAAGGAACTTGAATCCATTTTGTAAGATGATTGACTGAAGAATAGGTTCCCAAAGTGGGTGGTACTGGCCCTGGGTGGGGGGGCAGTAGTAGCCTCCAGTGCAATTGGGGGGGTGTTGAATAAAAATAAAGGTCAAGTGGAAGCAGAAGGAAAGAAGAGAGGAAAATTTTCAAAAACCATTTATATATGTTTCATCTGTTGTGTAACAGAGTTAAAATTATAGTGATTACATTATTTTCCAAATAAGCACACAAAATGCAAGTTATAACCCATCGGTGGTCAAGTCTGCTGACAGGTCTTAACAAGCAAGTGCTGTCAGGTGAGTGTGTCACACATTGTCTGGAAGTCCAGTGTGTATGGGCAGGCAAATGAACATGCAATGATGTGTTTACAATTTGCTGCTATATGGTTATATGATGCAATATTAAATCATCAAAATTTCAGTGCAGGAAAAATACCACACATTTACAATAAATTATTGAATTTAAGATGCATCATTTTTAAAAAAAAAAATTAGATTTTTTGAAATGACTCAAGTTTCAAAAAACTGACAATGGGTTAAAGAAAGTATATTTCCAGGGGGGTGCTGAATAATTTTTTTTAAAAGGCCAAATAAGTTTTGGAACCTCTGGACTGAAGGAATGTTTTTAACCTGGAAAAGAGAAGAATCAGAGGGAACGTGATACCTGATGGACTATTATATGGAAAAGAAATTAGATTTTGTTGTTTGGGTTCAGGGGAAAGAAATAAGGAACAATTACTTGGTTGCAAAGAGACAAATTTGGGCTTGATTTAAAGAAAAGTGTCAACAATTAGCATTGTCTAAAGGTAGAATGGGCTGTTTTGGCAGGTAGTGGGTTTTTACTTCACTGAATGTCTTTTTAAATTAGACTTTTTTTTGCTATTTGGAACTTGTTAAACACCAATAAACATGAACATTTCCACATACATTATATATGAAACCATGAATCTCATTATGTACAACTTTTTTTTATTAAAGTATATGCTAAATTCAGCATGTTAGTTCCAAAAGTTGTTTCCTCCTGAGTCTCCTTCTGTACATACATTTATGGAGTTCTCCTTCTATACATACACACGTACATCCTTCCTTTCCATAAATTTTAAAAAATATGTTATTTCTTTCCCTCTTTTCTCCTTCTCCCTCCATTTTCCCCTTCCTTCCATCTCTCCCTTCCATCCTTCCTTGCTTTATTCCCTTCCCTTCCTTCCTTCTTTTTTGCCTTCCTCCTTCTCCTCCTCTCTCTTCCCTCTTCCATTCTCTTCCTTCCCTCCCTCTTTCCCTTCTTTCCCTCCCTTTCTCCCTCCTTCCTTCCTGGCAACTAGGTAGAGGAGTGCACAGAGTGCTAGACCTGGAGTCAGGAAGATGAGTTTAAATCCAGCCTCAGACATTTACTAGCGGTGTGACCCTGGGCAAGTCACTTCATCATTTGTCTGACTCAGTTCCCTCAACTGTAAAATGGGGATGATAATAATAGCATCTGCTTCCCATGACTGTTGTGAGGATCAAGTGAAATAATATTTATAAAGTGCTTAGCACAGTGCCTGGCACATAGTAGGCTCTTGTTTCTAGTCTTCCTTCCCAGATTTATTTCACATTGCTCCAAGTCACATAGTCTCTATTCTAGGCAAACTGGAATTGTTGTTTTTTGAGCTTTCCATGTCACCTTAACATTTGAACATTCCTAGAATATGCTCCTTCTTTATCTCTGCCTCCAGAATATCAGATCGGGTAACACCTCTGTGGAAACTTCCCTAATCACTATTCTTGCTGTCTACCCCCTCCCAATCATTAATACTAATCTCAATTAATTCTATACATGCTGAATTTCCTCAGTAGAATGTAAGCACCTTGAGTACAGGGACTTTTTCATTTTCTTCTCCCCCTAGTACGTAGTTCAGTGTCTGACCTATAGTCATATTATTATAATGAATAATAATAATAAATAATCATAAAGATATTTGTTCATTTAAATTGAATTGCATTGAAAATAGCCACAGATGTTCTAAATCAGGGCTGGGGAAACTGTGACCTTGAGGTCATATGTGTCCCTCTAGGTCCTCAAGTGCAGCCCTTTAACTGAATCCATTTGCAAGGTCACAGTTCCCTACCCCTGTTCTAAATTAATGTAGTAAATTCCTGGCTACATTTGGACTGGATAGAAGAACATAAATGAAAAGAATATTATGGAAAGAAATCATATGCTCAGAGCTTAGAGAAGCTATTGAAAATATATGGTGAGGATTCTGGGAAGATGGCAGAGTAGGTCAGAAAATTCAAGCCCTCAGGATTTTCCTCCATAAAAGAGATAAAATATCACCTCAGGGCAAATATAGAGCAACAAAAAATCACTAAGAGAAGGGGCAAGATCCTCCTGGGACAATTAGAGAAGATCTGAAGAAAAATCTCAGGATGAGGTTTGGCACCTGTGAAGAATAAACAACTCCAGGCTGGGGAGGCTTAAACAGCAGGTGGCAAGCCCTGGAGTGAGCTGGGCTGGGAGGCTGCCTCAGCCCCAACCACAAGAACTTTTAACCATGGGACAGTGAGGGGGAATTAGTCATCTGAGGTGGGGAAGATCAAGGACCTCTGCCGACAAGGATTGCCAGACCCTGCTATCATGCAGAGACATGGTGGCAATGAGAAGGATCCAGTATACATCTGTGAGTGCAGAAATGGTGAGGTAGGGATGCTGCTGACTGGGGGTGCTTACAGGAGGCTGTAGGTCTTGGTTTGGGTTCAGGGTCATAGAGGAGAACTGAAGGAGGATCTGAGGACAGAGGCACTATCCCTCATACCCCAAGACTAGAGGTGATTATAAAAACTAAACTATTACCTCCCCCCAAAAAATGCACAAGCAAAGGAGAAAGAATCCAACGGTGAAGAGTTACCATGGGAATAGAGAAGACCAGGGTTCATCTTCAGAGGAGAATAATGAAGCAAAGAAACCCTTTTCTACCCTAAAGAGTAATGTCAAATGATCACTTGCCCAAAAAGAATTCAAAGAAGAATTTTTTTAAGACTTTAAAAATCAAATGAGAGAAATTGAGGGGAAAAAAGAAAAAAAGAAAGAACAATTCAAGAGAAATAAGAATATTATGAAAAAAAAGTGAACCAATTAGAAAAAGGGATCCAGAATCTTAAGGAAGAAAAATGACTCCTTGAAAATCAGAACTGGGTGAGGAGAAACCAGTGAAACTATAAGAGATCAAGAAATAATAAAACAAAATACAAAGAATGAAAAAATAGAAAAGAATGTGAAATACCTCATAAAAAAAGCAATTGATCTGGAGAAGAGATCAAGAAGAGAAAAGATAGAATAATTAGACTACCTAAAAGCTATGATAAAAAAAAGAATCTTGATACAATAATACAAGAAATGATTAAAGAAAATTGTCCCAAAGCATTAGAACAAGAGAGGGAAGTAGAAATAGGAAAAAATCCACTGATCATCACCTGGAAGAGATCCTATGAGGAAAACCCATAGAAATATTGTAGTCAAATTTTTAAACCCCCAGCTCAAGGATAAAATATTACAAGCAATAAGAAAAAAAATTTATATATGGTGATGCCACAATTTAGAATCACACAAAACCTAGCAGTGGCAACACTAAAAGACTGCAGTTCTTGGAAGACTATATATCAAAGAGCAAAAGAACTGGGCTTCCAGTTTCTATGTACTCCATAAAGATATACCCAGCTAAGCTAAGCATAATTCTCAATTGAAAAAAAAAATGGAAATTTAATGAATTGTTAAACTTTCAGGACCTTGTTTAAAAAAAAAGTAAACCTGAACTTGATAGAAGGATTTGACATACAAGAGCCAAGAGAAACATAAGGTACAATTACCAAAGGCCAATTACAAGGGACTCAATAAAGAAAGACTATTTACCTTTTATGTATGAAAAATGTAAAGTGTATATCTAAGATTGTTATCAATAATTAGGTAGTTCATAAGAGTGGATTTAAGAGGGGAATAATATATACATCTAGAAGATGTATTCTTCTTACAGGAGGTGGTAGGTCTTGGGTTGGGTTCAAGGTCAGAGAGGAGAACTAAATTTAGAAAGATATAAAATGCTAAGGGGATAGGGAAGAGGGAGAAGATAAGGGAGGGATCTTTAGAAGCGAGAGGAAGGCAATAGGTCAAGGAGGCCTATACAAGGGTATTTAGATTTGTAGGAATGGGAGGATACAGGAGGGATCACGGGGGGGGGGGGGGGTTGGTTAAGTAATAGGGGGACAAGGTAGCAAGTAGATGTAAAGTGGAGAAATCAGGAGGGATAGGAAATAAGAGATTTGCATAAACATAAAAGCAAAGATTGGGAGTAGAATCTGTTAGGGAAAGCATATGCTTATGTATGTATGTGTATATAGGTATATATGTGTGTGTGTGTGTGTGTGTGTGTGTGTGTGTGTGTGTGTGTGTGTGTGTGTATCTATATATAAATATAACCAGGCTTAATTGTAGCTTGGGGGAGAGAGGGAAGGAGGAAGCAGAAAAAAGAACAAAGTAAAAAGTGGACAGCAGAGAACAAAAGAAAACCCATAAGGAAACAAAGAACAGATGGACAGCTTTCAACACAACATAGTATTTGATGTACAGGCTTCCTTGAAATGGCAATTTATTGCAATATATTTTGAATCCTCTCATATTCTACTGTGCACATGGCATGGTTTTTTTCTTTTCTTATTTTATATTTAAGTTTTAATATATAAGTTTATAATGTTCCTTTTTCTTTTCTTATTATGTATTTAAGTTTTAATTAAAAATTTTAAAAATATATGATGCAGCTATATACCCATAATTATAGTTCTAGGGAGAATTTAGGTCAATTAGGCTTAAACACTCATGAGAATCAAAACATGCAAGTTTTGGTTGCTTAGTAAGTAACCAAAACTTCTTCCACTTCCTATTTTTGAGAATTTACTTGCAATCATCAGCTCACATTTTTTTTCCTATTTACTGCATAAAGATATTATTTCAGCAGGTGATGAGTTCTGTTTTGGGTATAGAGAACAGTTTCACAAGTGCAGGACTAATAGCATCTGCAAACTGTATGTGGAGGAAAGACATATTTATTCTAATTGCCTAGAGTCTGAACAAGTAGGTTGATGGCTGATTCTGCCCCCAAGGTGAGGATCCAAGGAACCTTGGACAAGTAATTTAACCTCTTTTAGTTTCTGTTCCCTTGACAGTAGACTGTGGGGGTTGGACTATTTGATCTTTACCATTCACTGATGGGTTCTCTGATGTCTTCAATTGTTTCCAGTTTGGTCACTCTTCACACCTGTCTTCTCCATAGGCGTTCTGCCCTGGGCTGGGCCTACCATGGTAGTTTAGATTCAATATTGAAACAAAATGAGACACTCATAGTGAAATGATCAAGATTGATTCTGTGTTGTTGTTTTTTTAAATTAATCCCATTTACAAGTAATTTTTTTTGTCCTGTTGCTGTTTAAGTCATGGTTCTTTGTCTCTGAATTTAGTTTAGAAATTCATCTGGCCTACAATGAATTAAGTTTAGAAATCCAGTTTTCCCGCTAATCATTGTTCTATTCTTGCCTCAAGGAAATCTGCTGTCCTTGAGGATTGTGGGTGGCCATTAGGGAGTCTGGACCAGCATCTATACACCACCAACATATTCTTCAAAGAAGTCTGATCCACTATCCTGACCTTGCAGGTGGACTCAAAACAATGAACATTTCTTAGTCTCAGGAGGGAAGGAGGGGTTGTTCCTAGCTCCTCACTGATTTCCAACCAATTATATTGTCCCCCACATCTCTGTAACTAATCATATTGATTTTGCCATTCATGATGTTGAGCTCTTGTAATCAATCAGAACTTGTTCCCCACCTACAAAGTTCTGTTTTTGTCTGTACTCCCCCAAATCTCTAAAAAAGAACTGTCCCCCTCTTTCAGGGTCTTAGCTTTGCTGAAGAAGCTGAGATCCAATTCAGGGGTAAATTCACAGAGTTTACCAATAAATTGATGATGCTCAGAACTTTGTGTCTCAATTTACCCTAACCTTAGCTGTTATACTAGGTCATTTAACACTTAACAAAAAGAGGTTTACTTAGCCATAGCAGGAGAGGGATATTCAACAAGGATAGGAATTGAGAACACCTCAAGCTGATTCATCTGCGAAAGCTCCCTTGTATGACTTACCTGTCATGATCCCCCAAGCATGCATCAAGGAACAAGACTGGGGCATCTTCAGATGATGAGGAAGTGATATCAGCAGTCTGAGGCTTTAGTCACCTGAATCAGTCAAGTCTTGAGGATGATCTCAATACCCATTAAGAAAAAATTAGCCTAACTTGCATAGGGGAACAGGTTAGGATATTGCTCCTATCACATTTTCTCTGGCTGCCCCCATCCCTGGAATATTCCTCCTCTTCTCTTCCAATTACTGATCTCCATAGCTTCAAGTCTCAACTAAAGTTCTTCCTTCTACAGAAAGCCTTTTTTAAAAAAATTATTAATTTATTTACTTTTAGTTTTCAACATTCACTTCCATAAGTTTTAAATTTTCTCCCTCTTCCTCCTTTTCCCCTCCCCAAGGCAGCATGCAATATGATATAGCTCTACACATACATTCCTATTAAACACATTTTCACATTAGTCATGTCATATAAAATAATTATAATGAATGGGAGAGACCATGAGAAAGATAAAACAAAACAAAATAGGAAAATAGTCTGCCTCACTCTGCATTCTGACTCCATAGTTCTTTCTCTGGATGTAGATGACATTTTCCATCAAGTGTCCTTTGGAATTGTTTTAGGTCCTTGTGTTGCTGAGAAGGGCTAAGGCTTTCAAAATCAGTCATCAAAGACTGGGGCTGTTACTGTGTACAGTGTTCTCCTGGTTCTGCTCCCTTCCTTCACTTAGCATCAGCTCATATAAGTCTTCCCAGGTTTCTCTGAAGTCTACCTGCTCATCATCTCTTATAGCACAATGGTATTCCATTACATTCATATATCACAATTTGTTCAGCCATTCCCCAACTGATGGGCAACCCCTCGAGTTCCAGTTCTCGGCCACCACAAAGAGCTGCTGTAAATATTTTTGTACCTGTGGGCAGGAAGCCTCTTTAACATTTTCCCTCTGCTGATGGTCGATCCTGTATATAACCTGCTTTGTGTCATATTTGTCTGCAGGTTGTCTTCCCTATTAAACCGTGGGCTCCTTGTCTTTTGCCTCTTTTTGTATCCCCAGTGCTTTGCACAATGCCTGGCATGTAGTAGGTGGTTAACAAATGTTTATTGATTGAATGAGTAAGTGATGCTCAAGGGTGTATATACATACTCCTGAAAGCAATCAAACCTTCAAGGCCTTTACTTATCATAGGACATGACCTCTAACCTCTCCAGGGTAGCACAATCTTAATAAAACCAAGTCAGGATGGGAGAGGCAAAAATACGGCCCTTTCTTTGCCCTGCATACTGATTTTTTGTTTTTTATAGATTAAGTGACTGAACAAACAGTGATCTGTCTTTCAGTTTGATCACTTGGCATTTCTCCTTCATCCATTTGCTCCCTAACTTTCAAGACTATGGGTTTCTTTGTCAGGATTTGGTAAGTTCCTAAGGGCTTCCAAAATCGCCTCACATTCAATCATGGTACAAATTGCTATCCTGAAATACAACACCAGCAGGCACATGTTTTCAAGTGGGCACAATCTTTTAACACATTTCAGTGGAAACTTGGCTAGCTCATAGTGCTAGAGGAACTATGTGACTGAACTGATGTAGGTCTCAAAAGAACCTCCAGGATTAACCTTGGTGTGTGTGTGTGTGTGTGTGTGTGTAGTGGTTCCTCTCAGGAAAGAGCCACTTTAAATGAAATACAAGTGACATACTAATGGGGCAAAAGGTGACAAGATAACAGAAGGTGGAGCTGGAGGGAAAAGAGAGAGAGAGAGAGAAAGAGACTGAGAGAGAAAGACAGAGAGAAAGACAAAGAGAGAGAAAGGGAGGGAGAGACTGAGAGGGAGAGGGGGACGGAGAGGGAGAGACAGAGAGAGACAGAGACAGAGAGAGACAGAGACAGAGACAGAGACAGAGAGACAGTGAGAGAGAGAGACAGAGAGACAAAGAGAGAGAAAGGGAGGGAGAGACTGAGAGGGAGAGGGGGACGGAGAGGGAGAGGGAAAGGGAGAGACACAGAGAGAGACAGAGAGACAGAGAGAGAGACACAGACAGACAGACAGAGACACAGAGAGAGAAAGAGAGAGAGAGAGAGAGAGAAAGAGAGAGAATTGCACTCCTGAGACCCCACCTGCAGAAAATAACAGAGCAGGTCCCATTGAAAGCTCTGTGACTAATTAGGCATGGCTGGGGGTAAAGGAGAAAATATTCTGAAAGGAATTAGTGTTCAGCTTCCTCTTAGCACTACATTTTTTTAATGGAAGAGCAAGAGAAGGGTGGAAAAAACCAACAACAGAGAATTTCATCAGTAATAGATGAAGGGGAAAAGGGTAATAAAGGCCAAGAAGAAGAGTAATTGGAAAAGCTTTGCATCTTGATTAGGGCAAAGGTAATAGCCTGAAAAGAGCAAGATGAAGTTGTGGACTAAAGGGCTGGGGATGTAACCTGTAGACAGACTGAATAAAGGCTACTTGTGCTGTTTCTTCAGGAAACCAGATTAGGTACTAGGAGAAAGATTCTCAGAATCATAAATAATTAACTGTACTTGGGGGTGGGGAAAGCTCACTGGGAGAAGAAAACCACAGGTTATCTTTTCCGTCACTTTAGTGTAGAAGAATATTGGAAAGGCAAGCTGAAAACAAAAGAGGAATAACAAATGGAGAAGGGAAAAGATGAGTTCATATATATATATACATATATGAAGAGAGTGACTGAGGCAGAGAGAGACCGAGAGATAGAGACAGAAACAGAGACTTTATATGTATACATGCATATATATACATATGTATACATATACACATACAATATACAATGCCTTCTGCCTCCAAAGAAAGAAGTCAGGAGAAAGAACAACTTTATTTGTGGAAGTTGATCCCTACTTGGATGCAAAGAAGATAGTCTTCAGAACAGGTTTTAATTGCATTACAGAAAATTGTTACAGTGAAGAAATTTCCCCTCAACCCATCATTTCCTCTGAGAGGAAAAATATTTTGACAATTGAAGTGAAAACTGATCAGTCAATCAATAAGCACCAAGCAAAACCTTGGTGACACAGAGACGAAAACCAAGAAGGCACTTGGCCTCGGTGAGTTTGCGCTCTATCAGGAGAAACACACCCATGTCTGGGCGCACTCAGCCTTTTGCCACAGACTAAGGCTGCTGCATATAGGGAAACTGCAGACTGCTGCAGAGAACACTGAGTGCCATGTGAAAGCGTGGACCTGTGTGAAGGGCACAGCTGGCGTCACAGGTTGTTGTGGCTGTTTGCCGTTTCTTGAAGAGAACCAATGACAACACAGGGGTGATGTTTTGACTTGCCTGTGAATTGGTTATGAGTGAAACAGAGATGTGCAAAGACATCAGCCTTGCTCTGTCCTCCAGAGTCATCAGAGACCAGTGGCAAGACAAAGGTCAAGACAACTGACAATGGACCAAAATGCAATGGGTGACCTTGGCCTTTCTAAATTAAGGTCGTTCCAAGGTCTCAGTTTGTTAGAGGCAGTGCCCATTCAATGGCTACAGGTCAGGTAATGAATTGAGACAAAAGATGGCCCAATTTACCATTTCAAAGATATTAATCTGGGAAAGAAAGACCTTCAGACTTTCTGGCCAGAACAGAAAACAATTGCTATTTACACGCATTCTAAGCCATCAAAAGCTACACAATGAGCCACAGAGGCTTGAGCTGCCTATTATTGGCCATTCAATGAAAGCCAGAATGCTTTGGGTTTGAAGGCTTAGTCAGGTAGCTCCATTTAAACACAATGGACTTTTTAAAAGCCTGTTTTTCAGAGCTATATTTCAAGAAAGCAAAAATGAAAACTGCACAGGACAAAAATAAATTACCCCAGCTTTTCAAAAAAAAAATTACAAAAAAAGAGGAGAGGAAGGAGGATGAGGATGAAGAGAAGGAGGAGGAGCAAGAGGAGGAGGAGGAACAGGAAGAGGAGAAGAGAAATAACACCATTTTCAAACATCTGTTTGAATTGGAAGGTTGGGTCCCCAGAAGGCAGCTACTACTACTCTCAGATTACAGTTAATGCAAAACATTCCCCTAAGAACCTCATTCACCCCTTCCCATAAATACACACCACTCCCATGAGAGGAATAGGCTTAAACTTAGACCATAACGGTAGTGAGGCCCATGTATAAGAAATTTCTCTGAAGTCCTTCTCTCTGTGTAGAGACCTCATGCAGAACCGTTGGTGGCAGTGGTGGTGGTGGTGTAAAAAAATGCTGTTTGGGAAGAAGCTTTAAACTGAGAAGGTCTTCACCTGAGTTGACTGAGACAAGAGCCTTCTGACAATGGATATTTCAAGAGGAAATAATATTAATCAATCAATAAGCCTTTATTAAGTGTGCCAGACACTGTGCTAAGCCCTCAAATGATGCTAACAGGCTTTTACAACTGGAAAACTGCGGGCAGAAATAGAGAGGTGCGTGGGCTTCAAAGAGCAGAGGAAACATTCTGGAAAGGGCATATGAAGTTTGAAATGGTGAGGAGGAGGAACTTCTCAGGGCTGTGTGTGGAGGTGGAGGAGAGATTCAGGAAAATCCATTCACTGGAAGCCTAGTCACAGGAGCTTTCAGAGAGCAGCTATTGGGAATTTAGCAATGGGAAGGATCAGGGCCAAAAGATGGGATTTATAAGGAAAAAAGTAAGAAGGCAAATAAAGGTGAATATGGGGTTTGGTTGCGGATATTCTTGCTACCATATTGCCACCTTTTATGATAACAATAGGACGCTTGTAGCTGTTATCTACCAACCTCCAGGACACTTTCATTCTTTCCTTCCTTAATAGTTTGGTGCCTGACTCACAGCGATTCTCTACTCCCCAATTCTTGCTCTCATACTAGGGGACTTCAACATATGCACTGATACTCCCTTAAATATCTAATGTCTCAGTTTTTCAAGTTACACATTTTCCATAACCTGCCCCCAACTACTACCACCAACGCAGCAACACAGCCATGGTCATACCTCTTGATTTGGCACAAATGTGTCATTTCTATGTTCATGAACTTTGAGATTCCCTTATCTGATCATCTTCTGTTCTCATTCCACCTCTCCCTCTGCCCTGCAACCTCAAAGCCTGTTCTTTATCTTCACCTTGAGTTCCAGTCTTCCCCTAGACCATGACTCCTGCACTGGCTACACTCTCCTCCTTTCTCTACCTTGACCCCTTATTGAATCAGTTCACCTCTTCTCTTGAATCTCATACCCCCTTATCCTCTCATTGATCTTGCTTTGCCAAGGCTCAGCTTTGGGTTATCCCCACTATCTGCTGCCTTCCCTCTACTCCTGTGCTACTGAATAAAAATGGAGAAAATCATGAAACCATGCTGACTAGGTCCACTAAAAATTCATGTTATTTAATTTCAACTGGGCTCCTACTGTGGCAAGGGAATTCTTTCACACTTCTCTAATAAATTTATTATTCTACTTCCCACAGCGCTCTTTCTAAACCTTTTCATCCTTTGTCAAGTCTCCTGTGGCTCTTCCTTCCCCCACTCTCTCAGCTGACAACCTTACCTCATATTTCAATGAAGAAAATTAAGGCCATTCTTAATTTGTCTGTCTATTGACTGTTTCCTTACTGCTTACAATCCTTCTTTTGAGCCATCCATCCCCACTAGCTGCAGCCCCATATTTCTCCTCTATTTTTGTGGCTAAACTCCTTGAGAAGGCCATCTTTAATTAGTGCCTGTACCTCCTTTCCTCTCTCTCTCTCTCTCTCTCTCTCTCTCTCTCTCTCTCTCTTCTTAACTCTCTTCAGTATGGCTTTGACCTCATGCCTCAATTGGAACTGCTCTCTTCAAAGCTATCATGTTGTTCAGTCATTTCAATAGAGTCTGTCTCTTTGTGACCCCATTTGGGGTTTTCTTGGCAAAGATACTAAAATGGCTTGCTATTTCTTTCTCCAGCTCATTTTACAGATGAGGAAACTGAGGCAAACAGAGTTAACTGACTTTCCCAGGGTCATACAAATAGTAAGTGTCTGAGGCCAGATTTCAACTTGGGGAGATGAGTGTTCCTGACTGCCACTGAGCTGCCCACAGTTACCAGTAATCCCTTAATTGTCAAATCTAATAAACTTTTCTCAATCCTCATTTTTCTTTACCTCTCTATATGCTTTGACATTGTCAAGCTCTCTCTTTTTGACACTCTCAATTCTCTAGGTTTCCATGACACCATTCTCTCTTGGTTCTTTTCCTAGCTATCTATTCCAGCTGTTCTCAACCTGTGGGTCGCAACCCCTTTGGGGGTTGAATGACCCTTTCACAGGGGTCACCTAAGACCATCAAAAAACACCTATTTCCAATGGTCTTAGGAACTGAGACACTGCTCCTCTATCTGTCTCCAGGCGGTCTGTTTACATGCAGATACGCCCACATATGAGTATTAAAGGGTTGTGGCCTTAGGAAGGTTGAGAACCACTGATCTATTCTTTTTCAGTCTCTTTTGCTGAAGAGATCTGGCCTTCTAACTGCAGGTATCTCAAAAGGCTTTATCCTAGGCCCTCTTCTCTTCTCCCTCTATAGTATTTTGCTTGGTGATCTCATCATCTCCCATGTATTCAGTTATCATCTCCATGGTGACAATTTCCAGATCTACTTATACAGCCCTAACCTATCTCCTCCCCTCCAGTCTCTCATGGTGAACTGGATGTCCCATAGACCTCTAAAACTCAAAATGTCCAAAACTAAACTCATTATCTTTCCTCATAAGCCCTCCCTTTTCCTAACTTTCCTATTACTATTGAGGGCACCACCATCCTCCAAGTCATCCAGGTTTACAACCTAGGTATGATCCTTGACTCCTCCCACTCTCTCACCACCCCTCCCCTATATCCAATCATTTGCCAAATCCGGTCAATTCTATCTTCACAAAAAGCAAAAAAGACTAATTATGGACATAAAGTCATTTAGAAAAAAATAGAGAAAAATATTCACTAAGGGGAAGTGGGAAGAAAAGGGGAACAGAGCTTTCTTTCAGATGGGGGTAGGAAAGAAATATTTATGTTCATCTATTCTTTTGTTATTTATAAAATGTGTTGTGGAAAAAATTAATATATTAAGACAAGGACATGCTAATGCAGAGAGAATGAAATGTGTTTTTATAAACGTGTGACATCTGCATTCATATGTCATCCTAGGGTGGTGGTTGTTTTGTTTTCCCTCCTAACATCCAACAGAGGGAGAGAGGGAAGATTATAGGAAGAAAAGTTCTGTGACTCTGGGAAAGACAGCTGAGGAGCTGAAGATCTTACCCAGGGCACACAACTAGTTACAATTCTGGGACCAGATACTTCGGGTTTTTGACTGCTGGTTCAGCACTGTTTCTACCAGAATTTCCTCCTCTTTTAGGCTAAGGGCTTTTTAAATTTTTTTTTTAAAAGGACATACCAGTGTTACATCTAGCAATCCTGAGACTGCAACCAAGCCATTGAGTCAAGATGATAGAAAGAGAAATATTGAGAGTAGGTATTTCTCTGTTTCTGCAGATCCCAATCCCCAGTTCCTCAGGGAGGGAGCCGGATCTGCCAGTGAGGATACTTGTTTCCCAATAAGTTACATTACATAACATAATGAAATTAGGTGCTTCCCTGGTTTCCAATATTGATTAGCTATATACTAGATTTTCAAGGAGCCAATGTTTTATCCTAAACAACTTGATTCACCCTCATAGGTAGCAGCAGAAGCTTCTGAAAATAAAACCCGTGCTTGGGCACTGCTGACAAACCCTTCTGCCATCCTGCCTTTCATTGGCCTGAGCTATCTTTCAATCTATCTCCAAAGCTACTCTCCAAACCATCTCTGGCTGTGTTGGGTATATTGGTGATGAGATTGTTAGAATGTGATCACTCAGCCAAGACTCATACAAATGAGATAATTCACTGAAGCAAGGATGCATTTCAGACCAGTATTAGTTGAGATGGAGAATATTTACCCATGGCAAATGCAGATGCCCCTGGAAGTCAAATTATTGTATCTGTAACTTGGATGAGGGAGCTTTGACAATCTCAGGAAATATGATTTCTTCCAATTTCTACATTATTAGACTGTTTGTTGATATTTTCCAATGCCAAGTCTTTTCAATTTTCTTTTCTCTTTGCTAGTAGTATATAGTAGTGTGACTACTACAGTATGTATGTAGTATGTTAGTAGTATGACCTAGTGGAGAGGGTGTTGGAGTCAGGAAGAGTTGGATTCAAATTTCACTTCTGACACCTACTAGCTGTGCAGGCAATTAGGTTCTTCCTTGTTTAGACAAATGCTTAGGACACATCTACCAAATCACAGGTGGTTTAGGGTCTGCCTCAGTGGAGAGAGCTCACATGGCTAGGGTTTTTCCATCCTTTTTGGTTATGGGGTTGAAGACCTGAATATAGATCAAATTAGAATATTGTTCAGATTAGCATAGACCTTTGACCCAGAGATACCACTGAAGAGCGTGTACTCTCAAGACAGAAAGAAAGGTGCATCATATATATATGTATGGATGTAGATGTAGATGTAGATATGTATATAGATCTATATATGCATGCGTACACACATATGCATGCATATCTGTGCAAAGGCATATATATGCATGTTTGTGCATAGCACACACATGTGTATGTGTGTGCATATACACATACCTATCATGCACATGTGTATGTCTGTTTGTGTGTTAGCACTTTTCATAAGAACAAAGACTTGGAAACAAAGTAGATGCCCATTGATTAGAAAATAGTCAAAACAGATCATTGTAGTAGGTGCCTAAGTAATGGTGAATATGAAGGATTCAAAGAAGCTTAAGAAGACTTCTATAAATCAATGGAAGGTGAAGTAAGCAGAATCAGGAGACAATGTGCATAATATACATAAACAACATACATAATAACTGTAATTATGTAAATGGAAAAAATAAAAATAAAACAATGGAAACTCAATACTGCTGTGCTGTGAAATGATAATGACCCAGCTTGACCCCAGAGAAGAAATGTGAACAAAGTGAGTAGAAACAGGCAAACGAAACACATAATGACTGTTGCAATGTGAAAGGGAAGCGGGGCTGTGTGGGTTGTTCAGGGAGGACTAGCACCGCTTGTGTGAGGGTTTCTTGAGTCCTTTTCAGGGCTGCTCATCCACCAACTTTCACCCGAGATTCCAAGAAGTTGGGGCATGTCGAGCAGCCACACACTGTAAAATCATCTCAGCAGATGGCTCAGCCAAGATGAAGGTAATCAACAGGTCTCCAACCTGTTGGTGAGTTAGGGGACTGTCTATACTCCAAGCACATAAAGCCTTGTATTCTCTCCACCTGTCCCTGTTTCAGAATGGGTGGATGAGAACAAATTGTTCCAAAATTATTTGTTCCAAATTGTTATTTTTTATTATTATTACTAATTTTATTATTATTATCAAGCTTAGATAAGCTTAGACCAAGCTTGGTCAGACATCGAAGACACCATAGTCATCTACTGCATCCTGGATCATCACTAATTGTCCTGACTTTTGTCCTGCCACTGAACTTTGATGACTCTGGAAGAGAGAGCGAGGCTGAGGACTTTGTGAAATTCTGCCTCACTTAAATCCAGTTCACGTGCAAGTCATCACCCCATGATGTCATTGGTCCTCTTCAAAAATGAAGGACAAACAACAAGTAGAAAGGAAAGAAAGAAGGAAGGAAGGAAGGAAGGAAGGAAGGAAGGAAGGAAGAAGGAAGGAAGGAAGGAAGAAATGATATAATTATATACTATATAATTACAATGACCAAGAGACTAAGCCCCCTTTGCAGAGTTTATGGATCATTGTGTATACATCAGACTTGGTTTATATGTTGGTTGGTTTTACTAAACTACTTTTTAATATTGTAAAAATATTTTATGTAGACCTTACAGTTATAAGGGATAACCCCTTATAGGGGAAGGAAAGGAATATATTCAGAGATGAAGGTATTATAAAAACAAAAGATACCAGTACATTTGAAAAAGAATTAGTAAGATCTGAGCAAAACTGAGTTGCAAGTCCAAACTACGTGAGCAATAGACTTTATAAACAGCTGCAACAGTGAGGGACTGACAACCACACATTAGCTGTCTTAACAGACCCAAGTAGCTTTCAGAAGCGATGAGTTTGTATCCAAAAGAGTTGGCCTCATCTTGCTACACTTACAGGAAAACCTCTTAAACTGTGAATGGTTGGTAACATCTGGAGGTTTAGTATCCTTTGGATATCATATATCCTACTAGTCAGTCTACAGCTATTTCATTTTCTTTTTTCTTATGAGGTATTTGGAGTTAAGTGACTTGCCCAGGGTCACGTGGCTAGTAAGTGTCAAGTGTCTGAATCTAAATTTAAACACAGGTCCTCCTGACTCCAGGGTCAGTGCTCTGTCTACTGTGCCAACAAGTATTATAACAAGGTTATATGACTCATTTAGGTTCAAACAGGGGAAAAAAGTAGTGGATCCAGGATTCAAAAGGGTTATCTTTTGATTCCTCACCTGGTGCTTGTTCCCCTACATTGTGCTAAAAAGAAGCTCTTTACATTTTCTTTAAATTACTCACTAAGTGGGATCTCTGTTTATGTCTGAGCTCTTTCAAGGATCATCCTGGATAGGTCAGCAGCATAAATTAGACTTTAGAAACTGAATCCATAGGGGTGGCTAGGTGGCACAGTGAATAGAACCTGAGTTCAAATCCAGCCTCAGACACTTAACACTGAACTCCCATGTGACTTTGGGCAAGTCCCTTAACCTCAATTGCTCTCCAAAAAGAAAAAAAAGAAACTGAGCCCAGTATTCGTCATATGGAGACACCATGGTTTAAAGACAGTATATAAATTAAGACATAGCATTAACTATGTGGCTGCTGTGCAAGCATTTCCATCCTGCTAGTGGGGTTAATTGATCAACAAGCATTTATGAAGTGTTTGCTGTATGGTAGACACTCTGCTAAGCACTGAGGGTACAAAAAAAGGCAAAACCTAGTCCCCGTCCCCCAAGAACATACATTCTACTAGAGGAAGCAACACATAAATATCTTCATTCAATGTGCAGGATATATACAAAACATGAATTTGATTCAATATGGAGGATTTGGGGGTGAGTGTTCTGCATGTGACCAGGAAAGCTCTGAAAAACAAATGAGGTTCAGGAATGAGTTGGGGAAAGAAAACTCATTCTCTCTGAATTATTCCCAAATCCCAAGTAACAAGCTGAATTGTACATTTGGGATAGAGGCTGGACCTGTGATTTCATTGTGATGGGAAATTCCCAGGTGCAGAAACTCACTCAGCCAAAGCAAACTGGCACCTTCTCTAGCTGGTACAATCTTGGAGAGCTGTCAAGCATAGTGAGATGTTGGGTGACTTGTTCCCAGTGACAGGGCCAGTATCTGTCACAAATAGAACTTGACCCTTGGTCTTTCTGGCTCCAAGGCTGGCAGCCTATATACTTTTCATTTGAACTGGAGACATGCATTGTTTTTGGTGGTGGAATTTCCTCTTTTCCCCAGCTTGACTTTTGGGTACCAGTGCCACATTTTGCATGAGACAGAAGCCAAAGGAAGGTGACATGAGAGTAAATGATTTCCTATTGCAGCATGAACAACCCAAGCAGTGGCAAGTTGGCTGAGGGCCATTCTAACTTGAAAGGTCCCTGTCCAGTGCTCTAAGATTTGTTCTTTCCTAGGTTAAGAGTTTCCGCAGCTGCATTTAGGAGCAACTGTATCCTTCCCTTGCTGAGAAGTGCTGTGGAAGGAGGAATGGGAGAGAGGAAGTTTGTTTGTCAGCAAGCCTCTTTAATATTCCATTCCAGAGAGCCAATTGGCCCTACATCACTTTATTATGGTTGAAAGGTCACAAGACACCTGGATCAGGTGTATCCTTTCTGAGATTAATGAGCAAGGATCCATATAAATAGGACCATGTTCACTGTGAACTGACAAAGCAACCCATTTTTATTCCTGTTCCAATCATACACTACACATCAGTTGGTGCCAGGAAGGATATCTTCCTCCCTACTTGGCCCACAATTACTGAAAACTAAAATTCCAGTACAGGTGAACATTAATGTTAAAAAAAATCCACATATTTCTTTAACAAGGTTAAAGGATTGTCCTCAGCTAAAAGAGGTGTTACCTAACACATTAGGTGATACCAGACATAAACATTTTATGGTGAATTAATTATCAGATCCAGCACCCTTCCAAATGGCAAATAGTAGAAAGTTTGTGTATGGGGTGGGGGGAGAGGAAGTGGTTTCCTCATTCCTGGATGTCTGTGTTCAAACAAAGAAGCAAGAATTAAGCCCTCAGTGGAGACAGAGTCCTCAGGTCTGTGACCCATAAGCATATGATTGTGATGTTGCTCCTAATGCCATTCTAATGTCTAGTCTTTCCAAACTTTTAGGTGAGGAAGACTGGAGGTGGCTACTGTAATGCCATGCACAAGCAGATTCCCAAAGGAATGCTACTGTGAACAGCTTTTAAGGTTCAAATTACACAGTATAATGAACATTCTGTTAATTCCATTACAAATCAAGGCAAACATTCACAATATATCACAATATAATATTCACAACATTACATCTTATCATAGAAAATCACAATATAGTGTTCACAACAGTTTAACATTAGAATGGCCACACAATTTTCACTGCGGTGGCCACAATATTTAGAACAAAGAACAAAAGAATAATCAATCTTCCACTCATAGGGCAATCATTCAATCAGTTCACAATACAATAGTTAATCTTCCACTCACGGAGCAATCTTAACTTAATCAATCATTCATCTAGCAATCAGTCACTAAATATCATTAATCACAAGATACAATCATTAGAAAATGACACAAGCCCTCCACCCCTCGGTGTCTAGTAAACTCATTCAATATACAAGGAGAGGCCTTTTCTTCATCTTGACTTGGGGTGGTCTCTCAGATTCCCTGGATCCCCTTCCATTGTCCCAGCTCCTACCTGAATTCACCAAACAGTCACCTGGCTTCAGGGGCAGACAGCTCCCAGGTCCTCATCCAGTCCTCAGAAGTAGACAGCTCCCAGGTCCTCGTTCAATCCTCCAGGCAGTCCCTGGCACACACCAAAGTTCACAGGGTCCAGCACATCTCAAATCCTTCACCATTTTTGTTGCCAGGAACTCAAAGATCAGCCAAGCCACAAACCAACAAAGGCTTATCCTAGTCATGCTTCTTCAGTCCTCCAGCAGTTCAGCTGGCCCTAGGACCCAGTAGACATCTTGGCCTTCCAGGAGGCCTTCCAGGCAAGCCCTCTTAACCTTCCAGGTGGCCTTCACCAGATTCTGGTCTTGGGAAAACTCCAACTCAGTTCTCAGTCAGCTTCCAGATGCTGGGAGAGAAACTCTCT
>CM053580.1:223895339-223928869 GCA_028627135.1 Pseudochirops cupreus | reverse complement strand
CCTTATTTGGTTTTGAAAATCCTTCTTCAGCTCATCTCTAGCTTTAAGGCATTCTTCATGTTTATTGGAGGCCCCTGGTGGGGGTGCTCTGGCTGCGCTCTCCTCCTCCCTCTCTCTCCCATGATCTTTCTTTTCCCCAAAGAAGGAATCTAGGGTTTGGGAGCTGTTCTTACTTTGCTTCTTATGCTTATTCTTACTCGTGGTTGTTCAGTCCGTGATTTTTTTTTAAATCTCTGTGGGGCTCTGCTTCCAGAAGGGAAAGCTCTGTCCCAAATCGCTGGGGTCTTCCCGGCTGCCGTAGCTCTCAGGAAGATGCTGGGACTCTTCCTATTTACTTTCGGCTGACTGGATAATGAAGACAACAAGACCGAGGCCCAAGATGGTGATCCGGATCCAGGCCGCTCAACGCGAGAGCACTATCCTGAGAACAATCGCTTAGTCCCCCTGCTGTCTGCAGGCCGCGGGTGGGAAGCTGCAATGCAGAGGTGGGTGCAAAACCTCTGCCTTTCACTTTTCCGCTCTGGAGGCCGTGGCCGGACTGCTTAACTCTCCTAGATTCACAATCCCCACTGAGTTAGTTCTGAATGCTGCTCACAGCTGCTGCTAATCTGCTCACCTGAGGGCTCCTCTGCTCCTCCCGTCCAGCCGCCCCCGGGGCACAGCCGGGGCTTCAGGCCAAGCTGGTTTCAGTTCGCAGTGCTGATATGGTTCCTTGTAGCTGAGCTGACTTTAGTGGGAAGTATCTTTGTGTGCGTTTTGGAGTTCTAGGATTGGTTTAGAGTCCTATTTTATGGGTATTTTGGGGTGGCTATGTGAGAGCTGCGATATGTTTCTGCTGCTACGCCGCCATCTTGGCTCTGCCCCCCCATGTCTGTCTTTAAAAGCAGCATGGCATCGTGGATAGAGTGCTGGAATTGGAAGCAGGAAAATCTAGTTTCAAATCCCTCCTCAGATACTTGCTAGCCAGGTGACCTTGAGCAAATCACCAAAATTCTCTGAGTTTCTGCTTCCTCGGCGGTAAAGTGAGACGTCCATCCCCAACTCTGAATCTATGCTCCTGTCGTGTCTCTCCTCTGACAATCTCAAAGCTTCCCAAATGAAAAGTTATCCCTCCTTACCCAAATCTGACCTCTCTGGTTTAGATAATAGTGTTCTAGTATTTTCTAGTAAAGAATAAGAAACAATTGCTTAATGAACAGCAGAATTCAGATTGCTATACAAGGAAAAATCATAGTTAAAAATTAGGCCTGGGGAGGCGGCAGGGCTGCCGGGAAGATGGCGGGAGGCGGGTGTCTGGTGTCCGCCGGAGCCTTGGTGTGGAAGAGTTGGGATTTTGCCGCTGTCTCCTTCAGCACCCCAGCGTTGCTCTCCCGAAACATAGAGAGAAAGCCACAGAGACCCCCAGTTTGCAAATGGAAGACAAATCTTTCTTTCCTTAGTCAACCAGACCTTCCAAATCTGGCTTATAAGAAGCTAAAAGGCAAAAGTCCAGGCGTCATTTTCATCCCAGCATATCTTTCTGAGTGGGACAAAAGCTGTGGCAATTGAAGAGTTTTGCAAGTCCCTGGGTCGTGCCTATATAAGGTTTGATTAGGCAGGATGTGGAAGTTCAGAGGGAAATTTTGAAGAATGTACAGTGGGGAAACGGAGAAAAGATGTTTTCTCCATAATTGATGACCTAGCAGAAGGACCTCAGATGTTGGTTGGATCTAGCATGGGTGCCTGGTTAATGCTTCATGCTGCAATTGCACGCCCAAGAAAGGCAGCAGGTCTCGTTGACAAAGCGACAGCAGCAGATAACAGAGTAACAAAATTTAATCAACTTTCCGTCGAGGCAAAGAAAGAGATAGAAGTGAAAGGTGCGTGGAAGGTGCCAACAAGATACAGTGACGATGGATTTTATGTCTTTCAGTACAGTTTCATTAAAGACGTAGAACTACACTAATTGTTACACAGCCCCATCCCTGTGACCTGCCCTGTAAGACTGCTCCATGGAATAAAGGATGAGGTCATTCCATGGCAAACTTCCATTCAGGTTGCTGACCAGGTGATAAGCGCAGATATAGATGCCGTCCTTCATAAAAATGGTGATCATCAAATGAAGGAGAAGGAGGACCTCAAACTTCTTGTGTATACCACTGATGATTTAATTGATAAGCTTACCACCTCAAATTGAGTTCATGGTGGCACAAATATATGCTTTATTGTGTGGCCAATCAAAACCCCATTTTTAATTGAAATTGCAGAGTAGTGAATCAGGAAGGCTGTAAGGATTGACAAATGAAAAGTACTGGGCTGTAAGTTTTTTCTCTTACCTCTGTATTGTAAATACTGTATGAGAATGTTCTTGATGCTACATTTGCACAGATGGTAGATATTGTTACTAAAGTATTGGTTGATGGAAATCTTTCTCTTCCATCCTAGACTTTTTTCATTACAATGTTTCCTACACTATTTTTTTTACCAAGAAAATGTTTGCGTTGACTGCGCCAGCTCTTATATTTGGTCAATACTTCTTGAATTGTAAAATAAAATTTAATTTTTCATTTAGGACCATTAAATGTGAAGATTTGTGCAATAATTGTAATGGTTTTATGTTCAGATAAGCAAATTCACAAAATGTACCAGAATTGTTCAGTGAAATGAGCATTTGAAAAAGTCTGATTATAATAAAGTTCAAAATATAAAAGGTTGTGACTTTAAAAAAAATTAGGCCTTCTCCAAATGGAATTGGCTCCCATTCCCTAGGCAGTGGTTCTCAACCTTCCTAGTGCCCCAACCCTTTAATATAGTTCCTTATGTTGTGGTGACCCCCAACCATAAAATTATTTTCGTTGCTACTTCATACCTGTAATTTTGCTGCTGTTATGAATCATAATGCAAATATCTGATTTGTAGGATGTATTAAAATTGAACATAACCCCCAGGTTGAGAACCGCTGCCCTAGAGGGAGGATCACCATTTGTCAACACTGTAATTGAATTCTTAGGTACAAGTTGGGCTAATTGTCCTCTAAGGTCACTCCTATTTCTTAGATTCTGTGATTTCCTCAATCCCTAAGAATATTGATAATAGCATGGTGACATGTTTGAGACAGCCACCAAAGGGTTAACATCTTCCTTTAGTGTCTACAATCTCCAGAGGAAATAGGTCTTCAAGGATTTTTTTTTCCATCTAGATTTCATAACTGAGGGAGACTGCATCAAAGCAGACAACTCTGAAACTTATAGACTTAGAGAGGTAAGGGGGGTGAGAGATGGCAATGAGGGACTAAAAGGTTAAGTGACTTGCCCAGGGTCATGCAGTAATATATACTAGAGGTGAGACCTGCACTCAGGTTTTCTTGACTTTAAGCAAAGTTACTATCCACTATACAATACGTCCCCTCCTCTGTGGTTATAAGGCAGCTAATGTTCCAGTCAAATCAAGATCTCAGAGCTTGACTTTCCCTAGAAGAGAACTTTGTAGATCAGTCAACAGCTTAGTACTATAACCCGTTCATTTTTAATATGATCTGTCTATCACCAGAGCAGTTCTAGCTTCTAACTATTCATAAGAGGAGCACTTAGCACCATTTGTGTTTGTTAGAGTGGGGTGGTGGTGGTGATGACAGAATCCTGTTATTTATGATGCTCTGTTCACATACGGTGCTGTTTGCTGTCTTGACCCTAGGTCTTGTAGATGGTGAGTGCCTTGGGTGAACAAATGGGAGGTAGACAGGCCCACTCCACCAGGAGCCACTAACGTGACTTTCTCTTATCAGTCAGCCAGTGTTTATTGAATGACCACTTTGGGGAGACCCTTCTTCTGAGTAACTAAAGAAATAAAAGTCATCACCAAAAGATGAAAACCCTTCATCCAACTTTGGTGGTTAAAACATCTTTACTCAAAAGAAAAGAAAAGAAAAGAAAAAGAAAAAAAAGAAAAAAATACTGTAAATTATAAGTAGTTACTACATAACTGTATCATACGCTGATCTGTGACTGTTGGCAATGTCAATCTAGGATAAACAGAGAAAAAAATAAAGTTTTATTTACTATACATTTACCAAAAAAAAATATTTATTCAAAGCTAGCAAGGAGACCTGCTCTTAACCAAGTCAGATTGGAAATGTAGATTATATTGGACGTTTTGCTTCCAGCTCTGGTATTTAAATCTGATGGAGGAGTGGAGAGGGAAGCCACACCTCCCAAAAAGTCACTGAGTCACCATTCATTCAGCAAAAATGATCCCAAGCATGGGTTACTTCTTATCTACCAGGCGTTGCTTTATAAAAATCCTTATCTTTTACAAACTGTCATGCATATGAGAATGTCAAATCTCTTCAGAGAAAAGAAAACAAACAGAAAAAAAGCATTCAGACTCAGAAATCTTTGCATCAGTTGTTTTAGAAAGCCTGTCCTTTCCAGGGTTTAGCTCTTGTCTTGGAATTTCAGGAGCTATTTTTATCCCCTTGGGAATCTGGGGACAAGCCAAGAGATTCCTACCGCAGCCACATTAGGAGGTGTGACTGATTTGGGTATGGAAAGTTTCCTCTTCTCTCTTCCAGGTAAGGCCTTGGTTCATACATAACATTCATTGAATGCACTTCTTAAAAGCCAAGGAGAATTCAGTATGGAGAATGAAGTACTCACTCAAAGGATATGTGGCCAATGCCAACTGGTATATGTAGGATCAGTTAATCCAGCAAAGATCTTTGGCAAATTCAGTGGAAGGTTGGTAGTAACACTAAGAAGTAGCAGCTGCCCAGATGAATTTAGTGATATCTTCAGGATGTCAGTGGGGACATCCACTGTGACACCGCCCTTTCTCTGGGATAGACACTAGCCCAGACACTGGAGCCTTACGCATTCTTGTTTTCTTTTTGTTGCAGCTGCTTATGCTAAAGTCACCTAAAAACCTAAACGTACGGCACATAAAACAACAAGCAGAGTGACCTGAATCTTAGAGCTTATGCCGCAAACAAATGAGAAGAAAAGAGATCATACACCTTTCACAGCCATGGCTAGGGGAAACTTGGTTAACTAAACCAGAAGAAGGCAATTACAGAAGAAATTGTAAAAAGAATTAGTTTTGCTTATGTGAAATTGAAATGTTTTTACACGATCGAAATTATTACAAGCAGTATAAAAAGAGAAGTGATGAACTGGGGAGGAAAATCTTTGTATTAAATAGTTCTGATAAGTGCCCGTATCCAAAATATTTAGACAGCAAATATATGACCAACAGCTGCTCAGCGAGTCCGCCAATAAACACCTGTGAAATGCCTGCTATGTCACAGGCGCTGAGCGCTGGGGATGCAGAGAAAGCCAAGACAGTCCCTGCCCTCAGGGAGCTGACAGTCTAATGGAGGAAGCACATAAAAAGGAACTGAAAGGTGGTGGAGGGGAGGGAAAGGCACGATGAAGTGTCGCAGCTTTGTGAAAACTTAGGAGAGGGCAGCCGTGGACTCCCTCCTTAAAGGGAGGATCTGGGAGGAAATCGCCGTGTCCAAGAGGCAGTGGGTGGTGTGGTGGATAAACCACTGGGTCTAGAGACAGGAAGAATTGAGTCCAAATCAGGCCCCAGACACTTACTAGCTGTGTGACCTTGGACAAGTCATTTAACCCGTCTGCTTCAACTTCCTCATCTGTAAAGTGAGGGATAACATTAACACCTGCCTCGAAGGGCTGTGGTGAGGATCCAAGGAGGAAACAATTGTAAAGCTCTTAGCACAGTGCCTGGCACATAATAAGTGTGATATAAACGTTATACACACCTACCCATACCCACACATATACAGAGACATACATATGTTTGTGTGTGTATACACACAGACACACATAAATACATATGTACATGTGTATGTGCATATGATATATGTGTATATACTGTATATGTTAGTATATATGACATATACATAGCATATATAGTCTTGTATATGTACTCATATATATGTGTGCATATCTGATATAAACATATTTAGTATACTATATATGCATATATACAAGATATACTCTACACATAATATAGGTATACATGTATACTCACACATATACAGATATATATCATATACTACACATATATATTCATGTGTATATACCTGTTTCTGTGTGTGTGTCCACCCTCTAACCTCAAAATCTGAGGGAGAGAGGAGCTCCTGGGGCAGGTTACTAAGAAGGTGTGAGTTTCCCTGGTAGATAAGTAGTCAAAGGATACTCTGAAGTCTCCCCTCAGACCAAGGAAATGGGCAAAGATGAAAAAAGATAGGAATAGTCAACGTAAAGTTGAAGAACAGGCCCACTCATACTCTGTTGGTGGAGAATTGAAGGACAAAAGCTAAGGCGACTGACTAAAAGAAATGGGGTCACAACCTCACAAAGGAAAAGAAAGTAGAAAGGGTTAATGTATGGCTCCATATATACAGAGGAATATTATCTAGAGAAATATAAGCACCTATGTAAATGTTCATTGAAAACTGGACAAAAGGAAAGTGCTTAAACCATGCTTAAAGGGAGGGCTGTTCAGTGCTAGGATCAATTGGCCAGGGACAATATGGGAAATGGGGTCATGAAGAGTCAGACACGGCTGGAAAATGTCTGCAAGGCTTCAAAAGCAGGATGGATATTTACCCATTGCTCTTTAGAGGATGGATGTTTGGTTGTAGTTCAAAGTCTAGGCTCCAGGTTAACCCGTATCCAGAATGTCCTGTGTATCCCAACACCTACATTCAAAAGAGTAAATCAGCCCAGACAAACACATTCTATACACATCTTGTGTTTGCTCATTCCTCTGCTGACTTTGAAATTGTCCGTGACCTAAATCTCTCAGGCCTATTAGACTCGGCTAACCTAATGGGGTCTTATCTGGGAATTCAGAGGAGGGCAGGGTCTTTGGGTCATTGCATGATCTCAGACGTCTTGGGATCAATCACTATTCTCCATGAATGCAGGTGTCAAATTTTCTCATAAATGGCTGTTTTCCTTCCTTTGTCCTTTCTTCAGTCAATTGGTCTCACTTCTCTCCACCTGTAAGCCCCAGATAGCCAGGCTTTGGAGCTCCATTTCTGAAAACCTCCTAAAGTGAAGGAAAACATTTTTAGGATATCAGACTCCTTTATGTTACTGCTTCTGTTAACCCCCTGCCTGTTTGGTGCCCACTCTCTTGGCCTCGGGTTCTGCTTCCTGCTGCCACCCTGTCCTAGTCTTCAAACCCAATGCTTAGCTCTGAACTAGAAGACCTGCCAAACCCTTTCATCTTCTCCTGCCTAGTGCCCACCTTCTATCTGCCTGTGACCTTCAGTACTGGTACACATCTACTCTGTTTTCTGTCCTCTCAGAACTTCAACTTCATCGTAACTGCTGGCCTGCCCTACTCTTCTTAGTCGTTCTCTAGGGAGTCTCTTGTCCCACCTGGAATTTTGTGCATGCAACCTTGGGTAAAAGTTCTAAGTGAGTGTCATGTTCTTTGTTTTACTGGAAAATCCAACACCTCTCTCTCAGCTCTGTCTCTTCCTATGTGTTGCATAGGGCACGGTTTATATGGACACCCCCTTGCCATTCACTTTGGGGCTTGTTTTCAGCATTTTGATAACTATTTCAATATAATTGGTTCCCTTTGTGATTCTATGCATTTTATTTTGTTGTTTTAAAAAACATTATTCTAAGAAGGGGGCTGTATGCTTCATTAGGCTGCCAGAGCAGTCCAGGACACAAAAGAGGTTAAGAGTCCTTGATGGAGGGATATGTGACTTTGTGGATCTACCCAATCAAAACTAGCTCCCAGTTACTGCTCTCTGGCTAATCCTGCCTCCTTTTGAAAACTGTTATATTTCAGCCATCAATAATCACGTGATTTCAGTATAATGAGTTGGTTCCTCCCAGGAGCATACACACAAGCTGGAATGCTATATGCATTGGTTTGCCTGAGCATAGAATCAATAAGTAAATATGATAGTACTTACATAATGCTTTAAGGATTGCACAACACTTTACATATATTATCTCATTTGGTTCTCACAAGAACCCTGTAATATATCCAGGAGCTGCAGAATAATAAACAATATAAATATTTACCAAAAGGGGCCTCAAAGTCTGCCACTCCTAGACCTCAAAGGACTCTGCCAGGCATAGAATCATTCTGCACCCAAGAGTTCTAGGAAATTCACAGTCTGAGTCCTTCCCTGAGCACCTAAACCACACAGCTCCTTCAGGGGGTTCAGCTCACATTTCCCATAGGATTGGTCAACAGTGGAAAACACAGAACTTATAGAGTCTGTATCTCCACTTATTCATGGTACAGGAGAGTGAAACAGGAGATCCGGTGGAAATTGGGATTAGGGAAAGTTGGTGTCTTCCATGTCCTGGATATCTAGTCACTCTGCCAGGGACAGTGAACTAGGTCTAGAATTGAACCTGAGGAAGGTGATGGGATCCTTGGTTTTGAGCTGTAATAACCTTAGAGGTTAACGAGTCCAACTCCCTCATTATATAGATGTGGAAAGTAAAGCAAACTGAAAAGACTTGCTCAAAGTCACCAGAACTCAGGTACTCCACACTGTGAACTGGCTGTCTCACCGAGCCTCAGCAAGAACAGACTGCATTGCGTTTAAGGAATCATGGGATGCTCTCAACCAGCTTAAGCAATTCCTTGACATGTAACCATATCTTTTTAAGACCAATAGTCTTTTTGTAATCCTATCTGGCTAAAAATCTTGGAACAGCACAGTCTCCAAAGGATCAAATTTGCAAGTGACCAAAAGAGAAATGTACCAGACTATGGTGGGCAAAAGCAGGCCAAAGCATATGACCATAAATGACTTTAGCACAGGAGGTAGTGTAAGAGAAATTCAGAAGACATGGAATTTGAAAAGAATCCAATGGCTGATCATGTAGTGAGAGCTTGGGTCTAGCAGATAGATAACCTAAGTACTGCTCTGGTGCCCATGGCAAAGGCTTAGCTCACATTGACTTAATTATCTGTAGAGGTTTTATGGGAGGAACTTGGACTTAGAGCTTAGAAGGGAACTTTGTAGTCATCTACTCCAACAGTTGAGGAAACGGGGGCCCAGAGGTCTTGCCCAGTGTCACACCAGTAAGTGGCAGAGTCTGGTTTCAAACCCAAGTCCTTTTCTTCAAATCCAACACACTTTGAACCTCATCAAATTGCTTGATATAACAAGGACATCACCAAGAACCAAGGAGTCTGAGAAGGTGTAGAAGGGTTGCCACTTATATTTCCAGAAGGAGTACCCACATTCATGATGAGATTGAAGTTCCTTTGAGATATTAAGGGATAGAAGACAATTCCTGTACTTCAGAAGCTTAGATAGTTATCTTTTACACAGCATGACTTTCCCCATCACTGGTTAGCATAAGAAATTAAATGGGAATTTTTGGGGAGTTTTGCAGAAGCTACAGATGACATGTGAAGACCAGCAGATGACACAGAAAATGTTTAGAAACTCAGAAATGCATTAAATATATGTGTAAATTGTATGATACCAAGAAAAATGAGAGAAAAATCTACAAAGCCAGAAGACTTCTTCTCTGGTATGAAGGGAGGATCAAAATTTTTTACTCGGATTTTGCAGATTGTGGAGGCACCACGCCCCTAACCCCCACAATGTGGAAGAGATGACTGTACTCCACTACCTTTGTTAGTCAGGGGCCAGGAACATTGTGCTCAACTTAGTAACCTTCACTATTGCAGCCCAAAATACCGGTGGAGTAAGCAAGAAGCTTGTCTTCCTTGATCTCATCAATGGATATGAAGCAGCCCTGTTGTGTCTAAATGATTTTCTTCAATTTCTTGCAAAAAATTGAACATTAGTACAAAAGTAGAACTATCCTGACACACATCCAAGGGAGTTGAGTGAACAGCGTTTCCACATTATTTCCATGTGATCTAATAACTTGAGTCCGTTAGGTCTTCCCTACAGTTATTGTTTTTTATCCTTTGCCTATACATGTAGGTATAGACTTTCAGATATAATTACACCTTCCGTTTAAAGTTTTGATATTTCCCTGAATGCATCAAATAAGAGTGACTTGGAGAGACTAATGAAAAGCACTCCTCCTACCTTTTGACAGACGTAATGGATTAGAGACGGGTAATGAGACAGACGTTGCCAGACAAGACCAATGTGTTGATTTCTTTTACCGGACCATTTGAAGGGTTTCTACTCCTGTGGGGAGCTGGGTTGGTAGGTTAGTGAGCAGTGATAGATTTCCTACCTCCATTTATCAATCTATTCTCTATCATACTTATCTATCTATTCTGTCTATCTATCCACCTACCTACCTATCATCTATCAATCTATCATCTATTATCCATCCATCCATCCATTCATCTATCCATCATCTATCATCTATCTATCTATCTACCTCTCTATCAATCTATCTATCAAGAGATCCCAATTTGTATGAATAATGAATACCCTGAAGGGACTGTATACTTTTGAATAAGCCCTATCCTAAGTTATAGTTATGTGAAATGTGGTCATCCTTTTTGGCACAATGCAAACCATTCAATATGAACTCAAATAATTTAGCCACATCAAGTTTAGAGGATTCATTATTTATACTAATTGGGACAACCGTATGTAGCAATTTTCTGTGTGCAACAGAAGTTAATTGTTTCTAAAACAATCCTATTCCTTGTTCTTTGATTGCTGAAATATTAGTGTGTGTTGATGATTATTAAATTCAGAATAAATGTTTTTAAAAACTAGAGAACCTGAGTTTCTAAGACATTCTTTCTTTGATTTGATAAGTTCAAATTTTCACTCGGAAGATCCTGGAGGCATCCTAAATCTGAGCCTTGCTCAGAAGTCAAACTAAATGTGCTATAATTTGAGGAAGCCCAGGGAACATCAGTAAGTACCATTCTTCCTGATTATGTATCACAGCCAGACATGTACTTTTCCCTTTGGTTTCACTTAATGTAATTCACATGAGGGGGCCATCTCCAGTCATCCTGATCTACATCTTGCCACAAGACCCAGATAACTCTGGGGGTGAAAGTGAGGATGGTGACTTTGCACAGCCTTCCCTCACTTAAATCCAGTTCACTTTCAAGTCATGACATCACCTTTCTGATGTCATGGTCTTCTTCAAGACTGAAGGACAAACAACAATTCACATAAAGAAAATGCAGATGCTCGTATGTGGGATAGATGAGAATAGGTTGTTAAGAGTGCCCTGCATCGCAGAGAGTTGTCTCTTTTAAGTGAGGTAGGAATGTGAAATAGAGAAAAGGGGTTGAGAGAAGGGAGAAAACGTTCCTTTTCTTTTGACGTCTACTCTAAAACCAACACCACGTGATTTGCCCTGGCATATTCAGTCAACTAGCATTTTCTACTGCTGTGTACTAGGCACTGTGCTAAGTGCTAGGGATACAAAAAAAGGCAAAATTCAGTTCCTTGTCTCAAGGAACTCACAGTCCAATGGGGAAGACAATACATGAACAATTGTGTTTGGACGAGGTATCTATAGGATAAATTAGGGATAGTCTCACAAGGAAGGAACTAAGATTAAGGAAGCCTGGGAAAGGTTTCTTGTAGAAGGCAGGACTTCAGCTGAAATTTAAAAGAAATTTGGGAAGTCAGGAGGTGGAGACAGAGAGGGAGAGTGTTCTAGGCATGGGGGACAGCCAGTGTCCTGAGTGGGGAGATGGAATGTCATGTGTTAAAACAACAAGTTCACACTGTTACTGGCATTGCAGAGTACATGGAGAGGGACAAGGTTTCGGAAGAATGAGAAGATAGGAAGGGGCCAAGTTGTGGAGTACTTTAAATACAGAGGCTTTTATATTTTATCCTGGCAGTTATATAGAGCCACTGGAATTTATTGAATAGGTGGGGTGACATGGCATATGTGTTTTGAACACTTTAGAAGGAAGGAGAAACTATACAAGGAGTTATCATTTAAAAAATAGATTTGGACCTTCCAAACACATAGAATTGAATGTGAAAAGGGGACAGGGTAGCTTAGTGGATAGGGGATTGTACTTGGAGTCAGGATTCAAGTCAGTTCAAAGCCAGTCTTAGTTGCTTTGTGACCTTAGACAAGTCAATCTATCTCTTGGCCTGTTGTATCCCTGCCTGCACTCTTGAGGGCAGATCCTACTTAGTCCTATCATTTCTGCAATCTGGATAAGCTCCCTAAGGAAAGGTTTCACTCCTTCCTCCATCTCTGAGTTCATATAGGTGCTAGCCTTGGTCCTGTCTCTGTCTTCTGCTGGAGCAGTCATAAACGAGGAGTTGACTCCATCCCCTGTTGTGGTCTTGACAGATCCCAACTCCATGCTGAAAATCACAATCGTATCAGGCCTCCTGGACTCTGGTTGCCCCCTTCCCTGTAACCACCCTCCACCCCACCCCCCTGCCAAAAAAAAAAAAGGCTAAGCTATTCCTGTCTCCTGTGGATTTTACATATTGAGGATAACTCCATTCCCTGATGCTGCCAGGGCTGAGATCCCACCAGTTTGGGGACCTGTTTATTGGACTAGCCCCTCAACCCCTCAATTCCCATCAGAGCTCTCACAGGCTTTAGTCCTTCCTTTAATATTATACAGCTGCCATTTCTGAAACATCCCTGATCAAAGGAAATGCAAGGTTCTGGTCATCTTCTGCTTTTAGTAATAATTATTTCCTCTGGTGCCCTTTTAAATTTCTACTGAGATTTTTTTGGGAGAGGAACTAGGTTGGCTAGGACCACCTTAACTGGAGGACTGCTTCTTGCATACAAGTCAATCTTGGTAACATCCTGAAGCTTACTTGCCTAAGTACACTCAGATCTTGACTATTTACCACAGAGGTAAAAATTAGAAGATAAAATAGGATAAAGTTGAGAAGATGTGGCATTTAATGCTCCAGTAACATAATCTTTAAGTGAACTGCCAATTCCAAAACAGAAAACAAACAGGAGTAAAGACATTGGTTGTATCGTGATTTCTTAGAGAAGTTTTCTTTTTTTTTTTCTTATCAATTAAATATGATGATGAAACCAAAAGAGCTGAGTAAACATTTAATCTCCTTGCCAACTAGAAGATATGGAAGCTGAGAGTAGCACAAAACTGTAAAAAGTAGCTAAAAATACCCTATGGCACAATGCTTAGCACAAGATTCTCTCAGCCAGATTATCCTGAGAGCGTCGATAGATGAAATCAGAAAGAGGAAAACAAAGAGATTCTAAATGGGACAGATCTGCCTGTGTTTTTATAGTGGGTTTTTTTTCCCCTAAGTACAGTCATCAATGGTTAAATGACCATATTTGGACTGAATTCCCAATGTGAAGAAACAGCCATGTCATTTAAGAAGAATAAATTGAGAAGAACATACAGGGCTGACTAGTAACAAAAACGAGAGATCTGTGCCGAAAGCAGAACAATTTTAATAGCTAACATTAAAAGAGAAAGGAAAAAAAACGATGTTGACAACTATTGATTCACATCTTATTTCTATAAGATCTTTATGGGAGTGGCTCATGCATGCACAAAGGGGTCCCCAATGAAAACATGAAAAGGTAACAGACTGGCTTTCAAAGGTGACTTTCTATAGTGGAACCACATCTCTGTTGTCACACAACTGAGAGACATACTACATGGTGTTCTGCTGTTCTATTTGTTTATTTTTGGGGAGAAAGCATTTGATTTTCAAAAACTGAAAAAACTCATTTTATGAGACACATAAATTAACCCTTGGGGGAAGACAAAACAAAGAAAAAGAACTAGAAACCAATATTACTAATAAATATTGATTTGAAAGCTTAAATAAAAGACTAGAAAAAGACAATAACAATTTATTTTTAAATCACTCACTATGATCAAGTTAGATTTATACCAGGAACTCAGAGATGCTTCAGAATTAGTAAAGCAATTGACATAATCATATTAAAAACCAAAAACATCTAAAGCAGCGGTTCTCAACCTGTGGGTCAAACGACCCTTTCACAGGGGTCACTTAAGACCATCAGAAAACACATATTTCCGATGGTCTTAGGAACCGAGATGCCGCTCCTCTATCTGTCTCCAAGAGGGTCCACCCACATGAAGATACGCCCACATATGAGTGTCAAAGGGTCACGGGATTAGGAAGGTTGAGAACCACTGAATTCTAAAGCAGCATGATTATATCAATAGATGCAAGAAAATTAAAAAGCTTTTGACAAAGTGTAACACTAATCTGCAAAGTACAGACATAGGAGAATCTTCATTTAATATAGCAAAATGTAGCTAAAGCCCAAAGCTAGTATTATATACCATAAGAAAGCATTAGATGTTTTTCCAGGACATAGAGCAATAAAACAAGGATGACTCCCTTCCCTGTTGTTATTTGATGTAACATTTCCCTTTGGTTTTCTTAATAATTATTTCATCTAATATGGATACCTGGAAATGCTATTCATAGCACTTAGACAAGAGAAAGAAATTAAAAGTGTAAAGATAGGCCAGGGATTTACAGAATTATCCCAGTTAGCTTATGGCATGATAGAGTTTATGCAGAAAATCCTAGAGAATCAGAAAAGAAAGTAATTGATTTAATGACTAGTTTTAGTAAGATGGCAGGCTTTAAGCCCACAAAAATCAACTGCATTTCTACATAGCAATAACAAAACATAAGAGGCAGCAATAGAAAGGGGACTCCCTTTTAAAATAACTACAAAATACAGAGAATATCTGGGAGTTAATCTACCAAAGCAACCTCAATACCTACATAGATAAAATTATAGAATATTCCTTTATTTTCTTATTCTAAACAGTCATTTTTTAAAAATTGAATTCTAAATTCTCTCCCTCCCTCCCATCCCTCTCTCAACCTCTGAGAAGGCAAGCAATATGATTTCAATTATACATGTGAAGTAAGGCAAAACATATTCCCACAATAACCATGTTGCAAAAAATAATAAGCAAAAAACCATAAAGAAAGTAAAAAGAGTATGATTCACTCCATCCTCAGAGTTCATCAATTCTCTCTCTGGAGGTCGATAGCATTTTTCATCATGAGTTCTTTGGAATTGTCCTGGATGGTTGCATTGATCAGAATTGCTAAGTCTTTCACAATCGATCGTTGTTACAATGCTGTTGTTATTGTGTATTATTCTCCTACTCTGCTCACTTCATTTTGCATTGTTCATGTAATACTTCCCAGGATTTTCTGAAAACATCCTGCTCTTCATTTCTTATAGTACAATAGTATTCTGCAACAATCATTTACCACAACTTGTTCAGCCATTTCCCAATTGATGGACATCCCCTCATGCTACCACAAAAAGAGCTGCTATAAATATTTTTATACATAGGGCTCATTTTCCTTCTTCTTTGGGTTACAGACCTGGTAGTAGTATTGTTGGGTTAAAGGGAATGTACAGTTTTATAGCCCTTTGGGCACAGTTATGAGTTGTTCTCCAAAATGTTCGGACCAAATGCTAAGGGGATGGGGTGGGGGAGAGGATAAGGGAGGGATCTCTTAGAGGGGAGGGTGAGGGAATAGGTTAAAGGGAGGAAATACAGGAGAATGTTTAGATTAATGGGAATGGGAGGAAATAGGAGGGATCCTTGAGCAGGGGATAGGTTAAGTAATAGTAGGGCAAGGTGGCAGGTAGAAGTAAAGTAGGAGAGTCAGGGGGGTTAGGAAATAAGAGATACAGACAAACATACAATAAAGATCAGGAATAGAATGTGTTAGGGAAAAAGGAGTAGGGGTGGTAATCATGATCTCAGACAAAGTTATGGCTAAAATAGATTTAATCAAAAAAGAAAAAGAAGGTAACCACACTATGTGTCAGCCATATTTATCAGTGCTGTTTTGGACTAGATAGTATAAAGTGGGAATATCGCTGTGGTGTAGGAAATGACGAGTTGGTGGACTTAGAAAAATGTAGAAAGACTTGGATTTGTGAAGGAAGGGGTTATCCACCCTCAGAGAAATAGAGGATAAATAAGGATAGTACAGTCTTACATAGATGCATATTGATGTATATGTCTATATATGACTATGACTATTGACATCTAAGTATATGCATGTGTAAGTATATGTATGTATGAGTGTATGTGTGTTTATATATATCTTTGTGTATATGTGTATAATATATGTATATATTTATGCATATCATGTGTGTATGTGTGTGTCTACACACTTCATTGTAGCCTGACGGGGGAAGGAAGGGGGCAAAAAGAACAAAGCAAAAAGTGCAAACACAAACAAAAAGAAACTTACAAGGACACAAAGAAAAGATGGACAGCTCTCAACACAATGCACAGTCTTTATTATATAGGCTTTCTTGAAATAGAAATTTATTGCTGCACTTTTTAATCCTCGCTTACATTTGGCTATACACATGGTAATGCTTTTTTTCTTTTGCATTATTCTAGTTTGTTTCTTTTTTCTTTTCTTATTTTTATATTTAAGTTTATAATTTTAAAAATTTACCAAAAAGAAAAACAGTTGGGCCAGTTCACAACTCCACTAACAGTACATTAGTATTCCTATTTTCCCACATCCCTGCCAACATTTACCATTTTCCTTTTCTGTCATGTTAGCTGATCTGATAGATGTGAGGTGGTACTTCAGAGTTATCTTAATTTGCATTTCTCTAATGAATAGTGATTTAGAGCATTTTTCATGTGACAATAGCTTTGATTTCTTCTTTAGAAAACCGTTCATATACTATGACCATTTATAATTTGGAAAATGGTTATTTTTTATAAATTTTTTTCAATCCTCTATATATTTGAGAAATTAGGCCTTTATCAGAGAAACTTGCTATAAATTTTTTCCCAGTTTTCTGCTTTCTCCTAATTTTGGCTATGTTGGCTTTGTTTGTGCAAACTTTTTTAATATCATGTGTTCAAAATTATCCACTTTACTTCCCATATTCTTTTCTATCTTTCATTTGTTTATAAACTCTTTGCTTAGCCATATATCTGACAGGTAAACTTTTCTATGCTCCCCTAATTTATTTATGATAATCACCTTTCATGTCTAAATCATTTACCCACTTTAACCTTATTTTGGCATATGATATGAGATCAAAGAGATATTTTAAAGAACCAACCTAATAAAACTTATTTGGAGGAATAAAAGATCTAATATGGGGACTTTTAACCTGGGATCCTTGAATTTTTAAAAAAATATTTTGATGACTATTTCACTATAATTAGCTTCCTTTATGATCTTATCCATTTTATTCTATTATATTTAAAAGAATTATAAGAAAGGATATGTAGGTATCACCAGATTGCCAAAGGGGTCCATGACACAATGGTATAAGATGTAGATCTAAACCTTATTTCTTCGCACTTTTCTGTGTTCCCATCATTTCTTGTCAAAAAGAAAGTCTTTTCCCCTAGATCATTTATGTTTTCTGATTTCTATTTCTTTCTTGTACAGTATTTTCTACGTTTTTGTTTTTTTAATCAGTACCAAATAGTTTTGCTGAATATCGTTATGATATAGTTTGAAGTGTAAAAGGTACTATTTCCCCTTAATTCTTGACTATTAAGATCATTTTGCTTCATATTCTGAATCAAGAGTTCTTAAAAAACAAAAAAGTAGAAAATACCAAACAAGAAAGAGTTAGAAACCAGAAAGCATAAAAGATCTAGGAAAGTACTTTCTTTTTGTCAGGAAATGATGGGAAAAGAGAAAAGTGGGAAGAAATTAGGTTTAGAGCCACATCTTACGCCATGTACTACAATCAGTTCAAAATGAATATGTGACCTGAATATTAAAGATCATTCCATTTAAAAAAATAAGAAGAGGAATTGATCTTACACGTTTGTACAGGGGGCAAATACTTAACTAAACAAAGGATAGAGGCAATTACAAAGGACAAAAGGAATAATGTTGAGTACATGAAATTGAGAAACTTCTACATAAAATAAACATAACTAGTATATAAAGGAAAGTGGTCAATTAGGAAAAAAATCTTCGTACCAATGTCTTTGATAAGTGTCTAATATCCAAAATATATAGACAATTAACAGAAATGCAAAAGATCAGAAGCCGTTCCTTAATAGATAAGTGATCAAAGAATGTGAATGAAGAGTTCTCAAAAGAACTGAAAACTTAATAATTGTATGAAAGAATGGTTCAAATCACTAATACAAAGAAATGTGAGTCTAAACAACTGAGATTTTACCTCACATCTAGCAGATTAGGAATATTACAAAAGATGGAAATAGACAACGTAGGAGGAGTTATGGAAAGATGTGCACGCTAATTAATGACGTTGGTGGGGTTATGAATTGGTCTAATCATTCTAGAAAGCAAACTAGAATTATTCTAAGAGAGTGACTAAAATGTCCATTATTTTTGACCAATGTATTCCACTGGTAGGAATATATCCCAAGAGAGAATAATGACTGAAAGAAAGGCTTTACATACTGTTTTTCAAAATATGCACGGTGGTAATTTTTGTAGTAACAAAGAACCAGGAAAAAAGTTGAAGCCCATCTACTGTGGAATGGCCAAACAAGTTGTACATTAATTTAATAGAACATTATTCTGCTATGAGAAATTTTGAATATGATGCAAAGTGTAATAAGTAGAATTGTGAAAACAATATACATAATGACCACAACCATGTAAATGGAAAAGACCACAATAAAAATAAGACAATAGAAACTGAATACTATGAAATTATAAAGATCAAGCTTGATCTCCAAGAAGAGATATGAAAAGATTTGTTTCCTTTATGTGTGTGTGTGTGTGTGTGTGTGTGTGTGTGTGTGTGTGTGTGTGTGTGTGTGTGTGTATGTGAGAAGTTTATGGAATGCTACACCTAATGTCATATTTTTTCTGTATTTTTATTAATTTTACTTATCTTTTACCAACAGTCACATGAAAAAGCTGCTCTAAATCACTAATTATTAGACAAATATAAATGAGAACAACTCTGGTATACTACCCACCTCACATCTATCAGATTGGCAAAGATGACAAAAAAGGAAAATGACAAATGTTCTGGGGGATGTGGAAAAATAGGGACACTAATATACTGTTGGTAGAGTTATGAACTGATCTAACCATTCAGGAGAACAATTTGGAGCTATGTCAAAGCACTATAAAGCTATGCATACCCTTTGACCCAGTAATATCTCTACTAGGTTTCTATCCCAAAGAGATCAAAGAAAGAGGAAAAGGACCTATATGTACAAAAATATTTATAGCAGCTCTTTCTTGGTGGCAAAAAATTGGAAACTGAGGGGATGTCCATCATTTGGGGAATGGCTAAACAAGTTGTGGTATATGATTGTTATGGAATACTATCGTGCTATAAGAAATAACAAGCAGGATGGTTTCAGAAAAACAGGGAACTCTTTTATGAATTGATGCAAAGTGAAATGAGCAGAACCAGGAGAATATTGTCCACAATAACAGTAATATTGTAACAATTTTCTGATCAACTTGATGATCTAAGACAATACCAAAGAACTCATGATGAAAAATGCTATCTACCTCAAGAGAGAATTGATGAACCGAGTGCAGATTAAATCATACTTTTTTTTCACTTTCTTTGTTTTTTCTTGTTTTTGTGTATATTTTCTTTTGCAATATGGTTAAAATGGAAATATAGTTTGCATGACTTCACATGGATAATTGATATATTGCTTGTTTTCTCAAGGGATTGAGGAGAGGCAGGAGGGAGAGAGTTTGGAACTCAATATGCTAAAAAAAATGAATGCTAAAATTTTTTAAAATGTAACTGGGAAATATTTAATGAAATAAATAAAAGTATATTTTAAATAATTTACTTAGCTTTATTTTTTCCTACCTTTTTTTTTTGCTTTCTTGCATAAAGCCTAATCAAAAAGTATTCTGTTGGTGGTGATGAGGTTCTACAAATGTTAGCAGAAGTCTTGTACTACTAGTGTTACTGGACATCAAAACCCTGAAAAGCCTCTTCAGTGAAACCACAACAAAGAGAAGGAGATTGTTCTAACACTCCATGTCTGGAAAATAAGGGAGATGAGGTGCTTATGAGAAAGTGTTTTCTAAAGGTCACCTATAATTTCTGGGTCTCTAGTTCTCACTTCCTCTCTCCCTTTTCTTCTCTTTCTTTCTTCTCTCTCTTCCCCACCTTTCTCTCCTTCTAATTTGATATCTCCCCCTCTTTCTTCTTCATCCTCCCTCTCTCCCCCTCTCTCTCTCTCTGTCTCTCTGTCTCTGTCTTTCTGTCTGTCTCTGTCTCTCTGTCTCTCTCCCTCTCTCTCCTTTTGTTCCCTCTTTTCATCCCTTTCCTTTTCCCTAGCCCCTTCAAAGAAAGAAAGCCTAGCCTGAAGTAACAATCATCTATTTTTCCCTCCCCTCCCCTCCCCTCTCCTCCCCTCCCTTTCCCTTCCCTTTCCCTTCCCTTCCCTTCTCTTCCCTTCCCTTCCCTTCCCTTCCCTTTTCTTTTCTTTTTTCTTTTCTGGCCATCAGGGTTAAGAGACTTGCCCAAGCTCAGATAGCTAGTAAGTGTCTGAGGCTGGATTTGAACTCAAAGTCAAACTCCAGAGTTGGTGCTCTATCCACTGAACCACCTAGCTGCCCCACAACCATCTATCTCAACTGCTTATTTTACAGGTAAGGACACTGCATCCAAGTTAGTGATTTCCCAAAGGTCACATTGCCACTTATTGGAAGAGTACTGGTCTCCTGGATCCCAGAATAGGGTGCTTTCTTCATCACCATGTTTCCTCCCAGAATGAAGAATCTAAACAAGGTAAAAATCACTTTACAAACAGCATGCTATAGAAAAGCTTCATGAAAATACAAGTCATTGGCGTGCCTGAGGTTTTCTGACAAGTCCGTGTTGGAGCAGGAAGAACCTATGATTGCCTTGATAAAAGGAATTCCTGGTGAAGAAATTGTCTATACCAATACAGGTCTTCACTGTCTCATCAATTCGTGGTCTTCTAGAGTTGTCTGGGACCCTAAGACCTTAATTGTATTTACTGTTCAGGGTCACAGAGCCAGGATGTATCAGAAGAGAATTTTGTATTCAGGTCTTCTTGATTCTGAAATAAACTTTCTGTTCACTAGGAAACGTTGCTTGTCCAGCTGGTATTACTATAATCACTATTCTTATTGGTATCCCATTCTAACGCCAGGCACCTTTCTGTCACTCCCCCAGCTTGCCCCTCAAACTCCTTCCACAGGCTCCTGCCTCCCTGCCTCCGCTACCCCATACCACGGTACAGCAAGACTTGGTTGACCTGGCTTCTAGTCTGGTACAAGATCAGAGATTTCTTTCATCATCTATTTAAGAGGGGAGCGAATAAAGATCTTTGATTCAAAGGATGTGACTGCATCACTTTCTCTGACATATAAATGGTATTCATCCAACACTTCCTACAGCAAATCACATTGGGGCAAGCTGACAAGGCTGCAGATGGACAGAGCTTTCCCCACATTGTTCTACAAACACAGCCAGGTCCCTGGGGGAAAGAAGAGAAATCTTTTTGCTTCCACTTCCCCTTTGTTTGTTTGAAGGATCAAGAGAACACAGTTCCATTTTCAACAAAATTTAAAAAGGAAAATCATGAAAAGAGCCAACCATCTCCTCTTTTTTTTCTTAATATATTGTTGCATTTAGTGAAGCGGAAATGGTGAGCGCTACTGATACTGAAGCCGCCTGGGACCCCAGCAGGTCACTCCCCAGCTATCAAACAGGCATGTCTTCCTCCGCAGGCACAACGAGTTTGTCATGTGTCTGGAAATTGCTTTTGACTCTGCTCTGTTTCATAAGATAAAATGCCAGAGCTTTGGCCTGGACTTTCACCTGGGTGCTTCATGTGGATGGCAGGGCTTTGGAGAAGGCAGGAGGGGCACCGCGTACTGAAATGAAAGCATCTCCACTCAATTCTTACTAGGTAGCTGTTGGCTACCAGGGTAACTTTGGGTAAACCAATGAACTATTCTGAGCCTCAGTATCCTCCTCTGGAAATTGATCTCTTGAGATTGCTTCCAGCTTGCTAAAATGCAGACAGGAAGTCATTAACCGTGTTCCTGGAGCCTCAGCCTACTTAAAATGAACTTTGACCCACTCAGGAGCAGAGACCTTTCCTTTAATACTGCTTTTCAGTGGCTAGATGGCTCAGTGCCTAGAGCACTACCTAGAGTCAGGAGGACCTGAATTCAAATCCAGCCTCAGACATTTGTCAGCTATGAGACCCTTATTGTATCCCCAAAATTAAAAAAAAAGAGAGAAGAGCACAGAAGCTTAGAGTCAGGACAGATCTGAGTTCAAACCCTGCTTAGTAGCCCTGTGACCACAGACAAATTATTTAAGAGCTTGGTAGTTTCTTCTCTGTAAAATGGAGAAGATAAAGCCTGTAGTATCTAGCTCAGAGAATTGTGAGAATGAGAAGAGATGATCTTTATAAACCTTAAAGTGTTATATGAATGTCAACTTTTACTAGTCAGTTTAGCAAACCTGCTCCATTTACTCATTAAGTGTCTTGCTACATCACCACTGTTATTATTTTCTTCATCACCATGTTCTCATTGACTTTAGGGGGCTATCATGTCATTGCAGTGATATCTCATTTATATCCTCCTCTCTGCACCCATGAAGGTCATCCCCTCTTCCTGAAATGTGTGCTCTCTCAGCCTCTGCCTGTTGAAATCCTTCCTTTCCTACAAGGCCCAGCTCAGGCACCCTGTGGCATCTTTCCTGAATCATCCTGCTAAAAATGATCCCTTTCTCTTCAACTATTCCCAGAATCCTTTATCTGGCACTCTCCACTGTCTTTATCACATCCCACCTTCAGCCAGAGCTGATAGTTAAAATTTCAGTATGACCAATTACATCTACAAAATAGACAAACTACAAGATCACAGATTGATTTATCGTTGTGTTGATTGTCTAGACTCCCGTTAGTCTCAGAGAAAATGTTAGTAATGCAGATTAAAATTAAAAGTGTGTCATTCATACATTCCTCCCCTCCCATCCAGTTGTTAAATATTTACCAATCCACCCTTGCCGATTGTGTTTCATAATTAATATTCATTCATGGCAGTTGGCATGGCTTAGTGAGAAGTGCACTGGATTTAAGTCTAGTGATTTAGGTTCTAATCTCACATCCACCTATGTGATCTGGGTAGGTCTGAGTCTCCACTTCCTCATGTGCTAAATTGGGAATTGGACTAGAAGATTTCTGAATTTCCTTCCAATTCTAAATACTACAACAGTATGTTGTATCTCTACCTGTTAGACCAAGGAATCTTTACCTTTTTGTGTCATGGGCACATGGACACATGGCAAACTGGTAAGACTCATGTATCTTTTCAAAGAATAATGTTTTTAAAATATAATATATGACTAATAATAAATTATAAATAATATATAATGTACAGAGAAAACCAATTATATTGGAAAACAGCTATAATTTTTTTTTTAATTTATGGGCCCCAGATTAAGAATCCCTAACAAGTTAGACCAAGATAAACTTTGTATCTCCAGGATTAGTTAACACAGTTCCTCATACATAGCAGGCAATTAAATGTTGAATTGCATTGACCAATCCACTGATACCGCTTGAAAAGGAGGCATTCTACATAAGAAAAATTTCCAAATAATTAGAGCTTCACCTTTTAAATAAGGAAACTTTTTTTTAATGAGGCAAGTACTAGTGAGTGATTCTGATTCCCTTCCTTAATGGCTATTTTTTTTCTTTACTGTCACTTTTTTTTTTGCTCTTTTTTCACTTTTTCATTGCGAAATTAATCATAAACACAAAATCTGTTCACTTCAGTTTCCTTACATGTAAAATAGGGGTAATAATACCTTGAGGATCAAATGAGATATATATGTTAAAAAGCACTTACACAGGGTCTGGAATTAGAGAAACGCTTATTCCTTCCCCTCCCCCATTATTTTGCCTTCCCCCATTTCAGTATTAAAAAAGAATAAAAAATAAGCTTATATAAGAAACAGTGAATGCTACATTGTTTATCTTTTAAGAAATAAGCATATGTTACATGTAACAGGGTAGCAACAACAGTCCTCCATGTATCTATATCATCTCCTCTACCGTTTTGTTTCCTTTTGCGAAGTTAGAAAAAATAAGTTTTACAAGTGCCTCTTTTTTGGTCGGGGGTTGCATGTCCATCATCACCCGCCAACCTCCACTCCCCTCCCCAGGGAGAAGCCTTCCTCTGTAACAAGTACCAGTCGGCTCGTTGTCCCGCTCTGGGGCTGTGCATCTCACATTTGTGTCTCTGCTCGTGTCAAGAGGTAGGAGAAAAGTTTCATCGTCAGTCCTTTGTTGCTTTGATCGGAGTTCTAAGGTTTTTCAAAACTGCTTTTCTTCCTATTATTCTTGTCACGATTGCATAGATTGTTCTCCTGGTGCTGCTTGTTTTTATCTCCATCAGCTTGTACAAGTCTTTTCACGTTTCTCTGCATCAGTTCGATGTATCATTTCTTAGGGCACAACACGATTCCGTGGCATTGATGTACCCCAATTTATTTGTTGTTGTTCAGTCATTTTTCAGTCATGTCTGACTCTTCATGACTCCACTTGGGATTTTCTTGGCAAAGATACTGGAGTGGTTTGCCCTTTCCTTCTCCAGCTTATCTCACAGATGAGAAGACTAAACAAGGCTAAGTGACTTGCCCAGGGTCACACATCTAGTAAGTGTCTAAGGCCAGATTTGAATTCAGGAAGATGAGCCCAGGTTAGACTTTCTATCAACTTCCCCACTTAACTGCTCCCACAAAGCTAAACTCTGGAGGAAGCCAGTAATTCTAAGAGGGAGAGGTATGGAGGGCATGGGAGACAAATGAGGGGTGATAGAATATCTGAGGACTATCAATAGTCCAATTTGGCTTAACTGGAGAGTCAACAGCAGAGAGTCCAGACAGGTAAGTCGTGAAGGATTTTCCCCCCTCCCCACAAACCCCCCCTCCCAAAGGCCACAGTAAAGTTGAGATATGTTATTCTATAGTTATAAATACACACACACACACACAGAGACACACACAGACATATACTTTTCCAAATCTATTCTATTCCTGATCTTTGTTTTTATGTATGTGCACATCTCTTCTTTCCTATCCCTCCTGCCTCCTCTACTTTACTTCTACCTACTACCTTGTCTCCCTATGACTTGCCAACTCCCCTCCAAGAGTCCCTTCCCTATCCTCCCATTCCCATAAATCTAAACACCCTTCTATACACCTATTTTAATGATTCCCTCACCCTCCCCTCTAAAGATCCTCCCCTTGTCCTCCCTCTCCCCCCTCCCTATGCCCCTACTATTTTATTTCTTCTGAATTTAGAAGACTTCTAAACTCCTTTAAATATATATGTATTGTTCCCTCTTACACCCATTCCTGATGAAAGTAGGTTACTAGAATTACCAGCTCTCCTCCTCCATCTAATTCCTATGTATCGATTCTTCCTCTTGCACCTCATTTGTATAAAATAATTGCTCTTTTTAGCTGTTCCTAAATGGTTTTACTTTTTAAATTTGTATCATGCCCAGGTTTTCCCATTCTTTCTCATGAACTACCCAATTATTAATAAGACTCTTAGATGTAAATTTCAGTTTTTACATATATAAAAAGTAAACAGTCTATCCTTTTGGATCCCTTATAATCAGTCTTGTTATGTACCTTATATTTATGTTGGTTCTTGTATGTTGAATTATCTATTAAGTTCAGGATTTTTTTAACAAAGTCTTGAAAATCTGAGAGTTTATCAAATGTCCCTTTTTTTTTTCATTCAAAATAACTTTGCAGGGTATGATATTTTTGACCAGAGCCCCAGTTCTCTTGCTCTTCAGTATGTTGTGTTCCACGACCTGAAATCCTTTAAAGTTTCTGCTGCTAGCTCTTGGGTAATTCTAATTGTGGCACCATCATATTTAAATTGTTTTAATCTTGATGCTTTTAATAGTTTTTCTTGAGCTGGGAATTGTGAAGGGTTTTAAATGCTAAACGGAGGAGTTTTTCTTTGATTCTCGAAGTAATAAGAAGCCACTGGAATTCACTGAGTAGGAGATTTATCAGATTTATGCTTTGTGAATATCACTTTGATAGCTTTGTAGGAGAAGAATTGGCTAGGTGAGCTTCTGAAGGAGAGGCAATTCCAAGAGTCCAGGGGAGAGGTTACAAGGGCCAGAAGGAGAGTTGTGGCCATATGAATAGATAGAAGAAGGGAGAAACCATTTGGAGTTGCAATGGAAAGAACATTGGAGTCAGAAGCCCTCAGTTATAGACGTGGCTTTTCTATAAACAAGCAGGGCCACCTCAGGCAAGGTAATTCCCCTCTGCAAGCATGTTTCCTTTTCCACTTAATAAGGGGGCAGGATAAGACGTTCTCTAAGCTTCCTTTCTGTTCTAACACTTCTAACACTGTAACCCTGTGTGGTTAGGGGAAAAATCAAATTACTACTATGCTTAGAGTTAAGTGAAATATACCCTGTGTCTATAAGCGGATGACCTTTGTGACATCTGTTTTTGTTGGACCAGAGGCAATTTTTTTGTATGTTTTACATGTTCCAGTAGAATGAGGTTGCCAAAAATCTAATTTCAGATAATTATAGTTTTATTATATGTGGAATGAGACTAAACAGATTTTTAGAAAACATTTAGTTAATGTCTGCTATCTTTGAGGGAGAGCATCTATGTGAAAAGGGGGCAGCTGGGTGGCTCAATGGATATAACACTGAGACAAGAGTAAGTATCTCCTTTAGTAAGTATCTAGCCTCAGATACTTACTAGCTGTGTGACCTTGGGCAAGTCATTTAACCTCAATTGTCTCAAAAGAAAAAAAAAGGTAGTAGAAAGAGTGATGAATCCTATTAAATTGTAAACTCCTTGAGGGCAGGGCCTTTTTGTCTCTTGTGATATCCTCAGGACTTAGCACAATGCTTATAAATTTTTAGAGCCTCAGTTACCAAATTTATAAAATAATAATAAATTATATAATATGATTTATAAAATATTATTATAACATAATAATACAGAATAATATGATAATAATAATATTTATCCTACCCACCTCATAGGGTTATTGTGAAGAAAAGTGACTGGTAAACCTTGGGATGTTTTGTAAATATGAGTTGTTAGTGCAATAGGTTTTTCTTCTCTGCCTTTAGATAACAGGGAGAATGAACCAAGAAATATAAGGATTAGAAGTGACTCCAAAGACTGCTTATTCCAACCCTCCCCATTTTACACAAAAGAAAGAGGCTGAGGGAGCTTGAATCAGATCTAGATCTTTTAACTCAATCTAGTATGTGTGCCCTCTCCTTAACCATATACCATTCTATCATTAGATGCTAGGCCTGGAGTCAGAAAGACCCGAGTTCAAACCCAGCCTTAGACACTTACTAGTTGTGTGACCTTGGATAAGTCACTTAACCTTGTTTGCCTCATCTGTAAAATGAGCTGGAAAAGGAAAAGATATATGTTAGACTGGTATATGTTAGACGTCGTTAATTTCTGGCAAATTACAGGCCTCCAGAGTGGGAATGCTTGTAAAATTCCCTACCTGCTCTGAGCGTGTGGCAATTTATTCTGAGAAAAATAAGGGTCACATCTGCTGAGGTGAAGCGATGGTGGAAATGAGCACGTGCTATTTACACCCTTGCCCAAATATTAGATGCACCTGCAGTTGGGCAAATTTCTCTCCCTCTGTTGTATTCCTTGGGAGAGTTTTTTAAAATTGAAGATGAAGGGTTTATTATATGCTATGGTGGGTTATGTGTGTGTGTGCATATGTATGTGTGTGTGTGTGTGTGTGTGTGTGTGTGTGTGTGTGTGTGTAAGTGTTCGGCTCACTTTGAAAAAGCAATTCTACCTACTTTTGAGGCTAGGCCTGGAGTCAGAAAGACCTGAGTTCAAATCCAGCCTTAGACACTTACTAGCTGTGTGACCTTGGATAAGTCACTTAACCCTGTTTGCCTCATCTGTAAAATGAGCTGGAAAAGGAAAAGGCAAACCACTCCAGTAGCTTTGCCAAGAAAATCCCCAAAAGAAGTCACAGAGTCAGACATGACCGAAAAATGATTAAACAACAAGAAAAATCCTATTATTAGCAATTTGCAGCTGCTTGGGTGGGAGAAATGGCAATACAAGAAAAGCACACTCTACTGGATAAATGTTTGCATGCTCATCTAAGACACACTGCCAGCATCCTTGGTATGGTTTTGCAGAGCATTCATCCAGAACTGATGGGACCCTCAATCTCTCCTAGATTTTGCTTCCTCATCTTCTTTCCAAGTTTAAGTCCTTAAGTCAAATCAATAAGCAGTCATTAACTGTTTTCTGTTAGCCAGGTATTATGTAAAGTGCTGGGGATTCAAAGAAAGGCCAAAATGGTCCCTGACCTCAAGGAATGCCCTGTATAATGAGGGAGACCTCACACAAAGAACCACATACATAGAGGAGATACAAAGAATAAATTGGAGATCACATCAGCGGAAAGGCACTAAGATCAAGGAGGTCAGAACTGGATTCCTGCAGAAGGGGAGATTTGGGCTGGGACCTGATAGCAGTCAGCTGAGCCAGGAGGTAGAGATGAGGAAGGAGAGACATGGAAGATAGTGGGTGCAAATGCCCTAAGGTTCTCCTCTGGGACCTCAGGCTGCCTTGGAATTCTGCCCGGCAGCTTCCCTTGACCCCAGGAGTCTGGACCTAGGCTTTGATCCTGGGGTAATGACCAATGTTATCTATCTTTCCCCAAAAATTTCTTCCCCAGGCCTCGGGAACCTGAACTGGCTGTATAGGCATCTTCTTTCCTCCTCCTGGAGGTCGTCATGCTTCTGAGTGCTTGGATGTCTTTCTCTTGACCTTGACCAATTTTCCTCTGATCTGTTGAATTTGCCTGAATATACTTCTGATTCTACCTTTTGGGGAAACTGAGGTTCTTTACCTCTGGTTCTAAGCTATGACCTCTACAACTAATACCTGATGCTGGTCTACATCACGTCAGCTTCTTCCAACATCCATGATTAGGGTCCTCATTTTGATCCCATGTACCTTGTTGGGATACCCACCTAATTCATATTGCCATTCTGAAATACCCCTCCATCTCTCAGCTTGTCCACAGAGCACACGTGACTGACATATCCTAGACCCTGGGAATACTCATTTCTTTACTGGCTCAGATTACGAGCTCTATCCATTTCCCCAGCATCTCTCTGACAATTCAGTTACTATCACAGGAAAAGTGAAATTGTTCCTGAAAGTTCTAGGTGGCACTGTGTTGGACATAGAGTTAGGAAGAGCTGAGTTCAAATCTTGCCCCAGATGTGTACCAGCTGTGTGATACTGGGTAAGTCACTTAACCTGTGATTGCTTCAGCTTCCTCATCTATAAGATAGGGATAGTTATAGCACGTACTTCCCAGGGGTTTTGTGAGGATAGAAGGAGACAAAATATTTTGCAAACTTAAAGGCTTTATATAAATGTTAGCTTTTTTTTTTAAGGTTGTGGATATATGCCTATATGGAAAAAGGAGTAGTAGGAAAAGACTTCTCATAATGCCATGGAAACAAGATGCTGATACAAGAAGACACATGTCCTCATAATGCCCAGGGCCCATAGCATGGGCTCTGAGAAGAGGAAGGCAGGAATTTCTGGGAGAGAACAGGAAGTTATGGATAAGGACAGCAGGACATGCTGCAGAACCTTGCACTGTTTAACATTAAAAATAAATGAAGAGGCAATAGCTGCTGGCTCTCATGGTCAAGCAGACAGGCTAGTGCTGCCATTTAGAAGCCAAGAAGCTGCCAGAGACAGGAGGCAGAATGGCCGCATCGAGTGAGGGAGCAGGTCTGGACCGCAGGTCAGCACGCCACAAGGACATGAGTGCCAGCTTCCCTGAAGCTCCCAGTTCTCCGCTCTTGAGACTTTCCCTATTAGTGTTGTGAGTTTGTTTCTGGAAGAAGGAGTTTTCTTGTTGTTCACTCATTTCAGTCATGACCTTTGTGACTCCATTTGGGGTTTTCTTGGAGAAGATACTGGAGCGGTTTGTCATTTCCTTCTCCAGCTCATTTTACAGATGAGGAAACTGAGGCAAACAGGGTAAAGTGACTTGCCCAAGGTCACACAGCCAGTAAATGTTGGAGGCCATGAAGATGAATCTTGCTGACTTTAGGTCTAACACACCACCTAGCTACCCCAGAGGAAGGAGAGTGACCCTCTAAGAAGCGAGAAGGAAAATTACTCTCTTATAATTTTTTAAAATTTTATGAAATAAGGCAAACATACAACAAATTATCATGTAAATTTATTTTTTTCCTCCCTCCCACTCCCCCCTTACCCTGCTCTAGACATGGCTACCATTAGACACAAATGGGGACACACACACACACACACATACACACACACACACACATACACACACATGCACATAAAATTCCTCTCTTCCTATCTTAACTGTATCTTGGAGGCGAGAGCCACATCTGGTATTTCTGGGCTTAGTAATCAATGTGCTTTGTGTTCAAATGTTTACTGGTAGCCTTGGCTGCTTACAGGTACGCAGAACACACCAGAAATGAGACTAATTCAGATGTTCTCAGAGAAAGAACAACTAGGGAGGGGCAAATATGAGCCATGGGGATTCTCAGTATTAACTCATCTCTAAGATTTAACTCAGTCCATATGTCTTTAATCTGCACATGGATTACATAAACATTAAAACTATGTAACACCTAATTTCCAACAAGAAAAAGTAGAGTGTAATTTTGTCACTGTGGGATTGAATGTCTTCAGCCCAGCAAGCCAGGCCAGTTCTGAATGTTTTAGGGTGCTGAGCAGAGCTTCCAGAAGGTGTTACTGAAAAGGAGCAGGGGCAAAAATTTAAAACTTCCCACAAAAGAGAAGTATCTTTGTAGTAGATAAAGTTCAGCCTTGAAGGCAGGAAGAACTGGGTTTGAGTCTTGCCTTTGACACATACTGGCTGCGTGACCCTGGGCAAGTCACTCTACAAGTTACAGAGAACATGCCAACCTATATTGAAGGAACTTTCTCATCTGAGGCATGGGTGTCCTGGAGCCTGTTTAGACAGGCTCATGCGATTGTTAAATTTTCAGAGTGAGCACTTATACCTTGGAAACTGGCAAATGCTACAAATAAGGGTTTGAATTTTTTTTGTTTGTTTGATTGTCTAGATTTAAGAAGGTGGAGAAAATATTTGTAAAAACACAGATTAAATTTAAAAGTGTGTCATGTATAGGACAGCTAAGTGGTGCAGTGGATAGAGCACCAGTTCTGGAGATAAAAGCTGCTGACTTGGAATCTGGCCTCAGGCATTTACTAGCTGTGTGACCCTGGTCAAGTCACTTAACCCCAAATGACTTTAACAAAAGTTTGGGGGAGGCTAGGTGGTACAGTGAATAAAGCACCAACCCTGGAGTCAGGAGGACCTGAGTTCAAATGTGGTCTCAGACACTTAACACTTACTAGCCTTGTGACCTTGGGCAAGTCACTTAACCCCAATTGCCCTGCCTTCCCCCCTCAAAAAAAAAGTTTGTCCCGTGTACATTTCCCTCCCCCCGCAAGAATCCAGTTGTTAAACATTTATCAACATACCCTTGCCTGAGAGCTCCTTATATCTCAATGAAATCCTTTCTTCTAAAAAGGGAATCTCTCATCTGCACTGTATTGGGAGACATGTGACACATTGCAGAGGAAATCACAACTACTCCAGATATGAAAATTTCTTCATTTTCTCCCACTGTGCTATGATAGAAAACTTTTAGCTCCTTCCCTTGCCTGGCCTGGGAGGACTATGCCAGAAAGATGCACTGCTCTGCTGCTGAGCTAGAGAACAAACAGGGGCGAGGGAGCAGTGGAGACAGAAAGCCCCCAGCCTCTGGAGCAACCAGGGGAGAGCAGCAGGAGATGATGAGATTCAGGGACTGTCTCAGCTATGGGAATTTTCATGTTTGAAAATGAAAGAGACTCACTGAGCTCTTCTGTGTGATTGTTGGGAATAAATGGTTGTTTGTTCTAGAGTTTCTGTTGGCATTTTCAAATCCTTTCAACAAAATTTTCAACTGCAAAATGGTGAATTGTGTGCTTACAAGTGGCGATATGATATCAGTTGATGAAGGGCAGAGATACCACCAGTTCTCATGTGTTGAGAAACACACAGAAAGCTAAGAGAAGGGAGACAATCCCCCCAAAGGTACTTGGGTCATTTTCCCCATTCCTTTCTGATACACTCTGTGTCGACGTCCTTTCCTTCATTAGAATGTGAACAAGAACTTTGAGGTCAAGGAATGTTCTGTTTTGGTCTTTGTATCTCTAGCACCTAGCAGAGTGCTGAAGGTCATTAGATAAGAGGTTACATGGTTGACCCTTCCTGTATTTTTTTTTCTTATTATGGAAACTCTTATGAGTTTCAGGCTCCGTGACCTTACTTTTTATGTGTGTGGGTGGTTTATTTTTGAAGGGGGAAAGAGAGCAATTGGGATTAAGTGACTTGCCTGAGGTTGCACAGCTAGTTTTTGTGTGTGTGTGTGTGTGTGTGTGTGTGTGTGTGTGTGTGTGTGTTAAGTGTCTGAGGTCACATTTGAACTCAGGTCCTCCTGACTCCAGGGTTGGTGCTCTATTCCTTATGCCACCTAGCCACCCCTGACCTCACTTTTTTTAAAGAGGGCAACATAACCCACCCAATTCAAGGTAGCAGGCATAGAGCCCATACCAAAAAATTGTTGGGAGAAAATCAGGTGTCCATCTAAAAATGGCTGTCGATAAACTCATTTTACATAGACTGTGAGGTTCACAGAAACCTAATCACAAGGTTCACTTCTATGACAGCAAACAGGCTTTGTTGGGTATGTGGGGGTTTTTTAAGCTATGTTGGGACAAGCAGAAGATCAAATATGCAGTGAAGTTACTCTTTAGGCATAATGATAATAGGTGACTAAGCAAACACTAAATACTTGTATTTTCATCTATTTTCTTTTTCAATGAGCATGATATTTGGATTAGGAATGTTAGAATAACAAAGGGCAAGGAGGGAAGAAGGATGTGAGCTAAATATCAGACGGCATGGAGCTGCCCTCAGTGAATTCTTGACAGAAGGCCCACACACGCATCCCATGTTCTTAAGGGAATTGGCAAGCATGATTGCTAAGCTCTTGTTGATACTTTTCAAAGATTGAGAACTGATGGATTCTGGGTGCAGATTGAAGCATATTTCCTTTTTACTTTATTTATCTATTTTCTTTTTTTCCCCTCTCTAGAACATAGTTAATATGGAAATATGTTTTGCATGACTTCATATGTTTAATAGGTTTCGTATGTTTTGCCTTCACAAGAGGTGGAAGAAGGGCTAAAAGGGCGGAGATAATTTTGCACTGAAAATAAAAATAAATTATTTTTTAAAAAAGAAAAATTGTGGGGGCGGAGCCAAGATGGCGGCGTAGAAGAAGCAACATATCGCAGCTCTCACATAGCCACCCCAAAATACCCATAAAATAGGACTCTAAACCAATCCTAGAACTCCAAAACGCACACAAAGATACTTCCCACTAAAGTCAGCTCGGCTACGAGGAACCGTATCAGCACTGCGAACCGAAACCAGCCTGGCCTGAAGCC
>CM053580.1:223806359-223894839 GCA_028627135.1 Pseudochirops cupreus | reverse complement strand
AAAAAAAAAAAAAAGGGAAGTGTGTAGAGCCTGCAAACTTCAGATTGGTGAACTCGTCTTCTATACTTGGCAAAATGCTAGAACAAACGTTTAAAGAAATTTAATGACAAAGTTAAAGGGTTGGTTTGTGAGCAGTTAGAAAGTGAAACAGTAACACCAAAAGTCAGTATGATTTCTTCAAGTCAGATCATGCCAGGCTAACCCAATCTCCATTTTTTGACAAAGTAACGAGACTGGTGAACGTTGGTATACGCCTATTTTAGCTAAATACTTGACAAAGGTCTCTCCTGTTACACTTGAGGATAAAGTGGAGAACTGCTTCTGTTTTCCCTTGTACTTCCCCCTTGTACCTCTGCCTTGGGGGAGAAATAAATGGGGGCTGCATTTGTTTGCCTACAATTTTCTTGCCTACTTGACCAAAGAAGCAAGCTCCTGAAAGCAGACTTTCCCAGACTCAAATGTTAGGTCTTGGCCATGAGAGCTCATTCCAGGCATTGTTTTCGTAACCCTGTAATAAATATTGGTTGGTTGACTGATTGGTCAACCGAAAGTGGTAGCACCCAGGGCAGTGTTGGAGCAGATTGTATTACAGAGGAATCCATAGAAGAAATTTCACCTTGCATCCATTGTGTTGACAAAGATGACAAAAGAGGAAAAATGGCAAATGATGGGGTCTGTGGGAAGTTAGACACAAGGATGCGTTATTTGTGGAGCTTTGAATTCATGCAGATATTATGAAAAACAATCTGTGTTACACTAGAAAAATCTCTGAACTACACATATCCTTTTACAAGTGATATCAGTACTAAGCTTATGACCCAAGGAGGTCAAAGACAGTCAATGAATAGAGATCATATATACAAAAATATTTATAGCAGCACTTTTGTGGTAGCAAAGAATTAGAAATATAGAGCACGTTCATCAGTTGGAAAATGACTGAAACAAATTATGGCGTGTGAAAGTAACACAATATTATTGGGCCGTAGAACGTGATGACTGGGAAGAATTTGGGGACATTATTAGGGTTCACATGATCTGACACAGAGCAACCATTAAGCAAATATTCACATGATGATCACAATAATATAACCAATGACAATATTGGAAGACATCATAGCTTTGATTAATTCAGTGATTAATTTATGACTTTCATAAACTAGCTTTCATGAAACATGGCTCCCTCTCCTAGTGGAGTGATGGTGGATTATAGAGCTGGAATGAGACAAATGATATCAGATCTGAACAATGTGTTCACTGGTTTTCCTTGGCTGTACTTTATTGTGAGGGGAGTGTCTCTTGTAGGAGTGTGTGGTAGGGGGAAACATTGGGAATTGATAATCCTTTAAAGTACATCAATGAAACATTTGAATTTATGGTGATTTTTTTACACATGTTACATGTGCTTTGTCCATGAGGACAAGGACAGGGAGAGTCTATGAAGAATGTTCTTAACTTTAGCCTCCAGTGTGGATAAAGTGGGATTTAAAATTTTGCTAATCAATGTGACCTCAAAACCTGATCTACTAGCTAGAGAAGGGCAATTCTGGGAGCAGCATCGGTGTTCAGCATTGCCTAAAAAGTAACTCCAAGTTTGAAAGTTCGGGGGTCTGTTTTTCTGGAAGCAGCAAGGATAGGATACTGAGTCTAGATTCAGGAGCAGCTGAGTTCAAATCTGACCTCAGATACTTACTAGCTGTGTGACTCTGGGCACACCATTTAACTTCCACCCGCGCCTGTTTCCTCAACTGTGAAATGAGGGTGATAATAGTACCTATCTCTCAGGGTTGTTGTGAGGACAAAATGAGCTAATAGTTGTAAAGCACTTAGTACAGTGACTAGGAGGTACTTAATAAATCTTCCCTCCCTTCCTTCTAGAGAGATAAGTAGAGTTCTTGAGTTCTTTCTCTCTTGGAGAGAAAAGAGCATTGCCTCTGGCAGTAGTGTCAAAATCAAATAGGAGAAGCCTTGTAGGTTACATATCGACTTGGAAAACCACAAAATAACATTATCAAGGTTGTATTGTATTTTTTATTTATTTGACTAAGTATTTCCCAATCAAGTTTGATACCTCTGACCTACAGGACCCATCAAGGTAGAGAAGAAAGAATGGATGATGGTGTGGATTGCAGAACATCTGTATTTTGCTCTATACTGTTACCTGGAGTTATTCAGACAATGCAGGTCTAATAGGAAGGGTATTTTTTGTCCAGAAACCCAAAAATGTGTTTTCCTTCCAGAGAAAGCTCAAACCATAAGTCATGGGGGAAGGATATATAAAAGGGACTGAATAGGACCCAAGGTGGATCTAGGGATTCCTTGTACTGGCAGGATATCGCTCTCCTGGCAAACTTAATTTCAGCTACCTTCTGACGTGAGTCCAAAGAACTCTAAGATCTTAGCAGAAAACTAAGACCCAACAGAGGAGGATCCTATTAATTGAATAGGGAAGAAATCTTACTGATTACTCATGAGCTGTTCTGAGTGTTTATGTACTTTTGGTCTCTGATGAGTCCTTTGCACCCTCTGAATTGTCTTTGTGAAAAAGAATAACCATAATGGTAAATACGTAATGTAACCATAAATATAATATATACACTTTATGTATGCATGTGTAAATGCTAAAGTGTGAGGTAAATGTAAGGATCTTGTTACCCACATTTGCAGAAACCTAGATATGAATCATACATAAGCTATATTTGAAGATTTCCCAGAGGAAACTCTTGAATAGGGGTAAATTAAGCTAAGAAGATATCAGTCTTTTGGAGCCACCCTTGAATTAAGACCCAGTTTATGTGAGACAAGAATCTTAGGGGATGGAGGGAATAGCTGAACCAAAGCTTAAACAGAGCAAGCATGCTTTCAAGTTTGTAAATGATAAAAAGCTTGGAAGGATAGCAAATATACAGGATGACAAGTGTGAATCCAAAGAAGACCTTGGCAGATTAGAATAAAGGACCAAATCTAATCACGTGAAATGTAATAGGTACAAATGTAAAGTTCTACACTTGAGTTCAAAAAATCAACTTCACAAGTTTAGGATGGGCAAGGCCTGATGAGAAAATATTTACTTCCTGTGAAAAAAGATCTGGTAGACAAGTTAGTGGATGAAATTCTCAATAAGAATTAATACTTGGCGATGCATCCCCCAAAGCTGGTGTTATCCTACTGTGCTTTAAGAGAACATAGATAGTGTCACTCTACAGGGAGGTGGTGTTGTAGGTATGAGAATTGGACTTGGAGTCAGTAAGATCTGAGTTCAAACTTGGCCTCAGACACTTCATTAGCTGTGTGGCCCTGGACAAACAAATTAATCTCTCTCAGTCTCATGTTTCCTCATCTGTAAAATGGGAATAATAATTGCACCTAATCCCCCATGAGAATCAATTAAGATAATATGAGCACAGTGCTTTGTAAGCGCTATGCTTGAAGAACTATGCGTATCCTGGATGTTGTTGTTTGTAATCTCTCTGGGTCCTAGTTTCATCAAAAATGGGGTGTTAGTCTAGGTCAATGGTTCTCAGCCTTCCTAATGCTGTGACCCTTTAACACTTGCATGTGGGTGGACCCACCTGGAGACAGAGCAGCAGTGTCTCGGTTCCTAAGACCATTGGAAATATGTGTTTTCCTATGGTCTTAGGAGACCCCTGTGACCCCTGTGAAAGAGTCATTCGAGGTCGTGACCCACAGGTTGAGAACCATTGGTCTAGATGGTTTAGATCTGTGGTCCTTTCTTTTACCAGGAAGAGCTGCCTCTGTATTTTTATCCTTCTCAAGTCTTTCTTTTCAGTCTTTCTTTCTGGGATAGTACTTTTTATTGAAGAGAAGGAAGAGACTTTCTTCTCTCTCCAGCTCAGCTGAAACATTGTTGTCCATGAAGAACTGAGGGGAAAAAAGTGATGCTCCCAAATATCTCATGAAACTTCAAAGCCATTGCCACACCTCCTTAAGATTTGTCCTTTGTTTTCAAAGAGGACCAGGGACATCATGATGTGTGGGGTCAGGGAATGGTGTGTTTGGTGTGGCTGACCAGTCTAATACTAGTTCAGAAGACTCTGCCACAGGCTGGGCACAAATAATTAGATTAGAACATTTGGAATGGAGATGTCTCTGCGTGCATCTCGTGTTTCCTTTGTGAGACTGAGATTCTGCTTTGCTCACAGGGTACAGCACCTTCTTTGATGCAGGCAAGCCATGCTGGGCTGTCCTGTGGCAGCATCTCACATGTCTCACAATCAGTGTTAAAGTTCTTCAGAGAGTGCTAGAATTGTAAGCTGAGTAGATACACAAAGGGATTTAAACAGGATTTTTCTGAGAAACCTGCCTATACTGCAACTGCAGTTGGTCAGTTGGATAGACAAATGGACCACAAGCAGGGTACCTCCAACTGTTGCCCAGACAGTTGAAAGTAAGCTTGGAGGAGGCAGAGCCAAAATGGTGTAGTAGAGGCAGCAACCCTATCAAACTCTCCCAACATTCCCCTCCAAGCAACGTCAAAATAAGGCCTCAAATTGAATTCTGGAGTAGCAAGGCCAACAAAAGGTTGGGGTGAGTCATTTTGCTAGCCTAGGAAAACTTAGGAGGTTGGCAGGAGAGGTCTGTGACGCTGGGTAGGAGGCTGGCCTAAAGCACCCGCAGCAGCAGTGTGCCTTGGATATGGCTACAGCGGCAGCAGCAGCAACAGCAGCAGCTTTGGGAGCTCTCAGCCCAGAGGTGGTAAGGAGAAAAGACAACTGGTGAGAAAGAGACCCTTTGCTGGCACTGTGTGCAGAGTCTGGCACTGTTTGGCAATTTTGCTTCCCATATACAATTTTTGGTCTCCGTTCTAAGTCTCAGTTCTGGGTCTCAGTTCTGAGACAGAGAAGAATACTCAAAATTGTGGCTACAGGAGAATAGACCTTCCCTTGCACCTACTCCCACCCCACCAAGACCAGAGCACAGAACAGGACAGCAGTAATCACACCTTTCCCCAGATTACATCACACCTCAGAAGCACCATAAACTTGCAGACCCTCACAATTAGTTCTGAAAACAATAGCACAAAAAAGCCTGAAGCTTGGAACAGTAACTCCCCATCCCCGGGTGAGCAGAGCTCAATTTTAACATAAAGTTTAAAGTCAAGAAATAGACTGAAAAAAAGAGCAAACAACAAAAAAAGAATTTGACCACAAAAAGCTACTAATGTGGTAGGGAAGACCAAGACACAAACTCAGAAGAAGATAATAATATGAACACAGGTACAAATAAGAACTCAAAGAAAAAAAATAGTACTTGGACCCAGGCCAAACAAGAACTCCTGGAAGTGTTAAAGAAAGAGACAGGAGTGGTAGAGAAAAAAGGGAACAGAAATGAGAGTGACACAAGAAAATTATGAAAAAAGACAACAGCTTGGTAAAAGATGCACAAAAAATTCACTGAAGAAAAGAACTTAAAAAACAAAAAAGGCCAAATGGAAAAAGTAATTCCTTAAAAATTAGAATTGGGCAAGTAGAAGCTAATGATTCCATGAGACATCAAGAAACAATAAAACAAAGTCAAAAGGATGAAAAAAAATAGAAGAAAATGGGAAACATCTCATTGGAAAAACGAATGACCTCTAAAATATCTTGAGGAGAGATAATTTAAGAATTGGACTACCTGAAAATTGTGATCATAAAAGAGCCTAGACATCATATTTCAAAATGTTTTGAAGGAAAACTTCCCTGATATCTTAGATCCAGAGGGTAAAATAGAAATGGAAAGAATCCACTTATCACCTCTTCAAAGAGATCCCAAAATGTAAACTTCCAGGAATATTATAGCCAAATTCCAGAGCCCCCAGGTCAAGGAGAAAATTTTGCTAACATCTGGAAAGAAACAATTCAAATATCATGGAGTCATAGTGAGGATAGCCCAAGGTTTAGTGACTTCCACATTAAAGGAACGGGAGACATGGAGTATGATATTTCAGAAGGCAAAGGAGCTAGGATTACAACCAAGAATAATCTACTCAGTAAAACTGAGTGTAATCCTTTGGGTGCTGGGGCTGAGGGGTGGAATGGGAATGGATATTTAATCAAATAAGGGACTTTCAAGCATTTCTTATGAAAAGACCAAAGCTAAATAGAAAATTTGATACTGACTCAAGAGACACATAAAAAGTAAACATGAAAGAGAAATCATAAAGGACCCAATAAGGTTAAAGTGTTTACATTCCTATATGGGAAGATGATATATGTGACTCCCAAGAACTTTATCATTCTTAGGGCAGTTAGGAGTCTATATAGACAGAAGGCAGGAGTATTAGTTGACTATGATGAGATGATCTCAAAAAAATAAAAGGTGAGAAAGAGTGATGTACTGGGAAAAGGGGGAAGGGAGAAGCAGAACGGGGGAAAGTATCTCACAAAAAAGAGATGCCCAAGGAAGAGGGGAAAATGAGGGAGGTAGACAATGCTTGAACCTCACTCTCATCAGAACTGGTTCAAAGAGACAAGAATATATACACACATCCATTTGGGTATAGAAATCTAGTTTACCCAATAGGGAGGCAGGAGGGAAAGGGGAAAAGAGAAGGGAGAGGGGATGAAAGGGAGGGCAGATCAAGGGAGGCAATGCTCAGAAGCAAAACAGACCTTTGAGGAAGGACAGAGTAAAAACAGAGAAGGATAAACAGAAGAAAACAGGATGGAGGAAAATATACAGTTAGTAATTGTAACTGTGAATGTGAATGGAAGGAAGTCCCACTCATAAAATGGAAGTAGATAGCGGAATGGATCAGGAACCAGAATCCAATAAGATATTGTTCACAAGAGACATATCTGAAACAGAAAGACATATACAGCACATAGAGTTAAAATAACGGTCTGGAACAGAATTTATTTTGCTTCAGCGAAAGCAAAAAAAAAAAAGGCAGAAGTAGCAATCTTGATCTCAGATAAAGCAAAGGCAAAAATAGAGCTAATTACAAGAGATCATATGGGAAACCACATTTTGATAAGAGGTACCATAGGTAGAAATAGTAGCAAATAGTCAGTAGAAATAGTAGCAAAAAAATTTGACAGCAAGTTTCTCAGAAAAAGGCCTCATTTGTTAAATAAATAGGGAACTGAGCCAAAATTTAAAAAATAAGAGCCATTGGCCAACTGGTAGATAGTCCAGAGGTATGAACGGGCACTTTTCTAAAGAAAAAAATCAAAGCTATCAATACTCATACGAAAAAACGCTCCAACTCGCTGTTGATTAGAGAAATGCAAATTACAGCACTCTTAAGTACCACGTCACATACCTCAGATCAGCTAACATGACAGAAGAAGAAAACAACAGTTGCTGGAGAGGATGTGGGAAGACAGGTAAACTAAAGAACTGCCAGTGGAGTATTGAACCAGTCTAACCACTTGGGAGAATAATTTGGAACTCTGCCCACATATGTGAATACCCTTGACCCAGCAATGCCACTACTAGGTCTGTATCCCAAAGAGATCAAAGAAAAGGGAAAAGGACCTATTTGTACAAATATATTTATAACAGCTCTTTTTTTGTAGTGGCAAAGAATTGGAACTCGAGGGTAGGCCCATCAATTGGGAAATTGCTGAACAGGTTGTAGTATATGACTGTGATGGAATTATCTTGTACCATGACAAATGATAGGGGAGTGGTTTAAGAAAAAACATGACAAGACCTGCATGAACTGATGCAAAGTGAAGTGGGAAGAACCAGGAGATCTCTGTGCTCAGTGACATCAATGATGTAATAATGGTGATTAACTGTGAAAGACTTGGCTTCTCTAATACGATGATCCAAGACCATCCAGAAGGACTCATGATGAGAAATGCTGCCTCCAGAGAGAGCAGACGTGCACATTGAAGTATAATCTTCTCACTTTATTTCTCTTGCTTTTTTGTGACACAGTTAAAATGGAAATGTTTTGGATGATTTCACATGTATAATGGGTATTATATTGTTTGCCTTCTCAGTGAGTGGGGAAGTCAGTGGGAGGGAGGGCGAGAATTTGGAACTCAAAAAAATCTTTATATGTTAAAAATAAATAATAAAAATTTTAAAGAACCCCTAACCTAGGGGAAAATAACAGATGGACAGGTCCTTAAATAAAATATAAACCAAAAAAAAGTAAGCTTGGAAATGGATGGAACCTGAGGGTAGGAATGAGATGCTTATACAGGTCTTTTCATTGCAGAAATTTACATATTTAAGAAGACCAAACTGAGTTTTTGAACAAGTCTTTATTCACTTAAATTAATAAAATACAGAATGTGTGTTATTTTCAGGTAAAACTGCTTTAGCAGTGAAGCAGAAAGTTAAGTATCCACAACTTGGGTTACTATACACTTGACCTCTTTCTTTTAAATAGCAAACTGGCATCCTGTACATCCATATTTGGTGCTGTGTTTTCCAGATGTGTTATGAATGTTAGCTCTGTTATGTTCTATTCTCGCTTAGCAAAGATTGTCATTCCAAACATCATGTTAACGTCTTATTAAATACCTGCTTAGCTTAATACAATATGTGCATAGCGCTTTATCCCATCTGTATACACACACACTCAGACCTCCTACACCAAGGGTCAGGGCCACCACGGAGGATGCAGTCGGCAAAATATTGAGCTTCAGTTTCATGGGTGGCGGAGAGGAAGAGAGGAATTGAAGGGGGAGAAGTAGAGTTGATAAAAAGGGATGAAGGACAGATATGTCATTCATCTGATTCATATTTAATCCCAACTATGTAAGAGGGATGGAAGGTTTGTACTAATGACCTACCTGCAGAATATTATTTGGTAATGTTAATATGTTGGCACGCTCCTTGAAGCTCAAACTGGAAATTCTAGAGCAGTAGCATCGCACTCTGGGCTTGTCAGATAGAGTGCTGGTCTGGGGGTCAGGAAGACCTGAGCTCACATCTGGTCTCAGACTGGAAATAATTAACAAAATATTTACTTACTAGCTGCGTGACTCTGGGCAAGTCACTTAACTTTCATTTGCCTCAGTTCCCTCATCTGTAAAATGGGGATAATAATAGCACCTATTTCCCAGGGTTGTTGTGAGGATCAAATGAGATAACTATAAAGCGCTCGACACAATGCCTGCCACAGAATAAGTGATATACATTATTATTAAATAGAAACAGAGCCACTAAACTGTATATGAGGATCCCTGGCATGTGGCATATTGATTTAGAGCATTATCTACATTCTACTATATTTTTATTCATTTTGTTAAATATCTCCCAATTACATTTCAATCTGGTTCCTGCTGCCCAGGTTTCACACTTGACATCTCTGCTCCAGAGCATTTATTATCTAAAATTATTTCTGAGAATTGATGTCAAATTCTCTAAGTTGGGAACTCTGATTAGAGTCCTTTGGTTCCTAAAAATGGTTTTCTTGATGAAGTCTCTTAAATTTTCATTCTGATGTTGGGCAGCCCATTGGAGTGAGATGGCAGTACAAAGACATATGGCATACTGAATGTCAGGAGGAAAGCATTCTATTCCAGGGCACCTATATCATGGCATGACTTAATGTGCAGGCTATGGTGGTCCAAAATTTAACCTTCTTCTTATTTTAAATTCAATTAACCCTTCTGTCACTACATTAAAGTCTTAGATCAGACACCAAGTCATTTGCGAAAATGAACATAGCCCACAATTTACTTGATTTCCAGTACCATGTTTCAACAACTACTTCCAGACCATTCTCTGTTCATATAAATATTAGTCTAACCATCAATAATAACTTCCAATAATCACTATGTGGGTTGAAAACACCTACTAGGCCTTTATTACTCATATTCTGGCAAGGATTTTTCAAAGATAATATTCCTAAGAGTAACCACTAAATTTGTTGTCCTTCCAAACTCTAAAGCATTTCATATGAAAGCATGGGGAGGGGCATTCATATGGAATTTGGATGGTCACTTAAGCTTTATCACCGTTGTCACCATTGTAGATCCAACTTGATAATTGGTGCCATGGAGATCACAGTAGGGATATGCTTATGGGACAAGTTTATGACATCTTCACTAATGCCATTTAGCCTATCCCCACTGCTCTTCTGTTTCAGATTTCTGTAGCTGTCATTCTCCAGCAGGGAAAGCATGGAAAGGCATTTTTGTTCTGACACTAATATCAGTGAATTGGTTGACGTGGTCAACGAACTGGGAACCAAAGGGAGGGGAGGGAAGGAAATGAAATATTACCTAGACTAGTTTAGGCCAATTAGAGCCGGGTTTTCTGGCTCATGGGAAAATTTGCTGTTTCAGTGGCCAGGCTTTGGTTTATTATATTCTGTATCTCTACCCGATTTCTATTCTCTATGACTGTGGGATTTGACTCAGGAATTACAGAGGAGGATGGTGTGGCCTACAGGGATGATCTTATGTCTGTGTACTATGGCTGGCTCTTAGCATGGTGATGAGCTGAAGGTAGCCTGGTTCACTGAATTTTACAAGTCTACCAAAGGAAATCCTACCCAAAAGTATGTTGCCATCACGAGAAAAACACATCTCTGGTCAAATAGCTTTGGTCATTCCTTTTTGTGAACAGTTTTCATAACAATGTGCCATCTCCATAAATTATCATTTTTTCCTGTTTTAGAATCATGCCCTGTCTACTTAGGAACATTCAGTGGAATGAGCTGTTGAACAACAGGAATCTCAAAGATGATGATGTGGAAGACAGAAGGATGCTAGGCAGTAAATGACCCCTACCTTGGTATCTGAATGTAGAAGGCACTTGTTTAGATGTGGAATATGCCCTGGTATCACAGAACCCTGAGCCAATCTCTTGGGAGATCAGCAAAGAAGAAATACATTTTTCAAGTATTTGGCATTAGCTTAACAAAGGTAACTGCAATGAGTGTCTGGAAACCATATTCGCCTAGAGGCTTCTAGTGGAATTGCAGGTATGGCATCCAGTTAGAAATCATCAGCCTTATTACAGTGGATCTTGCATTTTTTCAGAACAATCAAATAAAACAGACACCACAAGCATCCTCTTATACAAAAGATGTGTATGTAATGCACACACCTCTACATGTATATCAATATATAGATGTGTTATGTATGTACACATTCTATCAATGATTAAAGCAGAGACACAAGTTGAAAATTTATGACTTTCTTGATGAGTGTGAACCAAATCAGTCATGCTGATGAGTTGGCTCCTTAGAAGTCAGGGGGTAAGTGTTTGTTGTCCTACAGGGTGAGGGTTCCAAAGACAGGGGAAGAATACTACAATATTTCATTTATGTTAGGCTTCTGGTCGCCACTGTAAAATCTCCAAGTCAGAGTTTAAATTTCAAGGTAGGACATCTTTCCCAGCTCCAGGCCTGAGATGACTGAAGAGTGAATAAATCACTGCACCCTTAGCAAAATGCATTTCCCTTCCCCACTGCTTTTGTTGGTACATAGCTTAGGTGTGGTAGTTGGCAAATTTCTCAAGATCCTTTGATCACAGGATTGAATGCTAGAAGGGGCCTTTTATCTAGTACAAAACACCCTTAATTTTATAGGTGAGAAAAGTAGCCCCCCCAAGAGAGGGAAAGGGACTTTTCTAGGGTTACCCAAGTACTGAGTGACCAAGGCTGGGACTAGAACCTGGGATGTTGGACTCCATAACTGGTGCTCTTTCCTGCTGTTCACATTACACGTTTGGCTGGAGATCTAGAACACACCACCTATTACCAGATGACCATGAAGATTCTGTCTCTTGTCTTTCCCCAACAAAAGGGAGCTGAGGCAGGACATTAATATATATAGTTAGAAACTTGGTTTCTTGGTTTTTGTTTTTTGTGAATCCAACTTCTCAGATATTTGACAGCATAGGAAGTCTGATCTTAGATCTCATATCACTCTTCCAGCAATGTCTTGGGAGCATCCAGGTCCTATGACTAACTCTTGAGATACTGGAGTCATTTCTGGTATGTATGGAAAGTTTCTTTTAAAAAAATTATCAAATGCTATTGTCATATATGCACTTAACGATATTTTAGTCTACTTGGAAAAAAATGTTTTCTTGAGATCTACCATGTCTATTCTTTACTAAATCATCATTAGTAAGTTAATACCTGAAGAACCTTTGCTATTTGGCAACTAGAAAGAAAAGGTTTGGGCGTGATGCATGTGGGCGGCATTAGAAAGGGGACAACAAAATCCCTGTAACCAACTGAATGTCCACTTGTAATTAAATATCCACGGGAATAGTACATACAGTAGGGACTATAATAACATTGAAGAGAAGACTCCACACTGTACTATTGACATTAAAGGGCCAACAGACCGCCTGCAAGGCATTTGCTTTGCCTGAAATTGTTCTCACTGATTGGGTCCAGTCATGTTTCAGGAGCTGCCCAAATGGGTAGTCAGTCAGTCCCCAGCAAATTATAGCTCCCACTGACAGCTGCGTCTGAGCCAGAGCCTGAGCCCCTGGGCTCATTTTCCAAAGGTAATTTCGGAGCTGTCCATTTAGATACCTAAAAGCATTGCTTGTTTTTCCATTTTCCTCTCCAATAATTCTTTTAAACTCTCATTCCTGTGCTTAAAGTAAAGATAATCAGAAAAAGAAGGCTCTAGCGTGCCCCTCTGAAAAGCTCTGAAGCTGCGGAGCTCATCTTTACAGGCCAAGTCTCTGTCCTGGCCTCCTCTCGCACTGACTCCATCTCTCCCCTTCTCCTGGAAGGCTTCGCTTGCACTGCCTTCCTTCTCCTCACCATAGGACTCCTGCAGACTTTTCATCACTTGCTCAGTTTTTCTAGACAGGTCCTGGGGCGTGTACAGCGGCTTGTCCTGCTGGTACGGACCAGGGCTGTACTGCTCAGGCTCATAGCACGGGTCTTCCTCCTCCTCTTCAGGGCATGAGCTGCCCTTGGCGCTCTCTCCATCAGAGTGAAAGGGGGTACCCTTCTCCCGAGTTTTCTGGGAAAGGTCAAAAGGTTCTTCTTGTTCCAAGCTCCTCAACACCCCTACTGTCTGGGACAGGGCCATCCTTCCTCTTCCAAAACCTAATGAAAACAAGAAAAAATTGAAGTGTGATGGAACTCACCTGGCAGAAAGAGCAGCTGAAAACAGGGCATTCTGAAGAGTCATGAAGGGTAATAAATGTGTCTTCCATGCTCGCAGAGGTGGAACATTGCACGTGCTGTTAGACTCTTGATGAGTTTTGCTGAGTTGAGCTTTTTTTCCTTTTTCTTTATTACAAGGGATGCAGGGCAGGGGAGGAGTATGGATTTGAGAATGAAAAGGATTATAAGACAAAAGATATTAGATAAAGTTTTAAAAAAGAAATGGGGGCATTCCTTCTGATGCCAAGTTCACTTTGGGATCATTTTGACCTTTAGAAAATGTAAAAAAGCAAAAAAAAATCTGCTTTGACCTTGTGTCAGAGAGGCTGGGCTAAGGCAGTGAATACAACTCCCAGGGCTGTCGATTGAGAGTCAGACAGCAGTTCAGAGAGGTGAAGGAAGTGATGTCCACTTAAAGAGACCAGCCCAAGGTCAGATGGGCAAAGGAGCAGAGCCCGGACTCTCTTCGGGCCTCAGAATCACATAAGGAGACATGTTCTAGGACCAGATGTTCTCCCTTGCCAGTCTGCCCCAATGCCTCAAGGTCAGAGTCTTTCGGAGATCTGTGCTTTTTAAGTAGGGGTAAGAGGGCAGCTAGCTAAACATTATAGCATGGGTACTATTTAGTCAAGAGTATGACATAGAGGGAATGGAACATAGGGTCAAGTAGAGTCTGGGGAAGAGATAATACAGAATGTTACTTAGACCTTATAGAATGCCATGGGAAGTGAAGGAATTATTTACTTGAGTTTTAGGTGGAGTATTGAATAGAGTATAAAAATGTCCACTAGGAGTAGAGAGTGTTAAAGGGAAAGTGGAGAAATGGTACCCATGTTTCAATTCTGTCAAAATCCCATCAGACTTCCCTGGCCACACACCCTTGCCCTGTCAGAGCTACAATGAGGGGCATTTTCATCTGAGTTTTAATTTAGGCTGCTTGGGGGGAAGAAGAGTGGGGACATGCCATCACCTTTTACAGACAAGAGCACTGAAATTACTGAAATCCCTTTAGAATAAATTGACAGAGCCAGTGCAAAACTGACATTCCTTATTTCTCTAGAAGTAAGAGCAAGACAAGCTATTTCATGCCATTTTATGTTGGGACATAAACTTTGAGTGAATTTTTATTATTAAATTATATTTTCAGAAGGTGAGCAGTAAATCCACTCCCAGTTACTATGGGTGGCTCCATCATGGGCTTTGGATGCCTTTTTGAAATCTTAATGTAGTTTGGAAAATAGCTGCTGTGATTGGAAATACAAACTGTCTGAAAACACTGAAGTTATGGGGTAAAGCAAATTTTTGTTGTTGGTTTTTTAATTAAATATAACACCTGTTTCAAATGCCTCTCAACCTGAGGCTATAGGCTTATTATTATATTATTTTTTATTACATTATTTATATTACATCATACTATTAATATTATTATTATAGGCTTTCATGGTAATTTTAAGAGGCAAATGGAATGTTTAAGATTTGGCAAATGAGGCTGGCAGTTTTTGAGAAACTGAGAAGTTAGTGTAGGTGATTGAAGAGAAACTATGGAAAAGACAAACAGAAAGAGGATGTGGAAAACTTCTTCCTTGGGAGAACTGTTAACTTATTTTATGAAGAAACATTATAACAATAATATGAGAAGTGAATCTGCACAGAATTAAGAGTGATAGCTTGAGAAGTTTAAAATGTTTTTTTTGGGGGGGGGTCAGGGTTAGAAACAAGCTAGAGAAGACAGAGAGGAGATAGATCTTTTTGAAACTATTGTAACCTTTATCTTGTAAAGAGGATGAAGAGGAATTGCATATAAAGGCTATTTGTTATGCTGGAGGAACTAAATGATGTGGTTCTGTGTTTTAGAAGTGAAGCTGTCTGTAGTTACAGGGATGGTTTGAGGTGATGCTGGCTGTGATCTTTCTCTATAAACAATAATTTATATTTTTGTTATTACTGGTTTGATTGTTAATAAATTGAACGCTGTATTCAGTAACTTTAATATGTATTTAATCCTAGAAAACTAGTAGTTTTATTATATAGAGAAATACAAGTAACTATTTATGAAAAAGAAGGCATTTCCAGTTGATTAAATAAATATTACTTGAAGAATTGAGGTGGGGGCTCAGGGCATAGTTGATTGAGAGACGTGTTGAAATTTTGCTAATTAATAAAGAAATGTCCAAACATATATTTGCCTAGATTACACTAGAGTCAGGATGACGAGATTAAATGTGAGACTAAGTCAAACAACAGGTTGAAAAGTGACCTGCAGGTGAAATTAGACGTTTATGCTACATCAAATATTTAAAGCTGGAATGGATTTAGTGCTGTTAGCATGGAATGGATTAGGGTCCTTCTTGGTAGCTCTATCACAGCTTAAAAATTGAAATTTGGAGAATAATTAAAATATGACACATTTTTCCCTCTTGAATTTTTCCAGTTGTTTTTCTGTTGGCTTTTAGACATATGCCAGAAGTTATTCCTTACATTTCTAAAAGCCTATGTGTAAAATGAGGACAGAAATTCCCAGTCCTGACTATCTTTCTGTCAGGGAGTCAGGTTTGACATCAGTTGATCCATAATGTTTGTCGTCAATTGACGCACAATGTGTTTTAACAACTATGACTTGACAAAATTGTTTGTTGTGGCTGTGACTTGAATACATAGAGGGTTATATAGCAGGAAAAGAAAGCCCTAGGGAAAGTGTTCCTTTCTATAGTAAAAAAAAAAAAGGGGGGGGGGAGGTCCTGGAGCTTACTCAAAGAACAAAGAGGTTCCTTGCAGTCCTGTGGATATTTAGAATCACAAAAATAAACACTTCTGAATCATAGCCATGAAGTTGGGGATTTGTGAGGCAAGAGAGTCAAGAACTTTACTTTAGATCAGCTGTTATGACTCAATCATGGGGAAGGCTAGGTGGTGCAGTGAATAGAGCACTGGCCCTGGAGTCAGGACCTGAGTTCAAATTCAGTCTCAGACACTTAATACTTACTAGCCGTATGACTTTAGGCAAGGCACTTAACCCCAATTACCCTGCTTTCCCCCCTCCAAAAAGCAAAAAAAAAAAATACTTAACCATGGAAAAGTGCTCATTCTATGAATATATAAGATCCATCTTACCCTAGAATGGAGAAAAATCTCCTCTTGGGTGTGTTTATTTATGAAAATGAGCCAAGTAGACACATCCAAAAACAAGAATCAGCTATTTCCTGGCCCATGTGGTGGAGGATGGAAGAAGCAAACTTTAGAGATGTTTTTCTTTTCATAAAATTTTATATTAGCATTGGTAGGGAAAAGGAGGAGGGTAAAAGAGAATACTGGTTTTGTATGTTCATTTTGTTCCTTTTGTTTGTTTCTTTGTTTGAGTACATGGAATTTTGGGAGAATGATAGAGGGGAATGACGAGGAAGTCCAAGCCCTATGCCCATAAGAGTCCTACAAAGTTAAGGTGATCCAGTTATTACCGATTCAGTGAGTGAGGCTAGTTTGCTAGGATTATTTTTGAATCAATATTCACTGGTGATACTGATCGTTCATCCTTCTTTACTGGTTCAGCTACTAGGGCTATACTTGTCTTATAAAAGGAGTTTGGTAGAATGTTTTATTCTTCATGAGAGATCATTTGAATCTAATCTTAAAAAGCAGAGAGTTTATTTTTATCCCTATGGCCTGCAGTGCCCTAACTCAAAATCACCCCCTCTCTACTCTCTAGAGCCGTTAAATTCCTAGCTGGAGATATGACAGGAAAAAAAGTTTCTATCTGTGTTTTGTTCCCTCACTTTATATCAGGAAAGTAAGAGAGAAGTGGTGATATACTGGAGACCAAATGGAGATAAAATCTACCCAGAAATGTGGTTCAGTGCAGGATGTTTATATCAAAGGCCCTGGGCTCCCATCCCAACTCTGCCACTTACTATCTGTATGACCTTGTACAAGGTCTTTTAAACCTTTCTGGGCTTCATTTCTTCATTGTTAAATGAAGGAGTTGATTTAGAGGATTTCCAAAGTTTCTATCAGTTTTAAATCCTATAAATCCCAATCAGTATCTGCCTCATTCTTCTGCTTTTTCCCTTCCACCTTTCCTACTTCCCCAGTCAAATATAGTTTAGCTGTTATTAGAATTGTACTGGCATCTGAACAAACACCAACCCACGGCACTTTCACCATCAGATTCAATGGGCAATTCTTTAGCAGGTTTAATAAACTGTGTGGGGCCCTCCTTAAAAGGATATTGTAGAATACTCCAGCAGACCAGTGGTTCTCAACCTGTGGGTTATGTTCAATTTGTAACAATGAAAATACATCCTACATATCAGATATTTACATTACGATTCATAACAGTAGCAAAATTGTAGTTATGAAGTAGCAACAAAAATAATTTTACGGTTGGGGGTCACCACAACATGAGGAACTGTATTAAAGGGTCGCGGCATTAGGAAAGTTGAGAACCACTGCAGTAGACTATCTTTTCAGCTCAGCCCCTAAAGCCACTGGCCCTCATCACTTCCCCTAGGCTCTTAAAGCAATGAAAGGCCTCTTGATGCATGTTTCTTATTTTCATTTCAGCTCCATTTTCATTTACCATTTTCTGAGCTCACATATAAGCTTCCTCTCTTTGCTCTGTCACCCAAAATAAAGCCCCACTTTTGACCTTGGGTCATAAAGCCTCTCAAGGACTTTGGAACTCACCTAGTTCAACCTCCTCTTTTTACAAAGGAAGAAATAAATTCAGCCCAGAGAGGGCAGGTTACTTGCCCAAGGTTCCATGGCTAGTTAATGAATTGAGATCTTGTAACTCCAAGTTCAATGCCCTTTTTATTGCCTCCCCATGGAAAAAGTCTTTTAAAAGAAATCCTCGGTGGCAAAAATAATAAATAATAGCATGTATCTGTTATCTTTCTATACTCTGGATTCTGTCTCAGTCATGGGGATCAGAAAAACCTCGGCGCAGCAGCGACGCTCACCTTGGGAGTGAAATCCTCTCTCCATGACTCCATGTTTGACCTTCATGTGGCGGGTCAGATTCCCTTTCAGGGTGAACTTGCTGGGGCAGTAGAGGCACTTGAAGGGTTTGCTGTCTGAGTGCAGATGCATATGGCCCATGAGATTATGCATTCGGTTAAACTCCTTCCCACACAGCTGTGGAAAACAGAAGAGCAAAGCGCACACAAGTTATTCCCAAGGGCCCCAGACAAGGAAAGCATGAGCGGCCGAATGTATGCAGTGTTTGGGACCCCACAGAAGGATGTGTGGCAGCCCCTACTGTGGCTGACTTGTTTTGAATCTTTCAACTCTGAACTGCTTCCAAAGAAAACGATGTTGTGGAAATCCAGGGTGGGGTCAGATTCTGCCCACCTTCAGAGATGGAGCAGAGGGGGCACTGGGCTCACGTGCTCTTGGATCAGCAGGTTTGGTTTGCTTTGGTTTGGAGGTGGGGAGAGGGAGTTAACCATATGAGAAAAATCAAGACACCTAAATTATCTCTCTGAATCAACAGCAATCTTCAGAAAAGAAGTAATTATGACTCAGGAAGTTCCAACTTGGGCTGTTTCACTTTCCGAAATTGCAGGTGTTACAGGCAGGGAAAGCCAATCTTCCAATTTTTCAATCCAATACTTAATCAAGATCAGTACTAAATTTTTTTAAATGGAGAAAGACCAAAGAATGCCTGAATGAATAGGTGAATCTCTTTTTTGATGACAGATTGAAATGCTAGGAATGTCTCCCCCAAATTGCCAAACATACCAATATCCAGAATTTTATCTTTCTTTCTTTTTCTTTAGCTCCAGCTGATCAGTAGATTTGGACACAAAAGACATAGGTTCCAATCCTAGTAACCCTAATACCTAGGACATATCACGCTGTCCCTCTGGCCTTCACTTTCCTTATCTGTAGGATGATGGGATTGGACTAGATCACTGAGTTAGTCAAACTGAAATAGAAACAGGGACCACTGTCCATGAGGATTCCTGATACCTCATATTGACTTAGAAATCCACATAACATTATTTACATTCTATTGTATTTTTACTTATTTTGTTAAATATTTAGCAATTACATTTTAATCTGATTCAGGCATACCCAGTTGGTTAGGGGGCTGACTGCAAGTTTAACACCTCTGGAAGGTCACTTCAGGTGTAAATCCTAAAACACTGTAATCTGGAAAGACTACTTGAAGACAGTTTTCTAGCTGTAGACTCCCATGTTCAACAAATTTGGCTAGATGGTGGCTGTCCAATAAAAACTTGCTGCGTTGACTTTTATCAGACTCCATCATTGATATAACAAGATTCTCTTAACTTAGAATTCAATTTTTATTTTTGCTTCTGGACCCACATATTCTGAAAGATAGAAAGGGGTTGGACAATGACCTGGAGCTTTCCAGTGACTGCTTCTAACTCAGAGAACAGACACATATGCCTCCTGGGGTTAAAAACAATGAAAACATTCATGAATTATCTTCAGTTTCTACTTCAAAAAGCTTTGTTGTTGTTTTTTCTTTAGTTAAAAGGCTGTCCCTTGACTTCAGACTACAATGGTAATTAGTAAATAAAAGTATAATCTTGTTTTTTGTACCAGGAAGTCAAATTTAGTCAATACTTTCTTATGGAAATGCCTGCAACCACGGGATAAAACACCATCTAAATAATGAATGACTTAGCTTTTGGAGTTAAAGTAGAAAAAAAAATAGGTATCACAGATTTGCGAACTTTTGTCTCCACTTACAAAGTTTGATTCAGTCTTTTTTTAGATGCAACATCGGTACTCCAACTCTCTTTCCAGGATAGTTACACGTTATTCTTCCTCATGTTAAAAGCACCAATCAAATCGGCCAACTTGCTGTGGTCCACACAGGACATTCCAGCTCCCACTGTATCTTTGTATAAGCTGTCTACTCTGCCTTGAATGCACTCTCTGGAAACTTCTACTTCTTGGGATCCCTACTTCCCTTCAGGGCTACTGAGGCTCAAGAGCCATTTCTTACATGAAGCCTCCCCTGATTGCCCCAATTGTTGCTGCCTCTTCCCCCAAATACTATGCATCTATTTTGTATTGATTTATCAGTGTACATGCTGTATTCCTCCTTCCCGTGACCCATGGAAGGGATTTTTGTTTCTGTCTTTGAATACCCGGTGCCCTGCACAATGCTTGGTGCAGAGTAGGGGATTAATGTTTGTTGAATGAATGGATGTTGCAGCCTAGATACGAAAGTTGACCTGTTTTCAGACTAGCGTGCCCATCTGCTCACTAGCATGGTCAGCCCTGCCAAAGTGAGGGAAAAGTATTAAAGCTATTCAAAACTTGGAGGATAATGGGATCATCAATTTACAACCAAAAAGGATCCCAGATAGTCCAACCCCCAAGGACAGGCTAACACTTTCAGTGATAGTATTGGGATCCAAAATGGTCCTGGCAGACTTAGAATGATGGACTTAATTTGATAAGATCAAATTTAATAGGGATAAATATGAAATCTTACACTTGGTTTCAAAAACTCAAATGTATAAGGGCAGGATGAGGGAATGCAATAGGGCAGAGTCCACATTACAAGTAAGTATGGGGTTAATTGGACTACAACATTGAAATGAGCCCAAAGCATGACAGCTGCTATTTTTAAAAAGCTAATTTGATCTTAGGCTACATTAATAGAAATACAGCAAGAGAGAGGAAAACTCCCACTCTACTTTGTCCAGGTCAGCACATCGCAGGAGTACTATATTCAATTCCAAGTGCCACATTTTAGGAAAGACTTGGGGAGCCAGAGACTATGGAGAGGATGCCGACCAGAATGACAAAGGGTCATACCTGCATATTGTAAGAGGATCCTCTAAGTCAGAGCTTCACTTTTGTGTGTGTGTGTCATGGAGCCCTTGGACAGTCCAGGGAAGCCTACAGTCTCCTTCACAGAATGTTCTTAAATATTTTAAGGAAATGTTCAGTTTTCAGTTAAAGGCTAATGAAAATAAAGATGTGATTTTTTTTTTTTAACCAAGTTCATGGACTCCCTGAGATCTAACCATGGACTCAAGGTGAAGAACTTCTGACATCAAGGATAGGGAGATCTGACCTAGAGATTTGTGGTGGACTGGGAAGGACATGATAGCTATCATGTGGAAGAGAGATTATGTTTTTCTTGCTGTTCAGTTGTTTTCAGTACTGTCTGACTCTTTGTGATCCCATTTGGGAATTTCTTGATGATTTGTCATTTCCTTTTCCCATTCATTTTGCAGATGAGGAAACTGAGGCAAATAGGGGTAAGTGACTTTCCCAGGGTCACACACCTAGTGTTTAAGGCCAGATTTGAACTCATAAAGATTAGTCTTCCTAATTCCAAGTCCAGTGCTCTGTCCACTGTGCCACCTAGCTGCCCTGATTATATTTTCACTAGAGGCAGTTAGATGGCATAGTGGGGCTTCTGACTCCTGCACCAGGAGTCAGGAAGACCTGAATTCAAATCCATCAGATGACACTAGCTGTGTGACCTTGGGCAAGTCTCTTAACCACTATCTGCCTCAGTTTTCTTATCTGTAAAATGGAGATAATAGCACATACCTCTCAGGGGTGTTGTGAAGATAAAAGGAAATGTTTTAAAAGTGCTTTGCAAGCATTAAAGCACTATATACATTATTACTATTATTATTATTATTATTTTTATATCCTCAGGATATAAATCAGGAGTATTTAGAGAGTAATTTATAACCTCAGGATATAAATCAGGAGTAATTAGAGAGTAGAGGGGAAGTATTACCAAAAGTTCCATTTCAGTTCAATAAAAGGAAAGAGAAAAAGCCCTCCCCAACAAGGAAAGGTACCCAAAAGCAGATTGGGCCGCTGCCTGGCAGTGGGACGTGGGACGGTGGGGGCGGAGTCTCCCCAGCAGTGAAGCTCATTAGTCAGGGGCTGGATTGCCCTCCTTGTAGAGCGTTATTGAGGTATGGGTTGGCCTCAATGGCCTTTGAGGGCCCTTATAGCTCTCAAATTCTACTTCAGTTTCTGATTGATTTCCAGTCTGACAAGCACTGAAATGTCAATACACTTAGAAAAGGGTAAATCCGTGACCCAAACCTGAAGTTAACTGTGAGGGTGGGCACAGAAACAGTAAATACAATGAACAAAGGTATTTATGAGATAGTCATTCTCTGAGAACATGATTTGGATGAGCTGGAGAAGCTGAGAAAGATTAGAAAACTAGTTTCTGTTTGAGGGGAGTAGGATACTCTGATTTTCTATCATCTGAGTCAAAAATCTCAAGTGGTTTTTAAATTACCATACATTTTCCTACAAACTGGGTAGAACTATTAGCATGTTTTCAAACAGGCACATACACTATTTGTAAGAAAATGGCCAAATTTCAGACATGCCAATGTAGAAGGAAGGGACAAAATACAAAGTATTTTGCAAGTAGATATCCTTGCAGCCAAATCCCCAGCAACAAACACCACCCAATTCCAATTATGTTTTAAGTATTAGCTTTTTATGTGGATTTTGTTATGGAAAGCTGAGGTCAAAAGAAAACATGAGAGAGAGAGACAGAGACAGAGAGACAGAGACAGAGACAGAGAGGGAGACAGAGACAGAGAGACAGAGAGAGAGGGAGGGAGGGAGGGAGGGGGGAAGGGAGGGAGAGAGAGAGAGAGAGAGAGAGAGAGAGAGAGAGAGAGAGAGAGAGAGAGAGAGAATGAATTCCTCTCCAGTCCAATCAGGACTGCTTGAAACCTCTCCAGTAGCACTTTCAGAACTACAGAATATTTGGCTACATTAAAGCTTAAAAAAGTACTAAGTTAATAAACTATCATAGATAATCTATAGCTTTCTACCTCAAATTTAATGAGTATGTGAATAGTAAGTCAGGGGCATTTTTATCGATTAGGGGTATCATTCCAGATTTAAATTTCAATTACAGACACTTGGGAATCAGAAAGACTTCTCTTCCTGAGTTCAAATCCAGCTTCAGACATTTACTAACTGCGTGTCGTCAAGTCACATAACCCTGTTGCCTCAATTCCTCATTTGTAAAATGAGCTGGAGAAGGAAATGGCAAACCACTCTAGTATCTTTGCCAAGAAACTGCAAATGGAGTCATGAAGAATCAGACACAACTAAAATTCTTAGCACACCTATTTTCTCCTTGATAAAGGAAGGCCTTTAAGTACTCTCTGTGATGTTTCAGACCCTTCTAACCCTGGTGTCTTATGTTTCTGTTAGTATACGAAATTAGGCATCTTAACAGAACACCATCATGTAGAAGTTTTCTGCTATACCTTTAAAATAGTCTAATGTACAAAAATAATAGCCATTAGTACAGAGACACATTAACTGAGATACATCGTTTGCAGCATAAATTATAATTGATTCCAGATAGGTCATTTTTAAAAGTACATATTAAAAAAAAACAAATCTCAAAGAATAGCATCTCTGTGTTAGGAAGAGGAGACTCATAGCTATGAAGATATCAAAGACAAAATAGATGAGTTAATTTAAATTATTCATTTATACATGCAGGTGTAAAATAATTTTAAAAAACCCTTCTACATGATGAAATGCAATAAAGCTGATATTAAAAGGAAAAGTAATGGAATGGGAAAAAAATGAGGCAAACACACCTGACAAAAGCTCGCTATTCAAAATACATAAATGCAAATAGGAGGCCAATACCCAAAGGACGTTTGTCACGTGTTGAAGGAAATGAAGATTTCATACACAAGGAAATGCAGTAATTTATCACATGGAAACATACATGACCTACTAGCAAGGAGAGAAAAATGCCTTAAAACAAACTCAGACAAACTTTTAATTTTTCCTGGACTTGTGATTTCACTGGTGTAAGGAGAAATGTTTCCAACACCAGGGGTTATGTGACTTGTGCAGGGTCATATAACCATTAAGTGTCAGGAGTAGCACTTTGAACTCAGGTCGTCCTGACTGCAAGCTTGATTCTTTATTCACTAGGCACACACTGCCTCTCATCTCTATAAAATTAGCAAAAAGAAACAAAAAATCATACCCTAGTATTGCTAGGACATGGGGAGGCATGCTCATTTCCACTAGCCTTTTAGTCAGGAGATTAATTCCACATTATAAACCATACAGCTGCCAATTCTTTAATCCAATAATTCTACTTTGAGGAATAAACTTGAAGGCAAAACCCCAAAGTTGAGAGGAGAGGGAGTAATCTACACAAAGACGTTCATTGTGACACTATCTTTAATCATGAAAAAAATGAAACAAGTCTAATGTGTAACCGTAGGATTAGAATAAAGCAAACCATGGGTTATTAGCCACATGGGGCACGGGGCCTCGACTTAAAATAGTAAGACAGTGACAGCTGGAAAGGTGTGTAGCGAATAGTGTGAAGTGAGAGAACAGAACACAAGACAGCGTTTACGCAAAAACTGTGACTGTAAGAAAACACGGGCACCGTGCCATCAGTGATCACAAGGAAGGCTGAAAGGCTACGAAGAGCTAGCACTGAATGCTCAGTAGACCTCACAGTGGAATACTAATCCCTCAGTCCCATGCAAATTAGGTGAGGCTTTTTTCCTTAAGACATTACTTACTACATCTTAAAGGCTCTGGCTGTTGACATCGCTTCCTGGATAGTCTGAGTCAAAACAACCACTAGGAACGTCGGTGTCTCTCTCTCTGATGCTTGGCGGGCAGACCACACAGACAACTCAGAATCAGGAGAGCTTCGGTCCACAGAGATGAACGCTGTTTCCTTGCTGCACATCCATATTGGACAGCTTTCCCTGGCTATGGCTAAGTATATCTGATTTTGTTGACCGTCGAATGACTTACCAATTTCTCATTTTATTCCAATATCAGACTTAAACTACCAGGGGACTGGCTTGAATTAAGCAACAGACCTTTTCTTTTCTTTCCTTTTTTTAAAAAAAGTTATTAATTGTTACTTTAATTATTTTACTTTAAACTTTATTTTTATTATTAATTTTACTTTAATATTATTTTTATTTATTACTTTAAATATTACTTTAAACAAGTCATGGTTAAATTAGCCAAATGCCAGTGTGTATCATCAACCAAAAATTCCCCCAGAACTTGTGAAATACTGGGAAAAAAAATCCAACACAAATGTCATTCTGTTGGTGCTGGCAGAAGGACAGACATTTTTAAAATTCGTCTTGCATCTTAATTCTTTTTTCCAGCAGGCTTCTTCCCTCCCTCCTTCCCTCCTTTCATGATAGGAGATGAAATAGCCACGCTCATGTTCACTCATCACTTAGGCTCCTCTGCTGGAGCGTACTGAGGATTGTAATAAAATGTTAGCTTCCAGGATATTCAGATCCAATTCTGGGTCTGCTGATGGGCAGATTTTGTGACTCTCCAGCCACTTCTAGTTTTTTCAGTGTGCCTGAAATGAATGTGCAAATGACTTGGAATAAATGATGGCTGACCAAATGGAGTCAGAAACCCAGGGAGGCCTTTATTACTGCCATCAGTGTTGCAGGGAGGGGGGTGGTGCTTAGAACAGAGAGCTCAGTGCAATCTGGGATACTTTTCTAGCTGGATTGCTAAGGGAAACATTTAGAGTGTAGGTACTTGGTTCTTTTGAGGTGAGAAACCTCAAATGGAGATGGCCAGATAATATGGGGGAAAAGAATAAGTTCCAGCCAAGTTCCTAAGAGATACAGTCTCCAAACCTGCCCAAACACTTCCAAAATCTGCAGCAAAATTCCCTGGGTGACTGATTTGTGCTGACTCCAGTCTTCACGCTATCCACTAATCTCATTCTCCGTCCCTCATCCCCAAGTGTGGTTCTCAAAATTTAAAAGTTTTTTCTTCCTCATGGCATTGTGCTGTTCTTTGCAGTGTGGAATCAGTCAGTACACTTTCTTGGAGATTGGTGAACCTGCAGTTAGTTGCAAGCATAAATTTCCTATGACTCACAGTACACTTAATGAAACTCTGAATCTACCGTTCTCACTAGACCCTATGCACTTTGAGCCCAAGAGCCAGCTTACATTTTCTCCTCTGCTTCCTCACAGTGAAAGATTGAGAAATGTTGGAGGACTATAGGGTACTTTTTAGTGGGACAAAGAATTGTGTATTGAGGTGTTGGGGCAGCTAATCTGGTGCACTGGAGAGAGCACCAGCCTTGCAGTCAGGAGGAGCTGAGTTCAAATCAGATCTCAGATACTAGCCTGTGTGACCCTGGGCAAGTCACTTAACTTGGTTTACCTCAGTTTCCTCATCTGTAAAATGAACTGGAGAAGGAAATGGCAAAACACTCTAGTATCTTTGCCAAGAAAACCCCAAATGGGGTCACGGAGATTCTGAAATGACTCAGCAGCAACTCCAGAATTGGTCTCTCAGAATTAGAGATCTGGGGTTGGAAGGAACTTCAGACATTTGGTCTAAGCCTCTTATTTTACAGATCTGAGAACTGAGACAGAGAGAGAAGTGGTTTGTCCTAAGTTACACAGGCAAGCCTCATGGGCAGGATTCAAACTCAGGTCCAACTCCAACTCCAGAGTTGATGCTCTTTCCACTATACCATAATATCAGGCAAACAGTAGGTACCCTATATTTGCTGATTGACTGAACACAGTATTTGCTAAGAAACATTTGCTGATTGGGAGGTATATCTCAGGAGGCATCTAGCCTCACCTCTGGGAGCGAAAGTCCTGCATGAGATCTCTGTCCAAAGGATGGTCCAGACTCTGCCTGACAAGGGCCAAACCTAGATGCACTTCTCTTTGATGCCCTGTGGTCAGCCCACCTACAGGAGGGAAAACAGTCAGCTACCTACTGGACTCCCCTTTAGAGGTGAGTTTTCCCCCCATTTCTGACAGGTGGCTTAAGCCCATAAAAATGTTGCCTTTGAAAGGGAATCCATAAAATAAGAGAAAGAAAAGAAAGGTAATGCAGGCCTTCATATCAAAGAGATCGCTGGTATCTGCATCCCTACGTACCTGGAATTCTCCCCAGCAGAGTTTAACACATTCTGCATCCCTCTCCCTTTCCCTTCACAAGCACGACCCTAAATTCAGACCCTTCCTTCCCTCTCCTCTGGATTATTATATTAGCTTCCTAATTGGTCTTGCTACCTCTGGTCTCTCCCTTCTCCAACCCATCCTCTGAGACTGAGCTGCCAGAGTGATTTTACTACAGTACAGATCTGATCATGCCTTTCCCTTACTCAGCTATCTCCAGGTCTCCCTGCTGCCTGTTGGATTAAACAAAACCCCAAACCTCCCATTTGATATTAAAAGCCCTTTGCGACTTGGCTCCAGCCTGCCTACAAAGGTATATCCTACATCATTCCCCCTCACGCGCTCTCTGGTTCCACCAAACTGATCTTCTTGCTCTTCCTCTGACGCGTCTCTACTGTATGTCTTTGCAAAGGTTGTCCCATGCCTGGAAGGCACTCCCTGCTTGAATTCTTGCCTCTTGGAAGCCTAAGATATGAGGTCTTTCCACTTCCTTCCCTCCCTCAGCTTCTAGTACCTTCCCATCATAAATTATGATTTGCTTATTTCACATAAATTTATAGTTATATGCATTATTTCCCCTGATAGAAGATAAATTCCTTAAGGCATGGATTCCTTCATCTTTGTTTTTATAACCACGGTACCTAGCAATTATTATTATTATATATATATTATATATAATAATAATTATTAATAAGTATGAAAATGCTTATCAAGTAATTGATTCTGATCCCCTCACTCAGAAAGTTTCAGAAAATGTGCCTCTGTACAACCTGTAAAGTGAATCTCTTCAGCAGAAATATAAAATCTAACCAGTTGCATTCCTTGCTGTGCATGAACAGCATCCCCCTATAACTATGGAGGTCCCTTAACATCTTTCTGTGCACCTCTGGCCCTTCCCCAAAAGCCCTTTGACCCTTCCTTCCACAGGAAGACTGGGATCCTCTGCCTTTCCTGAACAACTGCTCAAGCCTCCTGCCCACAATGAAGATGTGTTTTAAGATTTTTGATGTCTGCAGGGAAATGATGCCTGTCACATTAAGGAACCAGAAGAGATTGACTCTTCTTAGTAATCATTAGTGAAGAAGAGGCAGAGGAAGAAGATGGTGCCTGAGAGAGGGCAGGGGTTGAGAGGTGAGCAGAGAAGAGAATCATAGCAGATAGGGCAGGAAGCATGAGAGTGGGAGGAGCAGCGATGGGGAAAGCAGCCATGTGTGACCATCTTCTTTAGGATGAGTGAGGCTGAGAGCTGCACGGCCCATGAATCACAAAGTCGTCTGTAGCCCAGGCCTGATGAGATATTAAAATCAGGGTGAGTGCACGATTGGGACGAGGTGGCCTGATGGAGGAGAGCCGGAGGTTTGCTTCCCACCTCGCCAAGCTAACTGCTCACTGTCCTTGGCTTGGACTCTCTGTCCCAAAAGGCAAGCTGCTCTGAATCTCAGTTTCTCCATCATACACTCTCTGCTGACTACTTTGAATGGGGGTGGATAATCAAGATTATATTATAATAAATAGTTCTTCAAAGTGCTAAAGCATTCTGGTGAACTGATCCAAGGGAATGAGCCACTAGGGTTAGTGTTTTGCAGGGAGGTTACAATGAAATCCCAAAGATGTACAGAAAAGTGGAGGGGAGGGTCCTAGAGATCATAGACCTCAGTTGAATTCCAATTCAAACGCTCAAGTCAGCAAACACTGACCTAGTGAGTCTCTGTGCTGGTGCTTGAGTTGGGAGAGGGGAGAACATATAACCTTTCTGCAGATGCCAGGACATAGGATTCCTTATTCCTTGAAGATGACAGTCCTGGCTGTGCTATCAATCAATTAACAAGCACATTGCAGTGGAAAGAATGTTGGGTTTGGGGTCAAAGGACTGGAGTTCAGATGCTGACTCTGACACTTAAATACCTAGGTGATAATTGAGGTTCAGTTCCTCGTCTGAAAAATAATGTTCTCTAAGGTCCTTTTGGCGCAGTTAGATGGCACCATAGTGCACAGAGCGCTAGGCCTGAAGTCAAAAAAGACTCCTCTTCCTGAGTTCAAATTTGGCCTCAGACACTTACTAGCTGTGTGACCTTGGGGAAGTCAACTAACCCTGTTTGCCTGAGTTTCCTCATCCGTCAAATGAACTAGAGAAGGAAATGGAAAACCACTCTGGTGTCTTGGCCAAGAAAACCCCAAATGGGATCACAGAGATTTGGACACAACTGAACAACAACAAGGTCCCTTCCAACTCAACATCTATGGTCCTATGAAGGGAGAGTAATTGCTGGGGCATTAAGTGTTTACTATGGGCCAGGCCCTACAGGACGCAAGGAAAAAGGCCAAACATCTCTTACCCTTAGAGAGCTTCCATTTCAATTACAATCTGCCACAAGCTGCAAGGATCTTTGCCTCTTCTTCCAGAAAGGGAAAACATCCTTTGGATGACTGTCAAATTTGGCTCATCTCCTAGTTACTCTCGATCTGTGTGAGCATTCCTCAAAGTAAAACCCTGCCAGGATACTGGTTAGATGCAAACCAGAAAAGCTAATATTATTATATGGGTACTGTTATCACTAATTAGCATTGAAATGGGAAGGTTGGAATTTCAAGGGCAGAAGAAAAGCTGAAGGTCCACAAGGAACTGCCCTCCAGAGTCAGTCCTTCACCTCCACAGGGGCTGGATACACATGGAAGGCCCGTGTTTTGCCTCTCTGAGGGAAAAGGGCAAGGGGAGTGCAGCGGCCTGCAGCACTGGAGAAAGGCCCCTGCTGAGCTGACCTTCCCTCGCATTCCTCTCCCCCCTCTCCTTTTAATAAGAAGGGTGTTCCTTTCCTCAAAGGGAGAGGGAGGGAGGGAGGGAGGCAGAGAGAGAGACTGTAGACTGTCCAAAAGGACCGTGAGAAAACAGGAAGCTTTGAAAAGTACAGAGAAAGCAAGATGAAATCTATTTGCAGGCGGGTCCCTGGGGACTTGCAAGCCATTGTTAGGCAAGAGTTCATACAGCTATATCCTTCCTTCTGTTGAGGAGGAATTTGGTGCCAAAAGGCTGCTATCTGGTCATTGCCTTAACCCCCTGACTACCAGCCCGAATCTTTGACCGGCTCAAGTCTCCTTCTGAGACCGGGTCACTGACTGGAGTAAGACCTGCAGAAAGTCCCCGGGGTTATTTTCTCCTTGAAAAGTCCCTTGTCAGGGACATCAAAAGACCTAACCACTCAGTGCCACCCATTACAAGAAACTAACCCCATGCTAAACCCCACTGATCAGCTGGGCCTGACACCTGAACCCCCGTGGTTATATGCACCCATATACTCATGCATTCATTCTCTGGTCTCTACGGGTCTCTGTAGAGGCTGCAGATGACCTGGTGATTCATGACTTAAGCAGCTCCCTTCTGGCTTCACCCATCTCAAAGGAGACTTTGTCCCGGAAATTCTGGATGGCTGCTTTTCCTGGACAGGTTTCCCAAAGACAGCAGCTGGTTCTTTGCTATTATGGAATGAAACAGCTCCGAAGATAGTATCCAAATCAACCCCAGCATGCTTACGCAGAATCTGGGAAGCATATTCCTGAAACATGGCTCAAGAGGACAGGCTCATGTTCCTGGCTAAGCTCCAAGTGACTCCTACTAATAAGGACCAGAGATGTAGAGCCAATGGCCAAAGAGCCCAAAGGGGCAATAATCTTTTTTCAGAAATAGAAAACAACAGCTCTCTCATTGAAACTATTCCCTTCAATAATTTTCCATCCTATTGTTAATGCTGGATCCCACGGTGAGTGAGCTCCACTGTGTGTCCTGAACAGCTGTTTCCACTGAGGACGGTACAAAATAGAAGGGGCTCAGAGGATCATAATTTAGAGCTGGGAAGGACCTTAGAAGTCATTAACTCCTAACTCCTCGTTTACAAGATGGAGAAACTGAGGCCCAGAGCTCATGGGACCATACATTGAGAGCTGGAAGAGATCTGAGAAGTCACTGACTCTCAGCCCCTTCCATCAAAGACAAGGGAACTGAGTCCCAAAGAGGTTAATTAACTTGCTAAACATCATATGGTTACTACTGGATTCAAACTCAGGTCCTCTGACCACAAATCCTGGGGGCTTTGTATTGCAATATGCATTTGGAGACAGAAGGAGGGATTTAGGTCAGACACAAGGAAGCGCTGGCTGGGGAGGGGCTTTAAAGGTGACATTTCACATTTATCCAGTTCTTCAAAGTGAACAAAGTGCTTATCTCACAAGAATCCTGTGAGGTAGGCAGCACAAATATGATTTTTTAAATTTATGAAATAAAATAAGCATTTCCGTAACATAGTATAATAAAAAAGGTGATTGCACATGAAACTGCAAATATATTATATATAACTTGCTATTCCTTTAAAATATATAACAAAGTTATCATGTAAATCCCCCCTCTTTTTTCCTTCCCTACCCTAGATGGCTACCATCAGACACAAATAGGTGTGTGTATCTCTATCTATCTATATGTAAAACCATTCTATGCATAATTCTACTTATCAGGTCTTTCTCTGGATGCAGATAGGATCTTCCTTCATATGTCCTTTGTAGTTAATTTGGGTCTTTATAATAGTCAAAATGACTCAGTCACTCAAAGTCATTCTTAAAACAATATTGTTGTTACTGTATACAACATTCTCTTGCTTCTGCTCATTTCACTCTTTATTATTTTTTGCTAGTCTTTCCATGTTTCTCTAAGACCATTGAGCCCATCATTTCTTATACCACAGTAGTATTCCATCATAATCACATACCACAACTTCTTCAGCCATTCCCCAGTTGGTGGACATCCCTGCAAATTTCCAGTTCTTTGCCACCATGAAGAAGGCTGTTATAAACATTTTAGAACATACAAGTTCTTTTCGTTTTTCCCTAATCATCTTTGGAAATAGACCAATGCTTGGTTACAACTATTTTAACAATAAAGAAACCAAGTCTCAAAACAGATTAAATGACTTGCCCACAGTCATACAGCCAATGCATTCCAACCAAGGATTGTTGTAGAGTCTCCTCCTTTAGGAGCTTTTAGGTAAAAGCAACACAGTTCACTGTCTGGGGATGCCTGGGGGTACAGACCAGTTTATTTTCCAGTGCTGATGAAATAACTCTTCCACAGTATCAGCGTGACACTAGGGTAGGTGGCGTCGGGTGGTGCCCTAGTACACTCCTGCAATTTACCTCTCCTCTTTCCCTGCTGAGTTCAAATCCCCCTTCTCCCATAAATTCCCATCTTCCACCCACTGGCAGATTTCCAAGACTACTATGGAAAATGTTTGATTATATTGTTGGGGAAAACTTATTAATGATTATACTGTTTAACTCTAACTTTATGTGACTAGAAATTGTTTGAACCCGATATGTCTCCCCGACCTCAGAGACTCTCCAGAAATGCTGGGGAATGCTACAAGAAAGTTTGGGTTCCCCCAGGTCCTAGATTCACCCAAAATTTGGGTTCACTTATCTAGGTTTTGTTTTGGGGCTTGCCCAAATTTTATCGAATGTTTATATTTACTGATATAGCTTTCAATCTACCTTACTTTCGAGTTGCCTTCTTGGCAAAATTGCTTAAGTGAGTATGTGTGGTTTGTGGGTGGGTACAAGGTGGGGGTCGTTATTATTATTCTTCAGTAATGTCTGACTCTTCCTCACCCTTGGGGGTTTTCCTTAACCCCATGGTCTAACAACTGGGTCACCTAGCTGCCCTAAAGTACTTTATAAATGTCAACTATTAATATTATTGTGAAGTTGTTAAAACAGAACGATGATGTAAAGACAGGTATGCAGAGCAGAATGTAAGCAACTTCATGGCAGAAACTAATTTTTTTCTGTGTATTTACAGTCCCCACCCCCATCCCTGAGCCCCTAAACCTATTAAGCATACGGCCAGTACTTAACAGTTAGGTGGTATAGTGAATAGAGTCCGGGGCCTGGAGTCAAAAAGACTCATCTTCCTGAGTTCAAATCTGACCTCAGACATGTGTGACCGTGGGCAAGTCACTTCACCCTGTTTGCCTCAGTTTCCTCATCTGTCAAATGAGCTGTAGAAGGAAATGGAAAACCACTCCAACATCTTTGTCAAGAAAATCCCAAATAGGGTCACAAAGAGTCAATCGCTCCTGAAAAACAACACAACAGCATTTATAACAATTTGTTGAATATAGTGTGCTGAATAATGCCAAGAACAAATTGGAAAGCACAACTTTTTTGTTAGCAGGTCTCCAACACAGCCCAGGAAAGAAGGTGCTCTGATTCTAAATGTGTAGTCTTTCTTTTTTAGACTGATTATACTCAATTCAATCCATTTCCTAGAATGAAGAAAAGAATTCCCTCAAGCCTTAATCCTCCCTGGGTGAAATAGGAAAACTGATTAACAGAAGCTGCCGAAGCTAAGGACCAGACTGAGGCACAGAGATATCTGGCTTTAAGTAGTCAGCTGGCTTTCCTTATTATTCCTTCAAATCCATTTTGCTTTAAGACTTTTAGGTCCACTCCCCACAGACAAAACATCGATGTCCCATATTAATGCACATCCCAGGAGTTCCTTTTGGCTGCCGCCATGGTCCTGTTGGACCACAGCATCGCTCCACATCCACCGCAGCTCCCCTCTGTACTTTTCTTGGGCTCCCCATGACTCATGAGACTAGAATTTCCTGCCAGTTCTAGAAGTACTTTCTGCCTGGCTTTACCTCATCTCTTGGTCTGGGAAGGAGTAAGGCGAGCAGTCAATGAAGAGGACAGGTGCATTATTCTTAATGAATTGCAAGTTGTGATGAGTGCTCCCTAGTGGGTCTGTCCACTTCCTGGTTAGCTGTAGATAGAACCATTATGGAATACCCATCATTTGCATCAGAGCCCAAGTGCAAACCAGGTTTAGGCTCTGATGCAAAATGGAGGAGGAGGAGGAAGAGGAAGAAGAAGAACAGAGAAGTCAGGCATTGTTCCATCACTGCCAGGTGGCTCAGCCCAAATGGGTGCATTTGTGTTGGAGGGTCATTGTTGGTGTGGATGTAGCAAAGCCCTGTCAAGAGTGAAGGACTTGGCTATTGATGGGCAGCCAAGGGGGAATGGTTCTGTAGGGGAAAGTATATCATCACAGGAACACTGTTTAAGTTCTACCAAAAAATAAAAGCTTTACACGTACAGATTAAATTCTTACGACAGTGTAAGGTAAGTAATGCAAAAGCTATTTTTACCTTTATATTCCCAGGGCCTAGCATTGCATTAGGGAATAGAGTAGATGCTTCATAAATATTGGTTGAATTGAATCCCTGTTTTACTAATAAAAACAAATTGAGGCATGTTTGGAGTTCAGAGACTCACCCAAAGTCATATATCCGTTAAGCAGCAGAGCTAGGATTTCTAACACCCACCTCACGGACCACAGTTAAAATGAGGCTGGATGATGCTCTCCACAGGACTTTCAGACCACTTGGACACGCATAAAATGCCAGTGAGAGACCAGATTGAATGACCTTCTGCTCCCCCTGCCCTTAGGCTCCAGGTACACGAGACCCATTCCTCCTATGCCCATCTCAGGTGTGGTCACTCACCAAGCATGATGAGTGTTCTCTGAAGCTGAGCACCAGCTTCACTTGTTTTTGGTTGTTCAGTCATTTTCAGTCATGCCTGGCTCTTTGTGACCCCATTTGGGGTTTTCTTGGGAAAGATACTGGAGTGGTTTGCCATTTCCTTTTCCAGCTCATTTTACAGATGAGAAAACTGAGGTAAACAGGGTTAAGTGACTTGCCCAGGGTCACAGAGTCAGTAAGAGTCTGAGGCTGAATTTGAACTCAGGTCTTCCTGACTTCAGACCCAGCACTCTCTCCATTGAGCCATCTAGTTGCCCACAACAAGCCACTTTTACAGTGCAGATTGAGGATGACACTAATGATATGGCATCTACTAGTAAATTATTAACAGCGATTTTCCATCTTCAGAAAGAATATTTCAATCCTCCAAGAAAAGTATCCCTGGAAAACAAGTTAAATGCTGCTATTGTCTTTCCTCCTCCTCCTCTTCCTTCTCCTGGCGGTGATTACACCTGCGGACTCCTTGCATGTCGCCCCCCAGTCCTAGTCCCCAATCCCTCTAGTTGTGTCTTGTTCTGAAGCTTCTGAGAGGACGACGCAGCAGAACCAGGGAGACAGAGGTCTGTAAATGGGGTTTCACGGCACAAGGAAATAAAACCTCTGTTCAGCTTAATTGGCGACATTGGATAACCAGTATAATCCTTATGCTGTTTGAAAATGAGAACCAGGTAAAAGACTGCGACTTCTCTGATTTCCCCACCATGCCCCAGGAAGCTCATTATTGGGAAATTCCTGTCATCCTGCAAGATACCTCACCTCCTGACCACCCTCTGCCTGGCTGTGGGGTCAGGAAGGAGCTCAGCTCAGTCATTGCCCCATTTCTCCTCTGGTTACCCCACTCTGAAACTTCTTTGACTTCTTCACAGACACCCTTGTGGGGTCCTCAGCCCCTACCCTTTTGTGTACGTTCTTCTCCTGTTAGATTATAAGCTCCCTGAGGGCAGGGACAATTTTTCTTTTCTTCATACTTTTGTCTCCAGCACTTAGCTCAGTGTCCAGCACACACTAGGGGCTTAATTAATGTTTATCGGTTCACTGACTGCACCCCTAAGTCATTCTGCTTATCCTGGGAATAATCACGTCCCAGTACTAACCTCGAGGGGTCTGTGGGTCTTTCTGCCAGAGAAGGAAAGAGGAAATACCGTAGGGCAGAAAGAGCACTGCAGATTGTGACCCTGCATCTCATTACCTGCTAATCACTCTACCTCTCTGGGCCTCAATTTCCTCATTTGTCCAATGATGGAGCAGAACTAGTGACCTCTTACATTCTTTCCATAAGAACCCTCATACTCACTAATGCACATATGCCAGGTCTGAGGGGTAAGACAATCTTCCCTTTGACACCTGCTGGTAGTGTAGACAACTCACTTAATCTCTCTGAGTCTCATCTGCTAAACTGGGATGATAATATAAAATACTTTATATTTTATGGGGCAGCTAGATGGCACAGTGAACAAAGCACCAGCCTGGAGTCAGGAAGACTCATTTTCCTGGGTTCAAATCTGGCCTCAGACACTTACTAAGTGTATGACCCTGGGCAATTCACTTCACTCCATTTGCCTCAGTTTCTCATCTGTGAAATAAGCTGGAGAAGGAAATGGCAAACCACTACAGTATCTTGGCCAAGAAAACCCCAAATGGGGTCATGAAGAGTTGGACATGATTGAAAAATGGCTGAACAAGAACTTACACTTCACAAGGTCAATCTGCATCTCAAATGGGGTAACATATGCAGTACTCTAAACTTTGGAGGGCTTTACCATTATTGCATTGTTCATTTTAACCAAAACCTGGCTCTCCCCTGAACGGACCATGTCAGTGTCAACCCCTTCCACTGGAGTCTACTCCTTCTGCTCTTTCCACCTCAAAGGAGGAGGGATAGACATTCTTCTTGCTCCCAGTTGCCACTTCCAAGCCACTCTTGGAATACTACCCACCTTTGGTGACCTTTCATGTTTTGAAGTCCACACACTCCATACCCATGCACACCAATGGCACAGTGGAAAGAGGCTGCTAGATGTGAAAACAGAGAACCTAGGTTCCAATACCAGACTTTAAGCAAATCACCTAACCTCTATGGAGGTTGCTCATCTATAGAAAAAGGGTCTCTGAAGGTCCTTTCTAGCTTGAAATCCTGTAATCCTATGAGCACGTTCCCCACCTCATCTCCCACTCACAACCTTCTTGTCAGCACCTACCAACTTCTAGCTTCCTCACCCATCATTCCCAGGGACGTTAGTCTATTTTCTAGCACCACTCTCAGATGTTTCAATATTCATGTTTACGTACTCTTTGACAACTAACCTGACCACACAACTCCTAATCTTCACCTACTCAAAGAATTCCTTCTCCACTGGACTTCAACTGCAAAATGACTTGGTCACACTTTAGACCTCACTGTCTTTTAGAATTCCACTATCTCTGCTACCACCAAGTCCTGGGACTTTTGAAATTCCACACTCTGAGCAAATTCTGTCCCACCTTTCTACCTCTCCTGCTGTCTCACTACATCTGCCCTTTGCCCTTCTCATGACTCTGTTTCCCTTGATCCATCCATTCCTGGACACTCAGGTCATCTCCCCCACTCTGATATACTCACCACCTTTAATCATATGGTCTGCCATGTTACTCTTCAGTTTGACATCTAAAGCTTTTCACAATCGACTCCGGCCCTCATTTCCCTTCATACTCTATGTTCTAGTCAGACTGGTCTATTTGCTAGTCTCCATACTTGGCCTTCCATCTCTTGCCTTTGTGCCTTTGCATAGGCTTCCCTCCATGATGGACATGCACTCCTTCCTCATCTATGCCTCTTGGAACACTTAGCTTCCTTCAATGCTCAGTTCAGTTGCGTCTTCCCATGGAATCAGAAATCTGTGCCAACTAGATTTCTAGGTCTGCTATTTTGTTGTAATATCAATGTGTGAAGGGCTTGGGGTCACTCAGGCATGACACCCCTGGAGGATGCTGGGAAATCTCCTGCCTTTTAGCAGAACAATGAAAAATTTGTTCTATGTGCTCATGTCATTTTTTTTTTTGCCTTTTTTTTTGGTGGGGCAATTGGGGTTAAGTGACTTGCCCAAGGTCACACAGCTAGTAAGTGTTAAATGTCTGAGGCTGGATTTGCACTCAGGTCCTCCTGACTCCAGGGCCAGTTCTCTATTCACTGCACCACCTAACCACCCCCGCTCATGTCATTTTTGACAACCACATTATCCATTAATCTTTCACTGAATAGTCTGAAAGCTTCCATAGAGTTTTCTAGGCCTTAGCAGTTCACCTTTAAAAATGTCCATCAATTTTGTAAATAGTTCTATAGATGCACTGATCTGTATTCTGTCCTTTCGATGCTGCTCCTCCCATTTTTTATTCTTTTTCCCCAAGGGAATGATTAAGCATTTTGAGAGATTCTTGCTGTCCAGTCCCTCTTGGAGGTTCTTTGATGAGTCTCTTCAAGAAGGCCACGTTAGTCAATAAGAGAAATATTCCTTGGGCTTGACTTAGTAGGGTGCTAATGGTCACTTCTCCATGTTCCTCCACGGACCTTTTCTTCTTCCCCTTAGCTGCTAGTATCCCGACCCTCCTCAAATCTGCTTATCATGTTGTAGCCTCCAGGAGAACAGAGGCTTCTTGAAGACTGGAAATGTTTTTGCCTGTGCATCCCTTGGCCTAGTGCATTTTTACACACGTAGCACATATTTAATAAATGTTGCTTGCTGTTAGTATATCATCTCAGAATCCCTTTGCTTCTACCACTTCCCTGCCCTAGCTAACCCCAGCCATCTGATTTCTCTGCTCCCTTACCAAGTAAGCAGAACAGTGATGGATGAAATCTTGAAACTGAGTTGAATTCACTTATTTCAAATTTGCTACCCAACCTCCCCTGGGAACTCACAACTCTTTAATAATACTTCTCCTCTAACATTATTGACTCAACTTTCCAATCCTCACAAGTTTGCTCCAAAACTTTCCCTTCCCTCACTCCACCCACTCATTACCCCAGGCCTCATACTTACAGAAAGCTACTTAGGCCACTATTTCTCTGAGAACACCAGGACAACCAATGTGAGCACCCACGACCCCTCCCTTCACTGTTTCACTAGAACTCAGCATTATCGCCTAATTAGGAATCTCTGCTCATTAATGCTAACCCCTCTATTTGTGCCATTGATCCTAATCTTTCCAACTTAAAAAAAATAATGAAAAAAGCATTTACTATGGGCCAAGCTGGCTAGATCATGGAAAACAAATAGAAAAAGTGAGAAGCTCTTGCTTCCCAGCGGCTCACACTCTGAATGGGGGAGCTAGCCCATGGAAGAGTCCAGTTGTAGAGTAGATGGTAAGGCCCGGAAGTCTGAGGGGTGCAGCTTCAGGGTAAATGGGAAAAAAAACCTAGCAGTGTTTAGGGTATATGACCTCCTCCAAAACCTTGCTGCTTATAGCCATTCTCCCTTTACCAATTGCTTGCCATCTGCCTACGACATACTTAGATGCCCCCGATCCATAAAAGAGCCTTCATTTGGCCCCATTTAGCTATCATCTTATTTCCCCTTCTCTGTCAATGCCCCTGCTTCCTCACTACTCACCCCTCAGGGGGCCATCTCCAGCTGTCCTGATCTATATCTGGCCACTGGGCCCAGACAGCTCTGGAGGAGAAAGTGAGGCCAGTGACCTTGCACAGCCCTGCCTCACTTAAATCCAGTTCACCTGCAAAGTCACAGCATCACCATCCTGGTGGCATGCCCCTGTTCCAGAACAAAGGACAAGCGACAGCTCGTTTCTCAACCCCCTGCAATCTGGCATCTGCCCTTATCACTCCAGCAAAGTCTTTTTTTCTCCAAAGTCGCCAATAACAACTTCCAATGACTAAATGAGGGCAGTTAGGTGGCACAGTAGATAGAGGGCAGGGCATGGAGTTGGGAAGACACCTTCCTGAGGTCAAATCTGACCTCAGTCTCTTACTAGCTGTGTGACCTTGGGCAAGACACTTTACCCTGTTTGCCTCGGTTTCCTTATCTGTAAAATGAGCTAGAGAAGGAAATGGCCAAACCACCCCAGCGTCTTTGCCAAGAAAATCCCAAATGAGGTCACAAAGAGTCAGACGTGACTAAAAAAATGACTGTACAACTACAGTGACTAAATGAAACAACCCCTTTCCCTCTTCATCATCCTTGACTTCTCTGTAGCTTCTGACACAACCAACCACTCCTTCCTATTCAATCCTCCATTCCCTTTTTACTCCAAAGACATTATCTTCTCTAACAATGTCTGTCTTCTGTGCCACTCGGTCATCCTCTTCCTGACTCTCTTTAATGGGCGCACTGCTGAAGGTTCTCTCTTTGAAGTTCTCTGCTCTCTTTAGACTCTCTCCCTTGGCCATCTCATTCATTCTCATGGCCTCAGCTCTCATGTCTAGGAATTTGTGCCGACAGACTGGACTTCCCCTTCTGACCTCTGGATTTACATCTCCACCTATTTAGATGTTCTAACACAAACTAAACATGTCTAAAGGTGTGCTTAATACCCCCTCCCCAGAAAACCCCACAAACACCCCCCCCCCATTGTTCCTCCTTCTGACTTCACTATTTCCTGTCATCTCCCAGGTCTACAATTTCAGGGTCATTTTGACTCTTCCCTCTCCCATCAAGGCCTTTCAATTCCATCTTTACAACATCTCCTCCTGTATCCAGCCCCGCTCCCTTCTTCTCATAGTCACCACTCCGTGGACCTTCTATTGCCACCTGACGAGACCATCACAATAGTTTCCTAAGAGGTGTCCTTGCCTCCAGTCTCTGCAACTGGGCCTTAGTGCTACTGCTAGAATATTGTTTCTTATCCTAGACTTGTAATGTCTCTCTCATACTTCAAAGCCTTCAACGGCTCCCTGTGGCTTCTAAAATCAACTGAACCCGCTATGACGAGGCGCTTTTCCAAACTTGTTAAATATTATTCTGTTCTTCATAGTCTACACCAGAGGTAACTCCTTAGTATGGCCAGAATCAGATTAAAATACAATTGGGAGGCAATGGGGTATAGAGATCCATCTTGGCCTACAAGATAGTAAGGAGGGAATGGGGGAGGACATAAGAGAGAACAGACTGGGGGAAGGGGCATTCAGTAGGCTTGCTATCTTGGGGTGGGGGAGGGGAAAGATAGGGAGAAAATTTGTAACTCAAAATCTTGTGGAAATGAATGTTGAAAACTAAAAAATAAATAAATTTATAAAAAATATGTAATTGGGAAATGTTTGATAAAATAAGTAAAAATATAACATAATGTTAATTTGAAGTTTTCTGAGTCAAAATGTGGCCCACAAGGACCTCTTTCTCTTTGAGTCTGATACCACTGGGCCACATTCTAGCTAAGGTAGACTTCTCTCTGGCCTCTGAACATGCACTTTACCTCCTCCAGACCCATGCTTGTGCTGTTCCCCAGGCCAAGAATCCCCTTCCTGTCCCTTAACACCTTCTGAATCCCTACCCACCTTTTAAAGCTCCAGTCACCTCATGAAGCCTTCCCCAAACCCTCAGTGGGTCACAGCCCTCCCTTGCAGACCTTATATAATGCTCAGTTTATAGGTTTCTATTAAACTTAGGTTGCATGGGGTGTTACAGTTATCTACGTGAGCCTTTCCCCTTCACTAGACTGTAAATTCCATGAGGGCAGGCACCAGGCCTTATCCAACCTTTCAGCATACGCTTGCTCTGCCCATGAAAGGCTCCATAAATGTTTGCTCAATGCATGAATAAGAGTTGTATTACCCTACCTCCATCTCCCACACATAGCTTCTTAGGTGGACTAAAGTTCTACCAAAGAGATATTAATTTGTAGCAAACAAACAAATGCCCGGAGGCGGTGGATATTGTGGAGTGATGGTGGTGGGTCTCAGTCACATAACTAGTTGAGAAAAGCAAACTGAAGAAACTAATCCATAATGAGGTTTCCTCCAGGATGCATATTAATGTGGATGATGGGGGGTCGGAAGGTACAGTGGAAGGTAATTATGAGCAGGTGGCACCGTGCTGGAGGGCAGGGCTAAGTAGGGCACTGAGGTACAATACTCTGAACAGTCAGAGGGCACTCAACATCAGTGCTGGGGTGGATACAGCTATCCTTGGGCACTCCCATTGAGTGGAATGAGAGAGGGGCAACCCGGTTTTTCTCATCTCTAATAAGAGCTTCCCACCCTCCTCCCTTCATCCTTCCTAGTCCCACATTTTGATCATCACCTTCTCCTTTCCTCTCCGTGGCTTAATCCCACTTAAGCTCAGTGACCCCTTTCGCTAGCTCCCATGTCACCGTGATCTGGTTCTGTGATGACACAAGAACAAGCATTGTCATCATTATTATAACTAATATTTTCAATGCTTTGTATTAATTTCCTCACATCATAAATGTGTGTCATGCTATATTTAGATAGGCTTATACATACATGTTATATATGTTTATGTTCAGCATATGGTGACATGACGTATATGTATGTGTGTGTGTACATACATATATAAATTTAAGGAGTTTACATTCTCTCGTGAGAGGCAACTTATATATATGTGTATATATACATATATACACAACCATCTGGGAGGGAAAGAACACAACCATCTAGAGAGAGAATGAATTCCTTGAGAGAAGGCACACCTTCATTCTGGCCTCTCTCTAGCACAGTGCCTGAACACAGAGGTAGCAGGCCCTCAACACTTGCCAATTGATCAGTTTGTGGTTCCCAGCACCCCTTCCTCACAAGAATCCAGAGCTGCTGTTCCCAGTGACCAGGAGGAAATTGTGTCTCGGAGTGACTGAGTGACTTGTGCAAATTCACTTGGACCACGACCCAGGACAGCCTTTGTGCTCATCACCCAGGGCAGGCTGCTGGGCTGCTGCTGCTTACATACTCACACTTCAAAGGGAATTATGGTCCCAGTTCTGCTGCTGATTCTGTATGTGATTTTGAGTGTCATATAAAAAAACCTCTGGTCTTTCATCTCCACATCGATATCATTAGAACATTGTTGGATGCAGGGGCCTCTGAGTTCCCTCCCAGCTCTCCTGTGCTATGCACAATTCCCCTATTCCTCTTCTTGCCCCCCACGCCTAAGAAAGGTCTCTTTGGGCCAAGGGAGTTAGTTTCTGGACCCTTTTGCTTCCACCCACAGAGCTGCTCTCGGCCTCCCTAGACCCTCGGCCTCCCTTCCCCCTCAGCCTTCCCCAGGAGCTGCTGACCTTGCATTTAAAAGGCTTGACATCCGAGTGCACGATCATGTGGGCCTTGAGCGTCTGCTTCTGCACGAAGCTCTTGAAGCACAGGTGGCACTGGTAGGCCCTGATGTTGGTGTGGATCAGCACGTGCCTCTTCATGTTGGCCAGAAGGGTGAACTCTCGCCCGCAGATGCCACATTTGTGCTCCTTTACCCCCTGCGAGGAGGCAAGGGGCAGGAAACAGAGTGGTTAGGGGCACCGCTTGTTCCTGGACTCAGTAAATACATTAGCTTTTCGATGATTAATGCTGGGCTCCAAATGCTAGGGCATGGCATTTCCCCCATCCCCCTCCTCTCTTTTCCTTAAAGGTCACCCTGCTGAAGGAGCAGCTGATTGTCGTCTCCCTCCTTCTTCTGGGAAATCTCAGTGAGAAAGACCACCAGAGGAAAGAAAAGAGATTGATTTTGTTGCTGGTTTTCAGACCACAGTCTGACATTACTGGGATAAATCAGAATGCGGTTAATCAGCCTTTGGTAAGGCTGCCCCTCTCAGAAAAGTCTCCTGGAGTGGGCTCTGTAAAAGTTCATCAACATGAAAGAAACGCAAAACTGGGACGATCTCATGCCCCAGGGTGACCGGCATTCTCCTGAGTTCTCAGAAGGAACGTGCACCTCCCAGAATACTCAATACTCACACCTACTTTAACTCTCTTCACAAGCGTTTCCTTCAGTGCCCACTGTGGAAACAGTGGGCTGGGCAGCTGGGGATACAGAGGTGGGGAGTCTACACAAGTAGATTTACAAGCAAGAATGAAACAAAGTGGGAGGGTTTGGTTGTTGCTCAGGCATATATGACTCTTTGTGACCCCATTTGGAGTTTTCTTGGCAAAGATACTGCAGAAGTTTGCCATTTCCTCCTCCAGATCATTGGACAGATGAGGAAACTGAGGCAAACAGGGTTAAGTGTTTTGCCCAGAGTCACACAGCTAGCAAGTGTCTGAGGTCAGATTTGAATTCACAAAGATGAATCTTCCTGACTTCAGCCTTTGGCGCTCTATCCACTGTACTACCTAGCTGGTGCTCAGGCAATCCCCAGGACAGGGGTGGGAACCTGTGACCTCAAGGCCACATGTGGCCTTCTAGGTCCTCAAATGCAGCCCTTTGACTGAATCCAAACTTCACATTTCACAAAATCCCATTTCTTCTGTGAAATTTGGATTCAGTCAAAGGGCTGCACTTGAGGACCTAGAGGGTCACATGTGGCCTCAAGGCTGCAGGTTCCACACCCCTGTGGAAGGGCTTATCTGTTCAGCAGCCCTAGACATGAGCTGCTAACTGTACTGGTGGAGGGAATTCCCACCCAGGCAGTTCTCCACATTAACAAAATCCCAGTTCCTTCATATACTATTACAGTACACCAGATTGTAAACCCCTCAAGGGTGGCCTATGGTGCCTAATTCATCTCTATAGACCCCTCAGTGAGGAGCCAAGTACTTGGCAAACAATTTTCATATAACAAATGTTTCTTGAATGAATGAATAAATCATCAACTTGATTTCTGAACCCACAGCCCTCAGCCACTGTAGACGATGTGGGCCGTGACTCCTGAGCCCCCAAAGAGACAGGCTGCCGATTTCCCAAACAGAGCTGGCAAGGAGGGGGATCACCCTCTGGGATTACGGAACAGTGTGGAAGGAGTTGTTCATGTTTCATTGTTTTGTGAGAAGTGCCTGAATGCTTAAGCGATGATGCCCTCCACTGAGAACATTTCCTGGGATTCAGAACTGGGGCTGGGCCATTAGCTAACCCCAGCTAGTCATCATTTTCAAGAAAAGGTCTTTTTAGAGAGACCTTGACCCGTTATAAATCTTGGGAGCTAAAATGGGGAGGAAAGGAGCTTTTAAAAACATAATCCACCAAACAAATTCCAAATGCTTGCAAGCTCTGGCAACATAACCTCTTTGAAAACAAGGGTTTTTTTTTTTCATTTTTCTCTTTGTATCATAGTGCTTGTACATCGTAGGTGCTTAAAAAAAAGCTTATTAATTGGTTAATGAAAGTTAATTGATTGGTTAATTGATTAATAAAAGCTTAATTGATTGGGCCTAGTTGTAGGTCCAATCTTGTAGTAAAAGTCCTAATGTTTTAACAATACGGGTTATCCATGATAACCCACTTAAGTAGAACATGGATAATTTGACAGCTTTAAATTCCAATCTTATCTCTTGTCATTTACTGCCATTTACTTTCTATGGGGCCTGGTAGAAAGTATGTAAGCAGGCAGCAGGATGAGGAATGGATGGAGCACAAGACTTAGAGTTCAGATCATGCCTTGGATGTTCCCTAGCTGTGTGACCCTGGGCAAACCACTTACTCTCTCTCCCCCTCAGTTTCATGATCCATAAAATGGAGCTAGCGATAGCACCTACTTCATGGGACTGATTTGGGGGCCAAATGAGTTAACATGGGATTATTTGCAAATCTGAAAGTCTTCTATCAATGCTTGCTGCTGCTATTACTACCTCTGACTGCATTTCCTCCTTAGAATGACTATGATAAGAAAGTACCACTTTTCAGGATGATGAAGAGAAGTAATCCCCCAAAACAACTGGTGGGTGGATAGGTATATGTTAAAACCAAATACAGAAGCCAGCTCATCTGCAAAAAAAGAATGCTTATAGGACTTGGAGCTGCAAGAAAGAGAAGAAATTCAACCCTTTCCATTTTGTTAATAAAAATAAATGTTTAGTGAATAAAAAAAATCTAATTTGGGGGAAAAACCCTTTTATTGAGTATTCAGATAATGAGTTTTAAAATTACAAACCAAATGTAAATACATCTCTGTTTTGCCAGGGGGTGCTGGTGCCAGGGGGTGCCGGTGCCAGCCAGTGCTGGGGTTGATTATTAAATTTTCAGCATCAGTAATCAGCAAACACTACAAATTGGGGCTTTATTTAATGTTTTCTTGATTATCTAGGCTTAAGAAAGTGAAGAAGAAAATGTTAATAATGCAGATTAAACTTAAAAGTCTGTCTAGGGTACATCTATATAGAGAAGGATATAGATACACCTTTCTATGTATCTTGTTGTTGTTCAGTCGTTTTCAGTCATGCCTGACTCTTTGTAACCTCTTTTGGGGTTTCCTTGGCAAAGATACTGGCATGGTTGGCCATTTCTTTCTTCAGCTCATTTGACAGATGAAGAAACCGAGGCAAACAGGGTGAAGTGACTTGCCCAGGGTCACACAGCTAGTAAGTGTCTGAGACCAGATTTGAACTCAGGAAGAGGAGTCTTCTTGACTCCAGGAGCAGCGCTCTATCCAATGTGCCACCTCTCTCTGGATGTTTCTTTTCCATATACATTAGCAATTTCTTCTCTCCCTGTCTCTGTCTCTCTTGGAGTTCTATGGTAGTTGGTAAACATTTACTAGCACACTTCTGTTTTTAACTCACTGAATGTGTTCTAAATTGTTTTGTTTTAAAATTTATTTTCATTTAAAAAAAAACTACAATTTATAAGGAGGTAAAAGCTGAAAGGGACCTTAAAGATCATGTGGCCAATTCTCTTACTTTACAGATTAAAAAACAAAACCAAACAAACAACAAATTCTCTAGGGATTTCCTCTCTTGTTACATCCTAAAATTACAAGTCCTCAAGTTTACAGAATCTTTTAAGTTCTCAAAGCATTTTACATCTGACATTACATATGAACCCCACAACAATGCTGTGGAGTAGGTGCTACCATTATACTTATTTTATAGATAAGAAAACGGAGGTTTAGAGGGGTGGGTATAAGTGACTTGCCCAGGATCATCCACCTGGTATCTGAAGCAAGATTTGAACCCAGATCTTCCTTCATTTGCTTCGAATGACACAATAGAAAGAGGACTGCAAGTTGGAGTCTGAAAATCTTGGTTTTCAAGCCAGGCTTTGCTATTTTTCACCTCCCTGAATGACCTTGGATAAATCACATGCCCTTGCTGGGCTCCTTTCCTCATCTGTAAAATGAGAAGGTTGGGCCAAATTTCTGGCCACCATCTCTTCTAGCTCCAAATTCTATGACAAACTGTTGTAAATGGGCTCCCTTTCTGCCTGTAGAATTTAACATGTGTTGAGTATTAAGGCCTGATCAGAAACTCAGTTCAGGGCTCTTTCCAGCAAGGCACCAGTGAGACATTATGAACAGGGTCAGAGGCCTCGGGCACGCCACTATGAGCCCTAGTGACCCATTAGATCATTCTGGCACCAGGAAGGACTAGGCGGTTCTCTTAATAGACAACTTTTTTTTAGAATCAACAAAAACATTAATTTTCGGTTCTGTGAAATGTAGTTCTAAAATGAAAATCACACGTGAACCTTCCGATTCCAGTCTGCACAATTCTGAAACAAGCCCTAGGGAATAAAGGAGTTACTTCTGTGCCCTCCAGGCCCAGAATGACTGTGGGAATGGAAGCCTTCAGAGACTGACAGGGGCTAGAAGAGAGATAGCTAGGGGCACCTAAGGCAGGTGCACAGAAAAGTAATTGTTGTTCTAGTTAAACATTTTGTTCATTTAAGGGTATTCTGATTCCCAAACTGAGTGACATTTTTACTATTTGTCCCCTCTCTCCCCTGCTCCCAGAACTCTTTTTAAAATGAATGTTAGAAACTCCCCTTCAACTCCTTTTCAAGTCTTCATTTAGGTCCTTTGTCTCAAGTTCTTGGATTTGGCAAGACCCTGTCTCTCTGGATGATATCCACAGGTGCCTTTGTTAATATAGGGCAGAAACTGTTTATGCAAAACTCACAAAGTGGCCACTCCTTGAGGACCCAAAAAGGGAGCTATATTTTGTGCAGGCCTTTCAAACGCAACCCATTCTAGCAGGGCAGAAATTTTATCTTGGTCAGGTTAGGGTCTCCCTTGACACTTTAGGATTAAAGGATGTTTTTGAAATTCAGGTTTAGGAGAGGAGCCTGCCATCAAAAAAGCCAGCTGAGGCCCAAGGGGTGGGAGGAGGCTAGACTCCCCTCCCCAGAGCTCCAAAAGAACCAAAGTCACCTCCATTCAGGTTAGCTTTCAGGTCGGGCACTTAGCTTAGTTCAACCCAAACGGATTCAGAGTTTGGGGCCTAACTTAAATAGGGTGGCAATCGTTTCAGTGACTGGGTTTACTGCAGCTTTGGACTGAGTCTGAGGGCAAGAAAGAAAAAAACAAACCAATAGACTGAGAAAAAAAGGTTATCAAACATATTCCACACACCAAAAGCTCCAGATGGCCTGGGGGAGTAGACAGTGTTGAATTAGAATTCAGCGCAGCACTGAGCTGAGACAACTCAGTCTTCTCCTCTAAGCCTCCTGCAAACGTGGAGGGGGGAGACAGTCTACTTTACTCCAGAGAGAAGTGAGCTTTCCTGGGGGAACTAGCAATCAGGAATTAGGAAGACCAAGGCTCTTGTTTGGTGTTTTTGCCTTTTCCACCAGAAAACAGTCAGCTAGGGAGGTGGATATGGGTCCGAGGGCTTCAGCCCAGGAAACTAGGAGTCAGGACAGGTAGGTTCTAATCCCAGACTCATTACTTATCAGTTCTATGACCTCGGGCATGCTATTTACCTCTCTGGGACTTTCTTTGCTCATCTGTAAAATGGATGGGTTGGACTAATTGAAGTGAAAGGTTAATTCCAGCTCTGAAGACCATCTTCTATCACAGGGCCTTCCTGGGGGACTCTGGGCAAGTCACTCACCTCACTGGACCTCAGTTTGCTCATCTATAAACAAACAGGAGAAGGTAGGAAGGTCGAGGCCAGTGGATACTTGGAGCTTGAGAGTTCTGAGCTACAGAAGCTATTTGCTTGTCTATACTAAGTTTACTACTGATATAGCTAGTCCTCAATAGGAGGAGGGGGCACTTGGTTGTCTGAGGAGGGTGAACCAGTCCAGTTCTGAAATGGAACAGATCCAAGCTCTTGCTTTGATCTGTGGTGGGATCAGGCCCAAGAGTGGCTTCTCCATTTCCAGTCTGAGCAAGATGGGAGACCCAGTCTTGAAAGTGAATGAATGAATGTAGAGTTTATGTAAACTAGATGGCTTTTGAGGTCCCCTTGAGCTCTATATCTGTGATCCTATAACTTTTCTAACTTTTATGGACAGGAGACATTTACAGAAAGGACTGTCACAGATAAGGAAAGAAAACGGGAAGCTAGGTGGTACAGTGGATAGTCTGAGACCAGGAGGCAGGAAGACTAGAGTTCAGATCTGGCCTCAGACACTTATTAGCTGTGTGATCGTGGGCAAGTCACTTTGCCCTGTTTGCCTCAGTTTCCTCATCTGTAAAATGAGTTAGTAGAGGAAACAGCCAAACACTCCAGTTTCTCTGCCAAGAAAATCCCGAATGGCACTCACAAGAGTCAGATACCGCTGAACAGACAAAGGAAGAAAGAGAGCTCAGCGGCCACCAGTTGCCCCTCTGCCCTTATCTTAAGCTCCCCAAATTTAAAATAAGATAAATTTGAACGCGGCTGCCAGGCCAAAGTTGGACTAGCCTTTGTACAGTGCTGAAGCATGTTACCCACTTCTTGAAACAAAGGGGCTAGATTCGAGGTGCAGGGGGAAAAAAATCCAACAGATTTTTTCTTCTGGACCTGGACTAAGCAGAGATTTGTTTATAGCCACCAAATTTCCTGGACTTTGCTCTAATATTACTGTAATCCAGAGTGGATTATTACACATTAGTTTTTCACACTTACCTTGAAGAGCTGTGGGACAGTCTGAACTGCTCCTGGAACTCAGTTTTCATACTCCCCACTGGGCTCCTTGTCGGGGAGAAGGGACTACAAGGTTACAAAGGCTACAAACAAGGGTTTGGGGCTCTTGTCAGGAGCAGGAGAAAACAGGTTTTGTTTCTCGAAGAGACCACTGTGGGGAGGCCCTTTTCGCCCCGCCCTCCCCAGCTCCCCACCCCGCCCCGCTCACCTTGTGGGTGAGGGAATGCTGCTTGAGGTGATGGGGCTGCACGAACTCCATGCCGCACTCGGAGCAGATGTAGGGCCGGATGTCTTGGTGCTTCATCATGTGGTTCTGCAGCTGGCTCGGGTACTGGAAGGTCTTGTCGCACTCTGTGCAGTTGTACTGGATGGGGCCGCGGTGCGCGGTCAGGTGCCTCTTCAGCTGGGCCAGGGTGGGGAAGTCGAGGCCGCACTCCACGCAGATGTTCTCCCTGCCGCTCTCGTGCTTGGCCTCGTGGGCCTTGAGCTCGCTGGGGTAGGCGAAGCCGCGGCCGCAGATGCGGCAGTTGTAGGGCTTCACGTCGCTGTGCTGCATCATGTGGCGCTTCAGGTGGCTGGTCTGCGTGAAGGCCTTGTGGCACACCTGGCACTTGTGCGGCCGGGTGCCCTGGTGCGTCAGCATGTGCGTGTGCAGGTGGCTGAGCTGCTTGAAGAGCTTCCCGCAGCGCGTGCACGCGTGGGGCTTGATGCCGCTGTGGCCCAGGATGTGAGTGACCAGGTTGTACTTGGAGGTGTAGGACTTCTCACACATGGGGCACTGCCAGCGCTTCTGCTCGCCGCCCACGTCCACGTAGTAGCTGTCGTCGATCTGGATGTTCACGTCCACCCGCTCCACCTTCTGCTTGCTCTCCTCGGAGCTGTCCTGCCTCTCGGCCTTGGGGGGCGCCTGCGGCTGGGCCGCACGCTTGGGCTGGAAGGGGTGCCGGCCGTAGGGGAAGCCCGGGGGAGGCATGAAGAAAGGGAACACCAGGCCCGGGTGGACTTTAGGGTAGTAGGGGTAAGGCGATGGTAGGAATGGTGGAGGAGGAGGGTGGGACCACACGGTGCTGGGTTTGATGGGCTCTTGCTTGATGGGCTTGGCCCCCAGGTGTTCTAGGGTACGGTAGAACTGGAAGCCGATGTTACAGAGGTCGATCATCTGGGCGTCGTACTTGGGGGGTGGAGGCTGCTGGAAGAGCAAAGGTAGGCCGGGAGAGCCGTGGCTTTTGTCCTTATCGGGTTGGTGGGAGGCTGTGGCATCAGGCGGAGGGTGGTTATAGGGCATTTTGGTGGGCATGCTCTTCCGCTTCCGAGACCCACCTCCTTCTAAGATTCCTGGGAATCCATCTAGGTCTCCCGAAGGAGGTTCGTACCGAAACTGGGCAAAGGGCCCTCTGAACTCTTCTGTGAAGGGTTGTCTGTGGTGAGACTTCATCCTCGGGGCTCCCAACTGCAGGCAGTGGGGAAAAGGAGGAGCTCTCTTCATGCCCATGTTGAAACACACATCTTCGTCTTTGATCATCCTTGACTCGTTCTGCATTGTTGGTGGCTTCCTTCAAAAGGAAAGAAAAGTTAGTTGAAAACTCTTCACTTTCAGGTCTCAGGTGGGTGAGCTCAGTACTGATTTATAGAGAGTAATCTTGCTTAAAGTTGACCTTAATTTCTTCTTCCCAGGGCCATTTATGATACCACTTAACTTTCCCCATGCAAACAAGGTCAGCGGAGTTACAGAGCCTTGGAGTTACACCCTGGAACCTGAATTCTAAATCACCTTCAAGTGCAGGGTGAAAATTGACATTCTCTCGAGTTCCTTAAATCAAATCTTCGAATATTTATTAAGTGTCTACTATGCTAACTGTGCTGGGCATGTTTCTTTGGTGGATGCACCTTCATCACAGCATTTTGGGGGTAAATCATATTAAATGCTTGGATTCTATAATAACCGTTCACGAAACTTATAAATAACAAGCCCCAAGCTGAAGTCAGGTAAGACCTGAAATAATGATTCACTCATTCCTATAGCACTTTAAGGTTTGCAAAGCCCTCTAGTGACAGGTTTGCACAGGGTGGCTACTGCTCAACCACCCCTGCCCACAATCCAAAACACGCACTTCCATTTTCCTCAGCCAAGAAAGCCATGAGTCGCAGGAAACACTGGGACGTTGAATATGTAGGGGAGGTGGGGTGACTCTCAGAGAGCTCAGCCAAGAGCATGGGAATGTTTCCTCTTCCAAACACTGAGTCTTTTTCCCATTTTAACCTGTTTATCAGCCAGTGATGAACAACCTCAAGTCACACGACTAATTCACCACATTCCCAATGTTAGGGAAGGTGCTGATTATGTTCTCTATGCTGCTTCAGCTACAGCTGGGTTTGGGTTGTGGTGGGTCCATTCTTGGCAACTGAATTCAGTATGGTGGTATCAAATTCAGATGGAAATGAGGCCCACTCTTAAATCATCCTTAAGGATCCCTGTAGGCTCATATTGATTTAGAAAACCACATACTAACATTATCTACATTCTATTGTATTTTTTTTTGGAAGGAGGAAGACAAGGCAATTGAGATTGTGACTTGCCCAAGGTCACACAGCTAGTGTCAAGTGTCTGAGGCTGGATGTGAACTCTGGTCCTTCTGACTCCAGGGCCAGCGCTCTATTCACTACACCACCTCGCTGCCCCATATTGTATTATTACTTATTTTTGTTAAATATTTCCCAGTTGGGGTGGCTAGGTGGTGCAGTGAATTGAGCACTGGCCCTGGAATCAGAAGGACCTGAGTTCAAAACTCAGCCTCAGACAATTAACATTTACTAGTTGTGTGACCTTGGGCAAGTCACTTAACCCCAATTGCCCTGCCCTCCCCCTCCAAAAAAAAAAAAAGCAAATAAATAAATATTTCCCAGTTACATCTTGGTTTGGTCTGGACCTTCTGTGTTTGGCACCTCTGGCTCTGTTGCACAGAGGAGATGTTTAGTACCTGTTGTTGGATGAATAATAATTGCTAACATTTATTAGCACTTACTGTATGTGCCAGGCACTTTGCTATTTGATTTACAAATATTTATCTTATTGGATACTCACAACAACCCTGGAAGGTTGGTGCTGTTATAATCCCCATTATACAGTTGAGGAAACTGAGGCAGACAAATGAGGTGGCTTGCCACATAGCTAGTAAGTGTCTGAGGCTGGGTTTGAATTCAGGTTTTCCTGATTTCGTGCCCAGCACTCTATCCACTGGGCCACCTAGCTGCCCCTACTTGAATGATGTGCCTTAGTCAAGGCACGAACTGAGTCAGTCTGGCCTTGTGTTCCTCCTAGGCCTGAGATTTAATGGAGACAAAGGATTCTGCTTATTTGATGGGACTAGGGTAGGTCCCTAAGGGCAGCTAGACGGCACAATGTATAGAGCACTGGGCTCAACTCAGTAAGACTCCTCTTCCTGAGTTCAAATCCGACCTCAGACATTTACTAGCTGTGTGACCCTGGGCAAGTCACTTAACCCTGTTTGCCTCAGTTTCCTCATCTGTAAAGTGAGCTAGAGAAGGAAATAGCAAACCACTTCAGTATCTTTGCCAGGAAAACCCCAAAATGGGGTCACGAAGAGTTGGACTGAAATGACTGAACAACAAAAGACAGATTCCTAGACAGCGTCAGGGTGCAGAGCCAGGAGGTAGTTCAAATGTAGGTTTGTTGCAAGGATCAGGAAGGCTAACTTCATGCTAGAGGCTTGCTATGGTTCTTGGTTAAATAAATAGTGTTTATCTCTGCTCTAGGCAGGCTTTGAAAGCACACTGATTATCCCTCATTAGTACGCAAGTGTCCTAATGAGATGTTTGTGGATTTTTTGTGCAATGAAAGCTAATTTACTTAACTATAAAGTGGGGGGTGTGCGTGTTGGAATGAAACACACACAGGCACACGCTTGTATTCACACACAACAGCCGTACTGCCAACAATTCAGGTCTTTCAAGTTGTGAGAACAATTGGGAATTTCTTAAAGCCTCTGAAATAAAATCAGGAGAGGATTAGGCATAAAAAAAGGAGAGATATTTTACATTTACTGCCTGGACTCTTTAGGCAGGTTCCTTCTGAGCCTCAGTGTCTTCATCAGTAAAATGGAGAGGGTGATATTTTTGCAACTGACCTTGCCAGGTTGTAAGGATCAAACGAGGTAATGGAGCTGAAAACTTGGGGCTGAAGAGATCATATTATTGGTATGATTTGTCATTACAACTGTTATTATTAAGATGCAACCTGACTTAAGGGGAGTCAGAAAGACCTGGATTTCATTCACCAGCTGTGGGACGCTGGGTGAGTCACTTAATTTTCCACTGTCCCACACCATGCATTGACTACCAGGTTCAAAACAGCAGTGGGTCTGCTGATTAAGGAGAGGGAGATTCCTTATATTGAGCTCTCTTTATCCATGAAATCTTGAATCTAGAATTTCCCCAAACTATTGTTATTCTTATATTTGACCTTTTTTTCCCTTTGGGAGTTGGGAAACCACACTGGTTTGTCTTCCTGGGAAGTTGGAGCTTAGAGATGGAAGGAGGGCATTGCGGAAAATAGTCCTGCCAGGAATACTCAGGAATCCCATTTTCTGCCTTCCTTCCCTTTTCCAAAACATCTGATTTATACAGTGCTCTATACATTCTACATGTACTATTCACAACAACAGGGAAAATCAGAACTTGAACCCATGTTTTCTAGGTCTCCCTACTTCAAATACAGCGCTCTTTCCACTGTAGAGTGTTAATTTCCTAACATTCTTAGTAGAATATTTCATCTGCTCCCATTGCTAATGATAAGATTAACCTGATAAATAGAGAGCAGGGAAGGTAGAAGGGAGATGACTGGGGAGACCCACCAACGCTAGGAAGGGGGAAGGTCTTTCCCCTCTCCTTCCTCCCTCACCCCTTTGTCTGTGGCTGCCTGGAACCCATCCCAGCCGCTTGATTGCTTACAAGGCTTGGATGAGATGGGAATCATCAACTCTAATCATTCCAATGAGATGAAGAACCACCAGCCTTTGCCATCTGCTCTGTGTGTCCTAAGGTCCCCTCAGTCTTATCATCTGCCCTAAATTTACACCGTATAACATGGCCTCCAACACTGACAGCTGACTTGCTGGGATAGTCTATGGAGCCCTAGGTCTTAGCATCTGATGTTCTGCCACACCTGCAGGATTTCCGGGCTTTTCCACTGGTGCTGCCACTGGATTTTCTTTCATGTGTTGCCTCCTCTAATTAAAGTGTGAGCTTCTTGAGAGCTGCGATTGTCTCCCTTTTTCTATTTGGATGCCAAGGGCCTGGCACATAGGAGTGACTGATTAACTCCTGATGACAGTGACGCTACTTTCTTGAATGAATAAAAAAGCATCTGATACAAAGACAAAAATGAAACAATCTCAGTCCTTACACATCTTACATATTTAAAAAAAAATAAGAAATGGTGACGTGCGTTCTTGGGTTGACAGTCCCAAGCAAGACACAAAATGTCTCGTGTTGATTCCCCCCACTTTCTACCAATCCATGTAGTTCCCTAGGCCTAAATGAAATGGGAAATGGGGTATTGCAGGAAGAACAGTGAGAAGACCAATCTGGCTGAACTGAGGAGTACAGGATGGGGAATAACATACATGAAGGTTTGAGCCAGGTTGTGAAAGGCTAGTGGCTGACATAACAACTGAGGCCCAGACTTTGCTCTTGGTCATTTGATCAATTTTCAGCCTTGCTTGGCCAGTCATTATTTCCTTTAGGGCCGGGAGGGCCAGGATCTACTTTCAAGCTCTCATAGCATCAGTAAAAAACGATTACTGATCTTCAGATTGGACCAGACACGTTATACTGAGATGATGGGAACAAAAGAACTTCTTTTTTCTGGAGCTTTAGTCAGGTTGGTGAGAAAAGTCACCACCTTTCTGAGTCCCATGTTTTCTCATGTGTAACAGCGATAAAAGCTATTTACCTCACAGGACTGTTATGCAGGACGTTAGAAATACAAGTTATAAATTATTTTCACCTACCTATTATGGCTCATTTTTTTTCAGATAAGCCTGTGTGCAATTGGGGAGAAAAGTCTTGCTAAATTTCAGAGAAAATCTCCTTTCTACACTGACCATAGCTTTTTAAAAAATATTTGCACAGACGGACCTTTTTCTGTTACTTTTTTCAGCAGATTCATTATAATTCTCTTAAGGAAAACAGGGGAAACTTGTTCACATTTAAGAAGGATCTCTTCTGCCTCTGCAAATTGGTGTTTTTCCTCAAGTGGGTAGGCAGTGAGGAGGTGAAATGGATAGAGAACTGGACCTAGAGTCAGAGAGCCACGTTCTAACCTCAGACGCTTACTAGCTGTGTGACCCTGGGCAAGTCACTTAACCTCTCCTTGCCTCAGTTTCCTCATCTATAAAATGGGGAGCTTAATAATAGCATCTACTTTCCAGGGTTGTTGTGAGGATATTGTTGTGAGATAGTTGTAAAAATGCTTTGTGAACCTTAAAGTGCTACATAAATGCCAGATATTATGATAGATCTGCCTCTTAGTCTGTTTTTTAAAAGAAAGCACTAAAAGTCTATCAGTACCTTAAGAAGCAAAGGTGGCTGGTGTCTTTAACCCACACAGTGCATCTCACATGGGAACCATAGAGTCACAAAATTAGAAAGGAACGGCTGATACTCTGTTTACACCGAAGGTATTTATGAAAAAAAATTATTTTAAAATCAGGTTGTTTTTTTTTCTAGAAAACAGTTTGCTGGCTTTAAAACAAACAAGTGATCCAGCAGCTTCCCAGTCTCGAAACCACTGAGATCCCTCCATCAGGACCTGCGAGGTATGAAATCTCATTTTGCATAAAAGGTTTGGCGTCGTTACCATCTTTCTTTCAAGAGGTTAAAAGGAATAGGATCCTTTTGGCTCTTTGTACCCATGACAGGTAACTCAAGCAGAGTTGTGACAGTTATTAATACCCTGTCCTTGAACACAGTTGGAAGGTGTGTATACATGGACACCAAGTGCTAAAGAAAGAAAAGGCCTGGCAGAGTTATGCAGACCCCATGTCCCACTCCCTTGCCAAGCCAGCAGGAGGGCACTTTTTTTCTTTTTTAAGAACTGTTTATTTTGTCATTGTGGGTCCTTTGTGACTTTTTTTTTGTTTGGGGTCCTAGAATTTTAACCGAATCCTAGGAAACCCAATGCAGAATTCTTCTGACTCCAAACTTGAGACTGGTTATTTGCCCTTTGGTTAAATTGGGACAGAATGGAGCCAGTAGAGAATTCAGCTTCCTTGATCCAACAAGGAACTGGGCAATGGGGATCCCTTCACAAAAAGCGATCTTCAGAAATAGGCCTGGCTGCCACCAGAGAATACTAGTTTGTTCCAGCTGGGGCAGCCATGTGGCTTTTTGTGTTGGGCAATGGTGCATTCCAGAGTAGGCTGAGCGGGTGGATCATCTGAGCTCAGTATCTGAACCAAGATAGTGGGTCACCCAGCAGCCTAAGGAGGAATGAACTGACCTAGAAATGAAACACTAAAACTCTTGTATCAGTCAGTAGTGGGACCAGACTTGTGAGTGTCCACTGTGGTTCCAGCCTGGGCAAGAAAGAGAATAAGTCTAATTTAAAGAACAAAACAAAACAAAACAAAGCCTTCATGGGACTTTCATATCAAAGGCAGAGCTCCTCCATCCCTCACCCACATACAACTCATAGTGATTTCTTTGTCTTTGTATCCTCTGCCCCAACTCACTCCAGGGTCCTTGAGAACAAAGTGCCAGCGTGAGATCCTTGGGAATGCCCCCCAGCTCAGGCACTGACAGGCAAAACTGCTGGGCATTTTTCATAAATTTCATAATATATATAAATTCAGAATAAATTTCACAGAGATAAGTCTAGCAAACAGATTATGACCTGCTAATTCTGCTGTGGTTCCATCAAATCAAGAGGCATGGGTGTCAAGTGAGACCAAGAGGAGGAAGAGGAAGGAAGGAACACAAAACTTTTGAACAGCTTTGGAGCTTTGGGATGTGTGAATGGCTGTAGAGTACCAGAAGACCATAGGACCGTGGATTTTGAGCTGGAAGGGAACCTAGTGGCCATCTGATCTACAGATAAAGAAAGTAGAGTCCAAAGAAAGTAAATAATTAGCTCCAAGTCAGACAGGGATGGGGGTGTGCATCAAAATGTATCCTGTGCTTTTGGGAGCTGTGTGTGTGTGTGTGTGTGTGTATGTGTTGAGTGTGTGTGTATCTGTCCCCAAAACCAGAATTCAGACTCAGAATCTGATGTTTTCTCACCATCACCACACAAATGCTCCTCACCTTGAACTCATCGCCTCCCCTCCCCACACACACAGTGCTCCAGAACATGATGGGCACTTGACAAGTATCTGTTGCCTTCTGGCTCTGGTACTTTGGATCATGGATCCCCAAGGACCTGATCTCTGCTCCACTCCATATAATCTGTCCTCCATGTGACCCATGAGACTTGCCTAAAAGAGCCCGGAGGAAACACAAAAGTGAGAGTGAAACCACTTTATCCTTGGGCTTTAGGTAACTCCTTTTGTAGAATTGTGGTGGGTTAGTAAAGCCCAGGATGCTGGCTCAACAGCGAGAGGGTCAGTACAGAAGGCAAGTTGACCATTGGGTCACACCCAGGCCAGTGGTCTGGGGGAATGAATGCTGAAGCAGAAGAGGAGCCTGGAGTCATATGTATGGGATTACATCTAGAAATGAGGTCATGGCCGGGGGTTGCCAGCTTTCCATGGCTTTGTTGTGGAGCCGGGAAGAAGGGAACAAGCATTTATTAAGTACCTAAGTACCTACCACCTTCCAGGCACTGCATTAATCACTTTACAAAGACTATCTCATTTGATCCTCCCCCTTGAGATATGTGCTATCATTATCCTTATTTCACAGGTAAGGAAAGGAAGATAGACTGAGGTAAAGGGACTTACCCGAGGTCATACACTCAATAAGTAGCTGAGACTGGATTTGAACTTATCACATTCTAATGGGGGAGAAAACATGCAAATAACTATATACAAACAAAATATGTACAATATAAAAAGAAGGCAAAATGAGAGAGAAACAACATTGGACAGGGAATCCAAAGTCTCGAGTTTTAATCCTGGCTAAAACACTAACTTGGTATGTGATTGATTCTGGGCAAATCACTTCACTCTGGGGGACCTCAGTTTCCTCATTTGTCAAATGAAAGAGTTGGGTCAGTTGATGTCTAAGGCAGAAAGGGCACAGTGGATAGAGCATAGGATATAGAGTCAGGAAGACCTGAGTTCGAATCTCCCTGTAAAAGGGAGATAACAGCACCTACCTCACAGGGTTGTTCTCAGGACCAAATGAATTAACATAGGTAAAATGCTACATAAATGCTAACTTATTGTTATTTTTCAGTTCTAATGTCCTAAATATTTTATTTAGAAAACTTCTGTCTTCAACCAAGGACCTTCTTTTATTTGGTGGAAACTTTTCTCATCTCCCTCTTACTGTTCATGCTTAGACTAGATGGTCTCTGAGGTCCATTCAAGCACCAAGTCTCTGATCCAATGGTTCTTAGTGACTTAATGTTTGGGTGACACATTTTTCAGAAAATAAAAGATTGGAAAGCCTTCAGGTTAGCTAGAGAGTGACGCATTAAATAAAGGAAGGGCATTTACAACTGGAAGGAGAAAATTCTATTGGTTCTGAAAGAAGAATGCTCCTAATGATGTCCTTTCACTGGGGATTCACCTACTGCACCAAAATGCAAATGCTCCCCAAACCAATCTGCTGGCATTTTGTGGTTGTTTGAATCCAAGGTCATTCTGGGAAATGCTGTTAGGAAAACCACAATGAGTCAGCAAGCTGGGAACAGGTTGGTTGCCTCCACTAGTGCTGCTGCTTTCCGCTCTGCCTGGAGTCCAGGAGAGAACATGTCACTCATTCTTTGAGCCCTCTCCACAGGAGAATGTGGGCCTTCCTTTAATATCCCAATTCAAACCTTCGTCTTAGAACGAAAAGGGGAAAAAGAAATTCTTTCTTAAAAAATTATTTTTCACAATTTTATGTAAAAACAATTTTTAACATTTTTTTAAAATTTTGAGTTCCAAATTCCCTCTCTCCCTCCTTCCTTGAAAAAGCAAGCAATTTGATATAGATTATACATGTGCAGTCATGAAAAATAAAATTCTATATTTGCCATATTGCAAAAGAAAAAACCCCCCAAAAAACCCGAGAAGTAAAATTTTAAAAGCATGCTTCGATGGGCATTCAGATTCCACCAGTTCTTTGTCTGGAGATGGACAGCACTGGAAAAATACAGTTTCTAGAATTATGCCAAATGAGTTTGTCACTGGTTCTCTCCCTCTTTCTTTCTTTCCTTTGTGAGCTGGGGAAGTGGTGGCTTGGTTAGGCCTGGCTCAGCACTGGCTACAACCAGGATATCCCTCTCTAAAGGAAGAGATACAAAGGGGCCTTAAAGGGTGGGCTAAGAGGTAAAAGCACTAGAAAAAAACCACCCTAGAAGGGGTATTTCTGGGGAGGAGGCTAGAGTGTGAGAGGCAGGATGAGGAGGAGATGAAGGGACCAAGAGGCCAGATCTCCATCTGGGGAACGGCGCTAGCTGCAAGGTCCTACAATGTGCTTGCTTGGTTTTTCTGCATTCATGTGAACTGCTGCTCACCCTTTAGCCTCTGCATTGAGGGAACTTTCTGATGGATCCAGGAAGTCATTCTCATTCTTGTATAAAAACATTGCTGGGTCTCTTCCCACCTGGAATCATCTGCCAAGCAATACTCAGCCTCATCAGGCCCTACCAAGGGATGGACAAGAACCATTTAGGCCTTGGCAGAGGAATACATTGAGACCTCAGAGAACTAAGCCATTTCTCCTGAATAATTGAATATTGCAGAGGCATGAAGACAAGTAGAGATCCTGGGTTGTGGTTAGGCAGCTCTCTCTTGGGGCTCCTTTAATCCATCAGCCTATAGTCCTGGTTCTGATTTCATTCCCAGAACTGACCTCCTCCTTTCCATTACAAATGAGCTCTCTTTGTTAACTGTGCCTGGTTAGGTGCCCTGGGTCACAAAGGTCATTGTTCCCAACCTTTTTCAGTCCATCCGCACCCAGTCACCCCCCTCCAAGTTTCCTTATCTATAAAGTGAGGGGATTAGACCAGATGCTTCTAAGGTCCCTTCTAGCACTGAATCTTTGCTCCTCTGGTCCTGGAGGGAAGAGGGGGTCACTGGACTTTGCTGATTGAAAAAAGGTTTTAGTAAACCTTCTTGTACACCCAATCAATATGAAAGAAAGTGATTTCTAGGGCTTGAGCAATCAGTCAACAAGCACTTATGAAACCCTTACTATATGCTAAATATTTTACAAGGCGTTAGAGGCACGGAGCAGCTAGGTGGGACAGTGGATAGAGCACTGGGCTTGGGATCAGGAAGACTCATCTTCAGGAGTTCAAATCCAGCCTCAGACACTTACTGGCTGTGTGACCCTGAGCAAGTCACTTAACCCTTTTTCCTTATCTGTATAATGAGTTGGAGAAGAAAATGGCAAACTACTCTCGTATCTTTGCCAAGGAAAACCCAAATGGGGTCATGAAGAGTTGGACATGACTGAACAACCAATGTACTTGACTGTTCTATGTTCAGTTCTGTTGTATTATATTAGACTCTTCATTTTATATTGACTAGCTACTGTTATCTTTTCAGGTGATCATGGTTTACCTCCTTAACTAGATTATAAACTCCTTGAAAGAAGGATCTCACACATCTTTGGTCTTCCTTCCCTTACCAACAACATGTAACCCAGTGCTTTGTACATACCTTGCAGCAGTGAATGTTGATTGATTGACAAGTACCATGTTCAGGGTAGATTTGGGCCACTGAACTCACCCAGTGTTTGGATGTCCCCTGGAGGGCTCCCTACTCATCCGGGGCCCATGCCAACCTGACTTTACACAATCTGCCTGCCAGTTTATTCCCAGGGTGCTAAGTAGGTTATTATGTCAAGCTATTGCTTTAAAGTCTTGGCCTCAAATGCATGGCATTAGTATGGGGGTTTGGGGTCAGTATGACACACTCCTGTGGCCTGAATTGGGAGGACTGCTCATTTCAACGACATGGTGGGGATGTGGAAATGAAGGTAGGTCAGATTCAAAGACAGAAAGAGTCCTACAAACGCCCATGATGGCATGGGATGTATGATGGGACGGGTAACACAAAAGGGGCTGATCATTTTACTGTGATTCCAGGGCATTCAGCAACATTTCAGATGGGCTGAGGTCGGTAAGAGAGAGAGGCAAGGAATAAAAGGAGGGTCAAAAAAGGGACTGCTTGGGGTGGATGGGACAATGGTGACCCAGATGATAACCACAACAGCTACTCCATTCTTTTGATTTTTTCTCTCTACAAGGAAGACTGACCTTCATACTAGAAATAACAGAACAAAAAAGACTAACAGGGAGATGATACTTGAGATGAGTAGGAAAATAGTAAGTTTTCACTTAAATTCGACAAATTAAATCAGTTAATTCTGGAGAAACAACTACCCCATACACATATATGTAAATAGGTTGTACAAAGGATGCACAGATGTTCTCTGCCTGCTTCTCGCTCCTGGGGGAATGTTCCCAGCTATGCATGACCATGGCTTGCCAAAGGAGAACATAGAGAGTCCCCCTCCCCCCAGAATAACTGATGACTCAGCAGATGTACTGGAACCTCTGTCTCTCTCTTAACGTCTCAGTATGGCTCTTGAGGATTATTTCCAGCTCTGTTCCTGCAGACCCTGTTCTCCTGCACAACTTCCATGTGGCTCTGAACACATGTCCACCTCCACTTTTGTGTTTACTTTTTTCCTGATGCTTGGCAAAAGATCACAGGAGTGGGGAACCTGTGGCCTCAAGGCCACATATGGCCTTTTAGTTAAAAGGCTGCACCCAAGGACCCGAGTCCAAGTTTTACGGATCAAATCCTTTTATTAAGGGCTTTGTTCTATGAAGTTTGGATTTAGTCAAAGGGCCACACTTGAGGGCCTAGAGGGCCACATGTGACTTTCAGGCTGCAGGTTCCCCATCTAGGAGCTCAGAAGAATGGTCTCCCAAAACTAAATTATATTTAAAATCATCCTTTTTCCCTCTTTCTGATAAAAACGATTTTTTTTCACTTATCATCATTATTATTTATCTAAGTGGAGGCTTTTATTTCCAAAGATGTAGTCTATAGAGATTTCCCTCAGTAACTGCTACCAGTCTGTCATAGAATACATAGCTGGATAAGCTTTAGAATGCATAATACAACCTCCTTATTTTACAAATGAGAAAACCAGGGCTCAAAAAGAGACAGGATCACACAATGGAAAGAGGGTTGGACAGCGATTCAGGAGACCAGGCGGTTCTAACTTCTTGGTACCTCAGTGTCCTAATGTGTAAAGACTAGATGACCTTTAACACCTTTCATCTTTAAGATTCTACGATTATCAAGTAAGGTGACAAAGGTCATAGCTATATTTTCTTGAAAAACATAACTTGAAAAAACTCAGACTCCCCCCCCCAAAAAAAGCATCAATTCATAGTGAACCTCCTTCATTCTTCTCCTTTATGCTTCCACCTTTGATTATAACCAATTAAATAAGATGGAATTCAGCTAGTGTTATTGTCTCAAAATATTTTGATTTTCTTATTTTTTAAAATCTTGCTTCTTCTTAACCTTTCCTCTAGTCATTCCATAGAACATCATTGGAATCAGAAAGACTCATCTTCCTGAGTTCAAATCTGGGCTCAGACACTTACTAGATGTGTGACCCTGGGTAAGTCACTTAACCCTATTTGTCTCATCTGTAAAATGAGCTGGTGAAGGAAATGGCAAATCATTCTGATATCTCTGCCAAGAAAACTCCAAATGGGGTCATGAAGAGCCAGATGCAACTGAAAAACAACTTAACAACAACAAATGACCTCTGCTTAGGCATTCTCCCTTCCTCGAAGACCAATGTTGGCTCTCATTTCTCACCCAGACTGTCTCCTGGTCCAAATCTGTCTGGTCACCACACCTGGGTCATTTCAACAACCTCCTAGCTAATCTCCCTGACTCCACTCCATTCTTCAGAGCTCTCTAAAAATCAAATCTTCCTAAAACACTACTTCTACTGCCTCTCCAAGGACCTGCCAAGATTCCATATGTCACAGTGACCTCAAAGCTCCCTTGTCTTGTTATAAGGCTTTCCATAGTGAGCCCTACATGTTTTCTACCCAACCTTACTTCTCACTTCTTCTGAATAAAATCTACAACCTCCAGGTTAGCAGGCCAGTCTCCTCAGCAGTCCCCATATGTGAGATACTACTTCTTATCTCTGAGCCATCACAGGCACACCTCATTTTACTGTCCTTTGCAGATATGGCATTTTTTACAAACTGAAGGTTTGTGGAAACCCTGTGTCAAACAAGTCAATCTGAGCCATTTTTCCAACATCATCTGCTCCTATCATGTCTCTCTGTCACATTTTGGTCATTCTTGCAATATTTCAATCTTGTTGTTATAGTTATCTGTGATCAGAGATCTTTGATGTTACTATTGCAAATGTTCTGGGGCACCTGTGAACTTGATGGATAAATGTTGTATGTGTTCTGGCTGTTCCATCCATTCTCTACCTCTCCTCTGACCTTCCTATTCCACCAGACACAAAAACATTGAAATTGGGCCAATTAGTAAACTTACAAGGGCCTCTAAGTGTTCAAGTGAAAGGAAGAGTCAATCAATTGGCAAACTTCATTCTTATCTTATTTTAAGAAATTGCCACAGCCTCCCCAACTTTAACAACTACACAATCAGTCAGCAGCCATCAACATCAAGGCAAGACCCTTTATCAGCAAAAGGATTACAGTTCAGGGGCAGCTAGGTGGCCAGTGGATGGAGCCCAGGAGTCAGGAGGATCTGAGTTCAAATTTGACATCTTTGTGATCCTGGATAAGTCACTGAATCTGGATTGCCTCCAAACAAAGATTACAACTTGCTGAAGGCTCAGATGATGATCAGCATTTTTTTTTAAACAATAAAGTATTTTTACATTAAGGTATGTATGTTATTTTTAAAACATGATACAATTGCACATTTAATAGACTATAGCATAGTGTAAAAACGACTTTTATATGCACCAGGAAAGCCAAAAAAATTCATGTGACTGGCTTTGTTGTGATATTCAACTTAGTGAGGTGGTTTAGAACCAAACGCACGATATCTCCAAGGTGTGCCTGTATTCAGTTGCTCTCCCAACTAGGAATATCTTTCTCCTTTTCCATCAACCAAATTGCATTTGCCTTTCCAGATTCACCTTAAATTGGGTTGAATTTATAGAATCAACTTGAATTAATTTCAAACTACCCAAGCCTAAATTTTAGCCACCTACTACTATGACCACTAATAAATAATAATTATCATCTTCACTGGCATCATCATGACTACTGACATTTAGATGTAGTGCTTTTTTTTTAGTTTGCTAAGTTCTACTTACATTTTTCCCATTTGATCCTTACAATAACACTCTGAGCTAGGTACCACAGACATCATCTCTATTTTAGGGATGAGGAAACTCAAATTCAGGTAGGTAAGTAATTTAACCAATGCTCACATAGCTAGTGTTGAAGATGCCAATCAAACCTAGATCTCTCCTGACACTTAAGTCCAGCAAATATTTCTCAATATCAATGAGCTCTGAACTCCTGGAATACTTATGATCTGCCCCACCACCACAACCACCACCACCACCATTTTATTTTCTGCAGCATTTCTTCCTTCTCTTTGTCACTAGCTGGTCCTGACCTGCCTTCCCAAGTAGATTTTCAAATGCTTGAGGACAAGGACCCTGTTTCTCTTGTATTTTCTTCCCCACCCCCACCCCCAGTTGCCGCTCTGTAAGTGTGGACGATTTCTGATTGCTTGATTGAAATCACACGGATGGACTTTGTTGTGTTTGCTTTAAAAACCAGAAATATCTCTGGCTTCAATGGAATGTGAATCCAGGCAGCCTCTCCATCTGGGGGTACTGCCTGCTTCTGCCGATTCAGAATCAGCTTGAATTAATTTGGCACGGAGGCATTAGCCACCACTTAGAGGCTGTCTCAGCGATTCATCAACACCATCATTACTATGCAGCCAGCATCCAGAGGATTCTTATAATTCCTTATAGCCCTCATCATATACTGGCTAGTAGTGTGCGTCGGCCCCCAACCCCTTAAGCCTGGGTCTAGATCTGAAGCCGTAGGAAGTGGATGTGAATGAAATGGACCACGCATGATTTTTGCTCCCCTCCGCCTACCTCACCACACTCCTGCAGATCCCCCAGAGCTGAAGGGAGGCTGCTGGAGAAAGGACGCAACAACATCTGGCTGCGGGGAGGGGAGGGGGCGGGCCCAGAGAGCTGCTCCGAGCTCATTGGCCGAGGTCGCCCGAGGGGGCGGGCAGCTGCCGGGCTTCAGACCAATGAGAGCGAGCTTTCTTCTAGCAAAGAGCTCGTCCTCTGAGCCAAGAGGGAAGAACGCGCAGAGCACAGCGCTTCCCCCAGGTGATAAAGGTTTGCGATTTCAGTTACTTTTCTGTGAAACTGAAAGGATCCCAGGACTTACAGCTTCCTGGTTATTAAACCTCCCGGTTTTAGGATGTGAAGATTTTAAAAAGCGGGGAAGGGGCAGAAAGGGGGACTCCATCCAAAACATGAATTGCTTTTCTGGGCTATCACTGGAGCTACTTCCTTCCCAGCTCTCCCCACCTCCTCTTTCTTTTGGGGTCCTGGGTTCCAGGCTGTTAGGATCATAGCTTTATAGCTGGAAGACACTTTAAAAGGACCAACTCATTCAACTCCTTTTTACAATTGAGGAAACTGAGGCTAAGTAAAAAAGGTCACATAAGTAGTAAGCAGTAACGGCTCTGATTTGAATGTAGGGATTCGGATTCTAAGTCCAGGACTTTTCCTCTTGCACCAGGCTACATCATCCTTTATATGTAACAATACTTAGCCAGAGAAGGAAACTACCTGTTACCCAGTGTTTTGTTTAGTATCACCTATTTTGTTGCAAGTGGTGGTTGAGTCATTTTTTTCAGCCTTGTCTGATTTTTTTTGTGACCCCATTTGGGGTTTTCTCGGCACAAATACTGGAGTGGTTTGCCATTTTCTTCTCCAGCTCATCTGACAGATGAGGAAACTGAGGCAAATAGGGTTAAGAGGCTTGCCCAGGGTCACACAAGTAGAAAGTGTCTGAGGCCAGATTTGGACAAAAATTTGGAACTGGAAAGATTTGAGGCTTCCTGACTCTAGGCCCAGTGCTTCAACCACTGTGCTACCTATCTGCCCCATGGCTATCCCTGGCTATCCCTGTGTTGCCTCTAGGTTTTGATTAAATGAAAGAATGGAAGAAAAGTTTCTATCCATGGATATTTTTTCTCCCTTGAGGTAAATGTGCAAATGCCAGCTGATGCCATTTCTGCACATCTGGAGTGCTGGTGAGTACTCTGGGGGTTACCCAAGATAAGGAACACATTGCCACATCACTGTACTGCTCCAAACCCAGAGTGTGGCAGATGAGAAAATGGGTTACTTAGCTATTCAACAAATCAGAATTCTGCCAGTCATGAGTTCTGCTTGTATGCAATTGGAAGATATCTCTCCTTTCTGCCTCCATTCTCTGTTTCCCTTTGTTATCCTTCACAGCCCCTGCCTTTTCCCTCAAATTCAGACATCCTAAACATAAGGAAGGCAGAGCTAAGTAATTCAGCTTTGGAGGACAGTAGGCAATTGTAATGGGGCCATAGGATGTTCCCTTTCCTACCTAGTTATTCAAAAGTGTTAAGGAGAAATACATCTATTATCCATGCTAGTCAAGTGGAGACAGCCCTGAATTTGGAGCTGCAATATTTACTAGCAGTACGACTTCAGGAGCAAGTCATATTACCTCCGAAAACCCATTTTCTTATCTATAACATGGATATGATACCTGTGCTGCTTACCTGTAGGACTTGGGGGGCCTGATGAGAAGACAGTGTGTGTAAGGGGAAGAACACTATTTAAAAATTAGCCATTTTCATTATCACTTTTGTGCTTTTCTAGTCCTGCAGATCTGAGATCTTGTCTCTGTGGTTTCTCCAACCCATCCATAGCCCCTCATCCTTTGATGCAGTTATCCATATCCTCCATAAGTCCTCCACAAGGAGTTCCACCCAGTGTGCTGGAGGCAGATCCCTTGAGGTTTATGGAGATAACACTGGATCCTTGAAAGCAATGCTAGAGATTCTGGCTAGCACCACTGTATTATAAAGACTTTAAATACAGTTCCAGCAAAGGAGCTTGTCTGCTTTTTGGGATTCTACCTGCAAACAGGCCCATCAGCAGTGGGCAGGCCTCTTTTCTAGGTTCATTTTCTTCCTGCCTCTCAGTCAGTATTCCAACCTTCCACTGAAACTCCTTTCCCCAGCGTTGCCAGCAATCTCTTCATTGCTAAATGCGGCAGCCTGTTCTCGTCTTCGTCTTTCACGACCTCTCTGAAGCTTTTGACACTATTTGATCGCCCACTTCACCTCCATACTCTTTTCTCTCCAAGTCTCCCTGACATCACTGTCCTGGCTCCCCTCGTACTAGTCTGATTACTTCTCAGTGTCCGTTGCAGAATCTTCAGGTTATGTTCTTTAACCATGGCTTGTGTCCCAAAGCTCTATCCTGGGCCTTCTCTTCTGCTTCTATACTATTTTGCTTGGCGATCTCGTCGGCCCCTGTGAATCCAGCTATCCTCTCTATGCAGAAGATTCTCTCTCATCCAGCCGTAACTTCCCTTCTGACCTCCAGTCTGGCATCTCTGACTGCCTTTTTGAGATAAGTATATTGAAATGGATATCTCCTAGATGTCTTGAACACAATATGAAGGAAACGGAGCTCATTATCATCTAGCTTCTCTCTTACCATTGAAAGTACCACCATCCTCCCAGTCATTCAGTCTGGGGTCTGCCTCTCACTCTACATCTAATCATGCCTAAGTCTCATCAATTCTACCTTCATAAAATCTCTCCTATATGCTTCCCTCTTTGCTTTTCCATCTTCTCTCCACACTGCCCTCACCCTGGTACAGGCCCTCATCACTTTATGCCTGGACTATTGCGATAGCCTTCTGCCTCAAGACTCTCGACTCTCCAGGCCACCCTCCACTCAGTCACCTAATTGATATTCCTAAAATTGTTGTTAATTATTGTTACTGTCGTTTGTCCTTTGTTCTGGACTAGGACATCTTAAATCCAATTCACTGGCATGTCATGGCATCACTTCTTACAGTGCAGGCCTGATCATGTTGCCCCCGGTCCCTCTCTTACTCAGCGAGCTCCTTGATCAGATATTTTAAAAATCCTCTGTCATTCAAAGCCCTTCATAAACTGGTCCCCTCCCACTTTTCCTGTTTTCTTAAGACCTTACTCCTTTCCATGTACCCTGTGACCCACTATCACGGACCTCTTGTTGCTATTCTCCCACAAGATCTTCTCTCTCTCTCTCTCTCCCTCTCTCTCTCTCTCTCTTTGTCTCTCTATCTCTGTCTCTGTCTCTGTCTCTCCATTCTCCCTCACTGTCCCCCATACCTGCTATTCCTTCCCTTTTCCTCTCTCCCTTCTGGCTTCCTTCAAGTCCCAACCAAAATCCCACCCTCTACAAGGGGCTTGTTCCTGATCCTCCTTAATGCTTTGCCTTGCTTGGTTGGTTATCTCCAGTTCATCCTGTATCCACCGTATTTGTTCATAGTGGTTTGCATGTTGTCTCTGCTGCTACATTGTAAACAATCTGAGAGCCTTCCTTTGCATCTTAGTACAATGCCTTGCACATAGTAGGTTCTTAATAAATACTTGCCAGTTTAATTTCACTTGGATTCTTTGACTTTGGCTGTCCATAGAACTGTCATGATTTTTAACTATAAAATGGAAACACTAATATTTATACTGCTTGCCTACCCCAAAGGGTTGTAAGGAAAGAGCTTTGTAAACCATACATACATCCTGGGGTCAGAATGTACACAATGTTTCCCCTGGTGCCAGTTCATGTTTCCTATTATAGACTTTGAATGCAGGCCTGGTGAGAGAGGTGGCACAGTGAACAGTGCTGGGCCTGGAGTCAGGAAGACCTGAGTTCAAATCCAGCCTCAGATACTTATAAGCTGTGTGACCTTGAGGAAGCCACTTAACCCTGTTTGCCTCAATTTCCTCATCTGTCAAATGAGCTGGAAAAAGAATGGCACACCACTCCAGTATCTCTGCCAAGAGAATCCCAAATGGAGTCACAGAGAGTCAGACAGGACTAAAAACTACAACTGAGAGAGGGGCTTGTTACCAAAATCCTGAACAGTGTGATACAGTGGAAAGAGCGTTATTAGCTCTGGAGTCAGAGGACATTGGCCCAATTCCACCTCTAATGTTCACTATTAATATCACCTTGAGCAGGTCATTTTACCTTCATGGGCTTCAAGTCTCCTTATCTGTAAATTAAGGAGCTTGGGCTAGACAGCCTGTGTGATCCCTTGAAGCTCCTGTGTTCTCATGGGATGACTTTTTGTCCATGGTAGCTCAGAAGTCTATCTGCAGAGGCACAAAGGGCTCACATCTGGATCAGTGGAAGGACCACTAACACTCACGAAATCATAGGTCTTTTGAAGAAACTGTCTATAAAAACATCCTTTGAAAAATTAATTAGCTCTCCAGCACCCCCAGTCCTTTTTTCTGAACTAGGAAATAACTTATCAACTCATTTTCAAATTTCTTTCTTTTTGAACTTCGAAGTCTACTTTCAGTCAAATTAACAAATATTTGTCGATTGCCTCCTATGACTGAGGCACTCTTCCAAGTGCTTCTTTTTTAAAAAAATTTGGTGTCCCATTGAATTCTGAGGTTTTGCATGTATTCTGTGGAAAAGAATGAGGAGTTTTAGAAATGTCCTTCAAACCTTCAGTTGGTCAGTTTCCTAGCCAAGCAGATTATTTCCTGGCTGCTCAAAGGCCATTTGGTGATGTTATCTTTTGGGGGGAAATTTGGGCAACTTTATTCTATATTGCCAGAAAGTTACCTTGAAAACAACTATTTAATTATTCTGTATCCTTTCCAACTCAAACTCAGGTTTTTGTTTGTTTTGTTTTGTCTAATTAAGTCCTAATAGGCATATAATGTAGTGGGAAATCTAATTTTTTTTGAAGATTTTTTTTAACTTAAAAAAATTTTTTTTGGAGGGGAGAAGGCAGGGCAATTGGGATTAAGTGACTTGCCCAAGGTCACACAGCTAGTAAGTGTCAAGTGTCTGAGGTCACATTTGAACTCAGGTCCTCCTGACTCCAGGGTCAGTGTTCTGTTCACTGCACCACCTGGCTGCCCCAGTAAATCTAATTTTAAAAAATCCAAGAGCAATCTATGCTTCTATAGTACTTTGAAGTTTTTTGAGATGCTCTCCTCACAACAAGCCATACATAGTTTAAGTCATAATATCCTGATTTTATAAATAAGGCAGCTGAGGCTCAGAGAGAGAAAATCATTTGTCCATAGTTACGCAGTGAGTAAATGTCAGAGTCGGGACTTAAAATGGTTTTAGTCCCTTCCCCTAAACCTCAGCTCTTCCCTTAAACATCCTTTAAGCTGTGGATTAGCTTGTTCTTCAGTTGCCTTATTAAACCCAGAAGAGGCTTTGCTCATGCTGGGATGCTGGAGCTGAGGTGGAGAATTATTCTGAGAATACATAGAGAAGACCCCAGAGCGGGAGGTGCTCTTAAGAGACCAGCTGGTCCAACCCTTCTTCCCACCTGTCCTTTGATAGGATGGGAAACGGACATTCAGTGAAATGACTTGGTAAGTAGCAAAACCTGGCCTGGCATCCATCCCTTTAGTGCTCTTGCCATGTATCCATACTATGGAATGACTCTTTGATCATTAGTTTGCTTCTCTCTCCACTCAGCTGCAATCTATAGAGGAAATGACACAGAGACTGGATCCAAAGAATTCATCCTTCCCATCTGACATATTTGTTGCCAATGATACATTAAATTTTCTCATTACCCACAGGGCCATCACTGTCCTTCAGGTTCTCAGCTACGTTATTGGACTAGCCTCCTGTTTGGTCTGTCTCTCAGCTTTTAGTCTCTCCATTTTAAATCCATCCTCCATATGCTGTCCAAACCCTCTTCCTAAGGCATAGGTCTCACCATGTCATTCCTTTTTTTTTTTTTTTTGCTTCTTGGAAGGGGGAGGGCAGGTAAGTTGGGGTTAAGTGACTTGCCCAAGGTCACATGACTAGTAAGTGTGTCAACTATCTGAGGCTGGATTTGAACTCAGGTCCTCCTGACTCCAGGGCCGGTGCTCTATTCACTGTACCACCTAGCCACCTCAACCATGTCATTTGCTTGCTCAAAAATCTTCAAAGGCTCTTTCTTACCTCTATGAAGAAGAACAAGCTGTTCAGCCTGAAATTTGAGGTCCTGCATAATCTGGCTCCAACATTCTTTTGGAAACCTTATTTCCTATTACTGTCCTTGACTCTAGCACCCAGCCGAATCAGACTTGAAGCAGCCTCTAACTGTAATATTCCATCGCACCTGCACTCATGACTAGCCTGTCTTTCCCATATCCACAATACACTTCTTCACAAAGTGCTTCCTTGTCATCTCTTCCAGAAGTCTCAGACTCCTTGATTGACTTCCTCCAAGGTTCAGCTTAGATGCCATCCCCTTTGGGAAGCCTTTTTTCTCAATTCCAGTCATTTAGTGCTCTCTCCCCTCCCCAATCCATTTGTGCGCTTAATTGAAGATACGTTCCTTGGGGGTAGCGACTGGTTTTCCTTTTTCTTTGTATCAGCCTAGGAATGTGCCTCATAACTAGTAAGCATCAAATAGTTATTTACTCAAATGGATCTATGATCTCATAGATTTTTGCAGGGCTGGGAAACCTGCAGCTTCAAGGCCACATGTGACCCTCTAGGTCCTCAAGTGCTGCCCTTTGATGGGATCCAAACTTCAGAGAACAGATCTGCACTTGAGGACCTAGAAAACCACATGGGGCCTGGAGACCACAGTTTTGCCACCCCTGGATTAAAGAGTTCCCTCAAGAGGGGCAACCTATCTATCTATACCTGTCCATCCTGCAAGAAATTCCTAGAAGGCTGAGTCTTTTCTCTTTGAAAATAGTACCAACCTTAATTTCTGTTTCTCACAATGAGTTGTCTTTATCCTATCTAGCTAAAGATCCCTGCACTCAACCTTCAAAGTATAGGGTAGGGAAAAGAGCATTGGATTTGAAATGTAAAGATCTCCGATGTAAATCACAGCTCGGGCCAGTTAATACCTGCATAACCTCAGGCAGACTTCTTCAGGACCCGCCATCAGTTCATATTTGACTAAAGATCTGAACTTATCAGACAGGGGGCTAGAATGGATTCACAGGATATTAGAACCCTAGATTTAAAGGTAGAAGGGAATTTTTAGGCCATTGAAACTGATTTAACAAATGAGAAAACTGAGATTCACCTAGGTAGTAAGTATCAAAGCAGAATCCAAACTTAAGTCTTCTGTCTTCTATATCCAGTGTTTTTTTCCACTAGCAATGGCATAAAATAGAATTAGAGCTCATGGAACAGAGCCAAGCTAACTGGGCTCAGACCTGTGACCTTGGGATCACTGCCTGCAACCAACTGAATAAACCAAGAGTAGGGAATCACTGTGTTCCAAGAACAGAATATGATTGATTCAGTGGCAGGTCGTGAAAATTGGGAACTCTGTGATTTATAGGGAACATAGTTGACAAAAATGAATTGGAGGGAGGGGAATAAAGTCTGATGCCTTTTGTTCTCTTGCCTACATCCAGCCCTCTGTCCCCAGGAGCCACCTTTGGCTTGTTCCCCACCCAAGAGGGAAGTCTGTACTAGTACTTTATGCCATTTTGTGATTAAGAGTTTGGGGCCAAAAAGGACTGGAAGTGCCTAACTCCCAGCCTCCTCTGGGAGGTCCAGCCTAGGGGGATGGGGCTCAAGGTCGTCCTTTCAGAGCCAAGACCTAGGAAAACTCAGAAGTTCCAGTGTTGTGGTTGAAGGTTGTAATAAATCCTTTGTGTATATGCAGCTAAGCCTCAGGTTGTTTTTAATTTTCTTTTTAGCACCAGCTGCTTTATTCACCTCTTATTCCCTTTCTCTTTCTCTTTCCCCATTCACCAGCCCTACGGGGACAGAGAAAGAAAGGCCGAGAAGATCTCCAGACCTGGAAATATGTGTGTATGCCTGTGTGTATATATAGTTATATATAGGTATATGCCTCATGTACATATATGTATACACACGTGTATGCATGTGTCTAGGTATACACACATGTATGCATGTATTGTGTGTGTGTGTGTGTGTGTGCACACTCATCTGGAGAGATTGAAAATGGGGAAATGGTGCAGAGAAGACTTTTCTTCCTGCGTGAAGCTAATACTGCTGAAAGGTTGGGCTCCTTTTTTTCACTTCTCTCTGGGAAATTACCTTCTTGTGCCGAGTAGACTGCACGAGAATTAGACTGTGTGAGAACATTTCTTCTTCCCAGCGAGAAGCGCTGCCCATCAGTATTTACGCTGCAAAGTGGGCCCCGTGTTTCGTCAGCTCCCTTCATGGTTTTCTACATCATTTATCACAAGGCTGGCTCTCCGTTGTTTTGTGCTACGCTTTCTTTTTCTCCCCAGCAACAAACAATTATAAAAAAAAGCCTTCCCTTGTGCTTTGATTGACATTTCATACCTTTAGAATATTTATTACTTACATTTAGGAGGAAGCAGCTGGCATTCTTGACATTTGGTTCCAACAAAACTTAACTATTTTTTCCCTTCCCTAGGAGATAAAACATTTTTGGAGAATATCCAATTACACTGATCTGAATTAAGTAGGATGGGAGAGGCATCTCATGTTAATGCCTTTGAAGCTGGACTGATTGAAATGGTTAGTTTCCCAGCTGAATAGCTGATGGGGGAAGGGGACCTTGGATGGATGGATATTTTAATTCTATTCTTTTTTTTTATAGCTTTTAAGATGAAAACCATAAGAATGGGGTTGGACAAACTGTAGAAGCATTGTAGTGTGGGGAGATGAAGAAACACCTGGACTTAGAGTCAGGAAATTTGGGTTTCAAACAATTGACCACTCACCTAACTTCTCTGAACCTCAGTTTCCCCCTCTGCAAAATGAGAATAAGAATTTCTGCATTACCTCCTGAAGTAAGCCCTTGTAAGGCTTAAGGTGTTATGTACCCCACATGGGTGAGGCAGCTAGGAGGCACAATAGAGTGAGTGCTGGGTCTAAGGTGAGGAAGGCTCATCTTCCTGAGTTCAAATCCAGCCTCAGACACTTAGTAGCTGCGTGTGTGACCCTGGGCAAGTCACTTGCCTATTTGCCTCAATTCCTCAAATATAAAATGGGGTCATACTGGAGAAGGAAATGGCAAACCACTTTAGTAACTTTGCCAAGGAAACCCCAAATGAGGTCACAAAGAGTCAGATGCCACTGAACAAGGAAACATGGGTGGTAGCTGTCCTGGCTGGGAGAGATTTGGTTTTGGGGTTTTGGTTTTAACCCCCAGAGTTTTGATTGGAAAGGAAAGGATTTAAGGGGAGGGTGGTTCCCCAGAAGCCAGCAGCTGGCACTCCCTTTCTTTATGTGCCTGTACTTCTACTTGTCTCCAATCTGCAAATGTGTCATTGCAAATCAGGCAGAAATTCCAACTGTGCCTGATTCTATAGTGGTCACGTCTGTTAGCTAAAGTGCTGATCCAGCACTCTGTTGGAGTGCCTGGAGCCTGGCTCCTATCTTCTAGTTGTCTTAAATCCTGCTGCAAACTCATCTCCCTGCCTATGGGGCCCTGAGCCTGCCACTCACCCCAGTTCTGCCACAAATTCATAAAAACCAAAGTATGCCTCCTGCTGTGTTCCCAGTTCAGTTCTGAGAGGGAATGCCAGGTGTGGAACCACTGACAATGCTTCCAGACCTCCAACAGTTAAGATTAGATGGTCAGTGGGGCTGATGGACTGGTGTCTTACAGAATGAAAACAGAAAACAAGGAAGAGAAATCATAACAGATTCAATAAAGTTAAACTGTTTACATTCCTGTATGAGAAGGTGATGCTTGTAACTCCTAAGGACTTTATCATTATTAGGGCAGTTATAAGGAGTGTACATACACCGAGGCCACAGGTGTGAGCTGACTGAGATGGAATTATCTCTAAAAAGGGGGGGGGGGGAGTTTAGAAAAAGGGATGCACTGGAAGAAGAGGAAGAGAGTAGTATAATAGGGAACATTATCTCACATAACAGAAGCACAAAAAGAGCTTTTACAGTGGAGGGGAATATGAGAAGGAGTGGCAGGCAGCACTGGAAACTTGCTCTCATCAGAACTGGCTCAAAGAGAGAATAACATATGCACTCAGTTGGGTATAGAAATCTATCATACCCAACAGGAAAGTAGGAAGAGAAAAGGTAGGAGGGGAAGGGAATAAGAGAAGGGGGAGGGACGGATAGAAGGAAGGACAGATTAATGGAGACAGTGGTAAGAAACAAAACAGACTTTTGAGGACGGACAGGGGAAAAAGAGAGAGAAGGATCAACAGTAAAAAATAAGATAGAGGGAAATACACAGTTAGTAATCATAACTATGAATGTGAATGGGGTGAACTCACCCATAAAACAAGTGGATAGCAGAGTAGATTAAAAACCAGAAACCTACAATATGTTGTTTGCAAGAAACACACTTGAAATGGAGAAAGACACACGGAGTAAAAAAACAAGGGGCTGGAGCAGATCTATTATGCTTCAACTGAGGTTAAAAAAAAAATCAGGGGTACCAGTCATGATCTCAGACAAAACAAAAGAAAACATAGACCTAATTAAAAGAGATAAGCAGGGAATTTAAGCATTTTGCTAAAAGGTACCATAGACAATGAAGTAATATCAATACTAAACATGGCATGGCACCCATATTCTTAAAGGAAAAGTTAAATGACAGTAAAACTATCCTAGTGGGGGACCTCAACTCTCCTCTCTCAAAACTAGATAAACCTAATCATAAAGCAAACAAGAAAGACGGTAAGGAGATAAATAGAGCTTTAGAAAAGTGAGATACGATTGACCTCTGGAGAAAGTTGAATGGAATAGAAAGGAGTATATTTTTCTCAGCTGTACATGGCACCTACACAAAAATTGGTCATGTATTAGGGCATAAAAACCTCAAAACCAAATGTAGAAAAATCAAATACATCCTTTTCAGACAATAATGCAGTGAAAATTACATTCCATAAAGGACCATGGAAACACAGATTGAAAAGTAATTGGAAATTAAAAAATCTAATCCTAGGGAATGAGTGAGTCCAGGAAGAAATCATAGAAACAAGCAATAATTTTGTTAAAGAGAATGACAATAATAAGACAACATAACAAAATTTATGGGATGCAGCCAAAGCAGTACTTATGGGGAAATTTATATCTCTAAATACTTACATCAATAAAATAGAGAAAGAAAGATCAATGAATTGGGCATGCAATTAAAAAACTAGAAAAAGAACAAATTTTAAATTCCCAATTAAGCACCAGATTGAAAATCCTGAAAATCAAAATCCAAAGTAAGAAACCCATTGAACTAATAAATAAACCTAGGGGCTGGTTTTATGGGGGAAAAAATAAAGCAGGTAATTTGATTAAAAAGAAAAGAAAACCAAATGACCAATATCAAAAATGTAAAGGGTGAAGTCACTAGCAATGAAGATGAAATTAAAGCAATTATTAGGAAACTATTTTGCTTGATTATATGCCAATAAATCTAATAATCTAAGTGAAATAGATGAATATTTACAAAAATATAAATTGTCCAGATTAACAGAAGATTAAATAATAGAAATCTTATCTCAGAAATAGAAATTAAACATGTCATCAATGAGCTCCCTAAGAAAAAATACGGAGGACCAGATGTATTCACAAGTGAATTTTCCCAAATATTTAAAGAACAGTTAATCCCAATACTATATAACTGTTTGAAAAAACAGGCAAAGAAGGAGTCCTGCCAAATTCCTTTTATGATGCAAATATGGTTTAGATACCAAAACCAGAGGGAGCAAAAACAGAGAAAGAAAATTATAAACCAATTTCCCTGATGTATATTGCTGAAAAAAAATTTAAATAAAATACTAGCAAGGAGATACATAAATATATGACAAAGATCATACAATATGACCAGATGGAATTTATACCAGGAAGGCAAGGCTGGTTCAATATTAGGAAATCTATGAGCATAATTGACTATATTAATAACAAAAACAGCAAAATTCACAGTTGATTATAGTACAATATTACTCTTATTGTGCACAATATTCTCTTGGTTCTGCTCATGTCACTTTGCATCAGTTCACATAAGTCTTCCCAAGTTTTTGTGAAAGGATCTTGCTCATCATTTCTTATAGCACAATAGTATTCCATCAAAATCAAATACTAAACTTGTTCAGTCTTTCTCCACTTGATGAGCATCCCCTCAATTACCAATTCTTTGCCTCCACAAAAAGAACTGCTGATCTTATTGGGAAGGCTTCTGGCTTATCCCTGTAATGGATAATGCTTGGTTTTAGATAGATACTACTTATGATTTTAAGGAAAACTCCATCTATTCCTCAATGTTGTATTTTGGCAAAACCTAATCATAAGATAATTATATGAATTTTGTTGTTCTTATTAATATAGTTATCCAAGACAGTTCTGAAGGATGTAATGAAAAATACTATCCATCTTCAGGGAAAGAACTGAAATAGTCTGAGTGTAGATTGAAGCAACATTTTAAAACTTTCTTTATTTTTCTTGGGTTTTTTTTTTTTGGTCTGTGCTTTCTTTTGCAACATGACCAATATGGAAATATGTTTTACATGACTGCACATGTATAATCTATATAAAATTTCTTGCTTTCTCCAAGAGGGTGGAGAAGGAGGGAGGTAAGGACAGAATTTGGAACTCAATTTAAAAAAAAAGTAGTAAAAGTTTTTCTACATATAATTGAGAAAATAGAAAAAAAAGAACACATACGTTTAAAAAAAATTAAATTTTAAACTTTAAAGCATTGAATAAATATAAATGATTATTCAGTAAATTGTTTAAGGTCTCACAGCTAGTTAAGTGGTAGAGCTTTACCTCCAAGTGAAGTCTTCTTACTTCAAATCTCTTTCCAAGTATATGTGGCTACATTTTGAAGAAAGTACTTTATAAACACAAGGGCATTATTTGCTGGAGGAGAGGCAATCTTAATATGATGGTACATGCTCTAGAGTCTGACTACCAAGGCTTTAGTTGTGCCTCCTCTGTATGCCCCAAATACCACAAATACTCCAAATCTTGGCCACTGAATCATTTTGACTACCTAGCATGAAGCATTGAACTAAAAATATCCTGAAATCACCCCAAAGGGCAGACATTTGGAAAACATGTCAAGATGGTCATCTACTTGGTGGTGTTCACAAACGTGAGTTTTGAGTACGCGTGCATCACACACACACACACATACACACACACACACACACACACACACACACACACACACACACACACACACACACAATGTTCTCAATCATCACTTCCCCATAGATAGACCTCTTTACAAGAGAATGTTCTTTTCAATTTGAATTCACCTCGTAAAAAATCAGCTCTTCTTTCTTGAGGTAGAATCTTAACTAGGGGAAAGATCAAGGAATTTGAAGTCAGAAGACCTTTGAATCACATCTCTCCCTCTTATTGTGCCATGCGACCATGGACAAATTATTTACTTCTCTGGTCCTCATCTGCTTTCCCTGAAAATAAGCAGTTTGGAGAAGGTGAATTTTGAGGTACCCCTTCCCCAGCTCTAACATTCTGTAATTCTGAGCCCTATCAGATCAACTCCAGGCACCCTTCTATCCTGGTAGGGAAGGAAAGCTGTACTGGCTTAATCCAAAGTCCTTAGAGATAAACAATTGATGGAGATGTTCCATGTTCAAAGTTTTTTTGGGACTTAACCATAAATCTCTAATGCCATGGAAAACTTCTGGTTATTTTTTCATGTTCCAGAATATCAGTTTTCATGTAATCATTAGTTCTGGAGATCTTTAAAAAATAGAGTAGAGCATAATATGTCCTGGGATATTTGACATAAACCCACCTGAAATGGGAATGGATAGGGTTCCTTTTTTTACAAGGCAGTGAAAACATCACTACTGTTGTTTGTGGTCTCAACCATTCTGGAGAGCAATTTGAATTACGCCCAAAGGGCTATAGAATTGTGTATGCCCTTTGACCCAGCAATACCACTACTAGGTCTGTATCATGAAGGATATTTAAGTTTTTCAAAAGAATTTATATATATGTGTGTGTATGTGTGTGTGTGTGTGTGTGTGTGTGTGTGTGTGTGTGTGTTTATAACAGCTCTTTTTGTGGTGGCAAGGAATTAGAAATTGAGAGGATATCTGTCATTTAGGGAATGGCTGAACAAGTTGTGGTGATGGAATGCTATTGTGCTATAAGAAATCATGAGCAGGATGCTTTCAGAAAAACCCAGGGAGACCTATATGCAAAGTGAAGTGAGCTGAACCAAGAGATCATTGGTACAGAGTATAGCAATATTGATCAACTGTGAAAGACTTAGTTACTCATTTCAATGATCCAAGACAGTTCCAAAGGACCCATGATGAAAAAAATGCTCTCCACCTGCTGAGTGCTGATTGAAGCATAATTTTTAAACATTCTTTATTTCTCTCTCTTTTTTTTTAACATGACTATTATGGAAATATGTTTTACATTATTTCACATGTACAATTGACATCACACTGCTTGCATTCTCACTGGTTAGGGAAGGGCAGGAGGGAGGGAGGGAAAGAATTCAGAACTCAACATTTTTGTTCAAAATGTAAAAATCAATAATAAAATTATTTTAAATAAATAACAGCCAAGGGACAGAGGTGGGTGATACTGTATGTCTGCAATTGGAAAAAAGGGAAGAAATAGAGAATTAGAGCTGGGGGAAAGAAAAGAAGAGTGATGCGTCTTATGAATACCTTATTTTTCAGTATTACTTGGATGACATAGTCAAAGAATTTCCAAAGATCAGACCTGGAAAGGACCTTAGAAATTAAGTGGTCCAACCCTGTCATTTTATAGATTATTTTTTTGCTTTATTTACTTTTAGTTTACAACATTCAGCTCCACAGTCCCTTGAGTTTCAGATTTTCTCCCCCTCCTTTTCCCTCCCCCCATCATGGCGGCGTGCACTCGGATACAGGATCTACAAATACCTTCCCATTGATCATTGGTCAGGTGTCATTTTATAGATGAGGAAATTAAGAGATGAGATGACTTGTGTAATGTCCCACTTATTGTTAATGGCAGAGCTGGGACACCATCCTCTGCCTTGTGACTTCAAGTCCAATGCAGTATTGTATAGTTACAGCCTGGTACCAAAGCCTTTTAAGCCTGGGGCCCAAGTCAGACATAGATACTTAGGAGAGAAATCCAATAGTAGTTAAGAAACTTCCTTCTGTAAGGATTAAAACCAAAGCGCTAAGTCAATGAAAAAGTGTATAAAAATAGAGCTAAATTGAGTAAGAGTTTTGTGACAAATTAGTGAGCTAGAGAGAGAAAGTCAATTGACATACCCAATGCGTCTAGTTCAGGAATCAGAATGTAGCAAGGCTGAGATAGCTGATAGAAGATTTGGAGACAGAATAGTTCCTTGGCAGACTTAGAGGTATTTAACAGTGGTATAAACGAAATAATTTCTTGCACCAGTCTTCTTCAAAGATCCGTTAGCCTTTCGGGGGACATAGGATGGTAACACAGTGAGTTACCAGCAACAAGCTAATTCTGGGATTCATGGTATCCAAGCCATTCACCTGTTTTCAGTTTCCCTTTCCTAATGAAATAATGTGTATAACCTTCTTGGCCACCTTGGTTAACCTTCCTAGAGCATCATTTAAGTGCCTGAGTGGATGTAGAACTGTGATTTCACTGGCGGAGGGAGAGTGCTTACTCTGCAATGGTTGTCCTGGCTACCTGGGCCACTGAGAAGTTAAGTGGTCATATAGTCAGTTTTGTATATATCAGAAATGAGACTCAAACTCAAGCCTTCCTGACTCTGAGGCCAAGTTTTCATTCAGTAGGCCATACTGCTACTTAAGTGTTAGTTCTATGATTATTTTCATTCTAGCCTTATCACATATTGCTCTCCTTCATGCTTCCCTATCTTCCAAGCAAAGCAGATTTATGTGGGCTCCTTAATCTTACTCAGTGACTTACAAAGTCACCCTTGTGACTTTGAGTGGTCTCTTGCCCTGCTCCCTCCCTCTACAATAACTGATGGAATGGTCCTCTTCATGATCTACCCCAACTTGGGACTATTGAAGACCCTCCCTTCGTTCCAGGCCTTGTTGTTAAAACCTCCACAGGAATAACAACAATAATTAATTTCTGCCCTCAAATTTCTTCTAACATTCTCCTAAGACCTCTCCTATGATTTGTGTTTTTATCTGTATTAGAGTCTTTTGTGTATTTGCCTTGTATCCCCTACTAAACTGTTAAAAAGACCATACTTTTGCCTTTATATCCCAAGTATCAAATGAGGGGCAATGGATCAATTGAATGGAATTGAATTATTCCTCATCTTCTGCTGATGTAATAACCGTCATTCATGGAGTAATTGCCTTTTAGGGAACTATTGGGCTATGAACTTTTAAAATTTCCTTCCTTATTGACTTGGGTTGAAGGAATTGTGAGAATGGACTGAAGAGAATAAGTTTCCACAGGTAGAAGAATAATTATGAAAATGGGCCATGAATTATCTCTGGCCTTGAGGGATCAAGATGAGAGACTGGGCAGAATAAGAGCTGGGCAGCTCCCCAGGGCATGTAACGTATGTAATGTAAGCTCCTTGAGGGCAAAAGCCCTTTGTTGGTGTTTGTGTCCTCAGCACTTAACACAGTGCCTTATACTTATACTATACTGCCTTGCCTGAAGGACCAATTTGATGAAATGGAGTAGAATCATGGGAGCAACTGATTCCAAGGCTAAAGGGTATCTTGCAATTTAAAATGTCTAGTTTTAAATTTTAGCTATTTGGAGGAAGAAGCTATTCTGCAAAAGAAAATGGGAAATTCAAGGGGACCCAAAGAAGCTCCAGAATATATAACTTCTTGGGGGACTGAAATAAATAAAAGTTTGAGAATGTAGGTTTTTCCAGAAGAAATGAACACTGGGTCAACAAATGTCTTGGTTAAAGAACTTATGAAAAGAAACCATGTGGGAGATTCAGGATCGGAATGCATACCATATGTGGGCACCCTGAGAGTGGTAAATGCCTTAGCACTCCGGGTGCTATGTGGGCTAGCTGGTGAAGTGAGAGATTTCAAACGAAGGCCAACACATCACAACAGTTGGCAGGAAGAATATGGAAGGAAGTCACGAAGCAGGTTTAGATGGGTGATGATAGAAGACAAAGTAATTTACCATTGGGAGTGGAGACAAAGGAGAAGAATTTTGAATCATTCCTCTTTTAACTTATCTTTTTAACTTCTAATTTGTCCCCATTTCTTCACTCTGTCCTATGGAAACTCCTAAACTTGATCCAATATTGCAATGAATAAAATCAGTTCCAAATGTAATGGCAGTAGGACATCAAGAGTCTGTGATACTTTACAGAGATATGATTTTCAACTTTTCCAAAGTACTCTTTCACACCTGCTATCTCATTTGAGCCTCAGAGACATTCTTTGAGCCATACTTATGTCCCAACCAATAATGAATGCCCTCAGATATATTCAAATTCATACTATTTGAAGTTATATAAAATATGGTTACTGGTTCCAGCCCAATGGAAATATGCAGTGAGAATTCAAATGATTTGAAATCATTTGCTGGAGCCCTTATTCATACTAATCAAGACCTGATCGTAGACAGAATTGTAGCATTGTTAGAGCCAAGAAATATCCTATCTATCACCTAAATCAGGACTCATTCTCCCTATTTGACAGATGAGAAAACAAGGCCAGACTAGTGTCTTGCCCAAAAAACCCAGAGACTTGCCCAAAGTCAAACAAATTATATATAAGAATAAAATTATATATAGGAATAAAACATAAAAATATATAAATATATAATTTATAAATAATTACATAGTATATATTATATAATTTATAACAAAATATAAAAAATTATATATAGGAGTAAAACCTCCAGCCCTCTAACTCTCAGCCCAAACTCTTCACTGGCTCCCACCCCAACCCTTATAATGTCTTTACCAAGGCATTTGAGTCTAGCTGCATCCCTCCTACTAGCCTTATCTATTAACTGGGAATAAAGTGGTCCTAGGTTACACCCTTGTTCCACGGACCACACCTGTCTAAAGAAGTAGACAGAGAAACTAATTATTATGCAACCTTTAGGCAAATCTGGCCCACACTGAACATTTGTGGAGCCAGTATTTCTTGGGGTGTCCATTTGTGATGTATGTGAGAAGATAGAGAACCCAACCTTTAAGTTTCTAGATGAGATTAAGTCAGTGAAATTTTGTAGATAGAAGCAGAATCAAGTGGATTCCATAAGCTGGAGAAATGATCTGAAGCCAAATGAAGGGAGTACTGTAAGGTTGAGTACAAGGTTCAAAGTGTACGCCAAGGTCACAGAATCTCAGATTTGGAAGGCATGCAAAAGGTCATTTGATTGAGCCTCCTGTTTCCCCAAGGTCATTATTCACCCTCCACTTGAAGACCTAACTGTCGCAAAAACAGCCTAGAAAGGGAATGGTTATGAATCGGGCGATAGCACTGCTTCTGTCCCTTTCAGTTCAGTGACACTACCGCTTATTGATCTGTGGGTCAGGTACATTGTGACAAAGAATAAACCGGGTATCCCAAAACAATTTCTGGGACACCTCGGAAGGCCCCTTTCACTGGTCAGATTCAAACACTCTGTTTTTCTCCAATGTTGTCTTATGGCCGTCCCACGCCTCAGTATTATGTCAGTGAGGTTTTTCAGTGTCTCCCTTTGGCTGTTTTACTTTTAGCCAGAGGTCTACTATGACCTCCAGGACGGGAGGTTTTTCTTCAGGGGGTCAAGTTTCTTTCATCTGGCATTTTCAGTTTGACATTTCCATTTATTTTTCTTATGTTTTTCAATTCCCAACCTTTCTTTCCTAAAATGTCTGACATTTAAGTAAACCTGGCTCTAAATTCGTATCTTTATAGTTAAGCATCACACATGAAAAAAGTAACATGGTTTTTGTATATTATGAGCCAAGTTTTCCTCAAAAATTTAAAAATTGTTCTGTATTTTTGTGCCAAATCTTCAAAACGCTTTTCCCCAGTGAGTATGGGGGTGGGAGCTAGGAGGAGGGTGTTGTAACAAGGAAATATTCCCTGGATCCATCTTATTTACAATCATTAACAAATAGTCTATACTTATAATTCTTCCCCAAAGGTAAGGCCTTCCTCCCATGTAGGTCATTAGGAAATACGACCTGGAGGGAAAATGGTGCTCACAGAAAGTGGTCTTATTTATGTACTAGTGTTCCTGTTCTTCTCATAGGATCCTGTGTACCCTGACTCAAGGGCATATTCCCGATCCTACTGTTTTCCCGCGGTCCCATTACAGGGGAATTCTGGCCTGAGTGGTGTGTCCTGGCTAATAGGGGCACAGCAGGGATGTGCTGGCGTGTGTTTAACAATTGGCTCACTAGAGGGGAGAAATGTGTGAAGGACACGCTTTTCACTTTGGTCGGCATTATTAATATTTTCTTCATCATTTTCTGAAGTCATCAGATTTCTGATTTATTATAAAAAAAATTTAACAATCAGCTCTTGCAAGGTTTTCTTCCTAGCTATGTCAACAATCAGCTCCTGCTGGCTCCAGCACACCACTGGGTGTAGGGTCAGGGTTTTCCTTCTGGACCTTCAGAACAAAAACCCAGAAGTACACACAACGACCATTCTTTCCTTCCTTCCATTGTCAAATAAACATCTGTGGAGTGCCTACTGTGTCCAAAGCACTTAGCAGTTTGGATGGCAGTGAATGTACCATCCACATCTCCTTGTTGGCCTTCTATTACTCAAGCTACTGCTTTTCTGCCTTTCTCCTGTAATATTTCTTTCAGGCCTTCTATGTTTCTCACGTTCTTACTCCTTCACAATATAGGGTTTGGGGAGATCGGCTGTAGAGCTGGAAGGCACCTAAGAAGTCATCTAAACTACCCTTTCTCTCATTTTACAAATGAAATTGAACTACAAAGAGGTTAATTGATGGGCCAAATGTCACTGACAGGATTTGAACTCTGGTCCTCTTTCCATTGTACCATACGGCCTTTCCTTGTAGCCATGGACCCAAATTGACCCATCCTTTGAACAAAATGGGGGCATAAATAGAATTCCAGGGTGCCAGAATCCTTTGTCTCAAATGATGATTTTATAAAGTGCTGCTCATTGCATGCATCAGCTGTGTGTGACACTGGAGAAGCCTATACTCACACTTGGAGAGGGGCCCATTTTTCTGTCATGACTTTTTGAGTCCTTCTCCAGTTCTATGCAAAAGGGAAGGGTGGAGGGAGAATAGTCATGTTTTGACTTAAATCATCAGAGCAAATAAGACTACGATGAGAATTTGGGGCCCAACAGTCACATTCCATTGTAGTATTAAAGAGGGATTTTGGTGTTTCACAATCTTCACCAAGACCCTTCCAGCTGTTTCATGGAGTATGAGCAGTCTTCAAGAGAAGAGATTTATAGGAAATTTTAAAACCTTGTATCCTTATTCACCTACTCACATGTCTAACACAGCACTAAAAAAAACCCAAACTATTCTAACACCTTGGGCAGTTTGCTACTAAATATAGTATTTTCTTTTCAGGTTTTGAAAGGACTGAATTTACAATGAAATTTTTTTTCATGGACGATGTTAACAATGGGAAAGTAGAATGCTTAAGATTGTAACAGCAATAAAGAATACCTTTGGAGCAAAAAAATCAGGTAAAATCTTTTACCTGAGTTCCAAAAATCAACTGTACAACCGCAAGATGGGGAAGTCATGACTAGACAACAGTTTATATGACTGAAAATCAAGAGAGAGATTAGGCTTGCTATGTAGATCTGGGAATCATTCGTATAGAAATGAAAATGAATCTGCAGGAGCTGATGAAACTGTTAAGAATAGAGAGAGAAAAGATAAGAGGGTCCAGGACAGAGCCAGGGGGGACACCCATAGTTAGGGGGCATGATATTGAAGCAGCAAAGGGAACTGAGAAGAAACAGTCAGATAAGCAGAAGGAGAACCAAGAGAAAGTAGTGTCACAAAAACCCAGAGAGGAGAAAATATCCAGCAGGAAAGGGTGGTCGGTAATGTCACTTCTCTCCCTTTGCATCCAAAAATTGCATCTTAATTATTTCTGACTTGAATCCAAAAGAATGGCCCTCATTAAAATTGGATCTTTGTGGTCATAGGAAGAGAAAGAGAGATCTGTTTCTTTAAACTGAGTTATCCTGGACAAGTCACTTAAGCACTCCTAAATCCTGATTATTATTTCTTCAACACAGACTATAGATGCAATTTCTTCATCCTGTTCTTTTGGGGTTATACAAAATTGTCCTTTGACCATCTCTCTGAAGCATCCTGAACCTTAATGGCACAGAATTTGTGTTTGGCTGGGCTCACTCTGTTGGCTTTTTTCCACTTCTTTGCTGTTCTAAGTTAGCCCTAAACTACCGTTTTAGTTGTCTTTCTTCTATAAAGGTACTTTGGTGACTGACATCACCAGCTCTGGACTCTGGCTAAGACAAGTACAATATGTGACTAGCTCTGCCCCCCCCCCCCCCAACCTCTCCCTCAACAGGTGTTTTATTTAATGACGCTTCATGCTTAAATTGTATTTTCTGCCTCTGAAGCATATTGCAAACTTCCTCCCTCTCCTAGTCCATCGAGTTGATTGGTACCAGACTTCATGTTGCAGAGCTATCTAACCAGAAGACCAAATATTTAACCTAGAGTTACAGATATGTTCCATGTTAACATATTTTGTGAAGAAAATTTAAAAACGATGTAATGAATAGAAGGCGATTGGTTAACAGTTATGTCTAAAATCATGTTTACTAATTTAGGATTCTTATGAGTGGCATTCCAGAGTCAATAGCATGCTGGACCTGAATTCAGGAATATCATATCTGGGCATGAATTGTGCGTCTGACACATAGGAGCAGTATCAAAGACTGTTGGACAGGGCACTTCTGGAGCCTCAGTTTCCTCCCATGAAAAACAAGGCTAATAAAACCTGTGACAATCTTTGTTGTTGTTATTTCCTGGCTTGAAGAGTGAGAATGTTTTTCTGGATGATCTCTATGGCCCCTTACCACTCTAATTTAATTTGAGTATACATTATAATTCCCTGTTATTAGGTATCTTTTAACAGGGGCATTCTAGAAACAAGGACTGAAGTCAAAGGAATAACTTAAACAGAACAAATATCAGAGGATCTGCCTCCCTCTCTGACAAATAAATAAATGAGACCGCTAGGAAGCATCTTCATCCAGCTTAGGGGGAAAATGAGCCTTGCTTTCATTATTAGACACATGAAAGTAATGAACTGGGAAATATGAAACATCAAAAATGTAATTAAAAAGAGAAAATGACGCAAAGGCTATTAGCTCATAATAGCTTCTTGCTATTACCAAGCATTTCCATGTGCATTATCTCATCCAGTGCCCATCGCATATATTATTTTCACAGTGGTCGGCTTTAAGGAGAAAGTATCGCTTAAGAAGTCAATGAATTGCTTATATTGAGCAGTAGAGTTTGTTTATATACTGACCCCGCCTCGTCCCCACCATGAGTACACAGGGAAGAAAACACACACACACACACACACACACACACACACACACACACACACACACACACACACACACAC
>CM053580.1:223755535-223805859 GCA_028627135.1 Pseudochirops cupreus | reverse complement strand
GTCCATCTGTCTGTCTATCTGTCTGTCTGTCTATCTATCTGTCTGTCTATCTGTCTTATCTATCTATTATCTATCTGTCTGTCTATCTATCTTATCTATCTATTATCTATCTATCTGTCTGTCTATCTATCTACTTATCTATCTATCTACCTACCTATCTGTCTGTCTGTCTATCTGTCTATCTATCTATCTATCTATCTATCTATCTGTCTGTCTGTCTGTCTGTCTGTCTATCTATCTTATCTATCTGTTATCTATCTATCTATCTTATCTGTCTGTCTATCTGTCTACCTATCTGAATGTGTGGGCATGGATATGTCTATCTACCTCTATGTATCCATCTCTATCTATTCTTGCATCTATCATTCTACCTATCTATTGATCATCTCTCTATAATATCTCAGTTGATCAGTCTGTCTGGCTTCCGACCGTCTATCAGTCTGGGCATGCATGTGTCTGTTTGCTTGTCTGTTGATCATCTATCTGTCAGTCTGTGTGTGCCTGTGTTGGTCTGTCTGTGCAGGCAGGCATTTCTCTTCCTATCTATTGATTATCTATCTATGAATGCGTCTACCCATCTACCTACCTGCCAATCATTTATCTATATTGCCACTGCCTCCGGAGCTAGAGGAGCCGGGTTCAGATCCCAGCTCTCCTGAGCACCCAGTATTTGTGTGATTTTAGTCACGTCCCTGACCTTTTGAGGGATTTGGACTCAATGCCTCTGTTTCATTCTTTGGTCTGTTTTAGAATCAACAAATATTGATGAAATGTACCTGGGACAATCACTGATGTTAAAGAGCGTTGGAAGGGAAAAGTCTGAGGCATAGTCCCAGCCATCTAGGAACTTAGAACCTAATTAGGGATTTAAGAAGATACACATTAAACACTTGCAATAAAGGCTGTGGGCGTTGTGTGATGACAAGAGCTCTGGCTCCACGGGGGGTCGGAAGGTCCAGGCTCAAGTCCCAGCTCGGTCAGACACGTGATGCAGTGGGCAGGGCACAGGGCACTGGACCCGGGCCTAAGCTCAGGTCTCCCTCCAGCCTCTTACAAGGTGAGTGACCCTGGGCCATTCATTTGCTCTCTTTATAAGCCTCAGTTTCCTCACCTGTCTCCCAGACTTGTTGTGAGGATAAGAAGAAATAATACATGGTCAGCACTTCACAAACTTTGAAGAACTCTGTCAATTCTAACTATTATTATTGCCAGCTGTGACCAACTATTCACCATCCCTAAGCCTCTGTTTCATAATTTCACAATGGGAATAATGATCCCCACTTCCCAGGTAACCCCCTCACTTTACCGAGGAGAAGCAGGAGGACGGAGAGGTACAGTGACTTGCTCACATTTGCGTAGTAAATCCAAAGCTAGAATTTGAACCCAGGACTGCTGGCTCCCAACATAGCATTCTTTCTACTATCACATAGATTACTGATCTGGTTTTCCCAAACTAGATGTTGCCAGGTGTCATTCTGGTCAGTGGCTTTACCAAAATTCCTAGGGGAAAAAGAGAATCCATAATCAAAAGACTGGGCACATCCAAAGTCTAAATATTTTTCTGGTCTCCCAAATTACCTCTGCTTCTCCCCTGTTTTGGAAAGGGGCCATGATGATTAGGGAGAGGAGGCATGCCCATCTGCTGCCTCTTCTTGGTTAGGGAACTATAGTCTCTAGAGGCCATGGATTTGAGTACTTTAAAAGCACTGAAATTCATCTAGGTGGATGGGGAAGGTTCCCCCTGAAAATGACTATGGGAAGCCATTTTTTAGAATACATAAGTGCACAGAAGTGAGTCTCAGATGGATTCTGATTGATCTATTGATTCATTTAAAAGAACATTCAAAAGCCCCGGGGCTTTCTTTGCCTTTTAATCGGGGGTACCCTATGTAAACATACCGGAGTGTCTTTGTGTGACCCCAGCATGTGATATTAGATTAAATGATGTTAGAGGTACAAGTAGAGCCCCAGTAACAACATTTTATTATTTCTTTTTGTTTTGGGGAAGGGCTGCACTTGTGCTTTTGAAGGTTTTGGAAAATCCATGTATGAAAACTCCCACTAAAAGTTGCCTAGGATCCAAAGAGGTTAAATGATGAACCCACATCACATATCTATTATGTGACATGGATAAGACTTGGATCCAGGTCTCCAAGGCAGGCTCTCCATACATTATATGAAACTAACTATATTATTGATCAAAATACATTAAGGCTATTGTTATTGAAGAGTGTTGGGTGGAATAACCCTGGATAGGATTTGGCTGTACAACTTGCTTGATGCCTAACTCACGATGAATGTCCCTTCAATGACTACTCAACGTAGCAAGAATGATTCAGGATATTGCTCTGGTATCTGATATACATTCATAGAAACTGCATTCTTTCCTTACATTTCCAGGTTGAGACTGGAGAAGAGGGGAAGAGAAATAGGGAGATTATGACTGGAATTTTATGAAAATACTGATGGAGCCGTTAAACCGCTTCCCCAGACTTTCCCTGGAAACCTTCCTGCGCGGTCCCCAGAAAAAATGCAAAAACCTCCCTTTGCTTGAGCTCTACCAAGAATTCCCGGTGGGCAGATGAGAGACTGAAAGGAGATGAGTGTATCATCCTACTAACCATATTCCAGAGAGTTTGGTTACCTTTCTTTTGATTGGAATTACTTCTTGGAAGGAATTACAGAGAAGTGTTGTGTAAAGAACGATGTCAGCCAGTCAGGAAACTCAGGACAACAGTATTTGTCTACATTCCAACCCACTTTTATCCAATCCCCACCCTCCCTTCCACTCCCTCTACCAGTTCCCACATTTTGCATTGCTCCCCACACGGCATACTCTCAATGTGGTTTATTAACTATCTGTCCTCCTCTCTATAACAGACAGACGTCATTAGAAGCCGGCTTAGGTTAGAATCCTGAACAATGGTTTTTACAGAGAAATCTGGACATGAAAACATATGCTAAAAAATAAAAACCTGCTAAAAAAAGGCCATTCCAGCCTCCCTGGACGCGTTCTATCCATGCTCAGCATTTTTGCTCCTGACGAGAAAGCCTTGAATTTTTTCCTCCCACTTAAACATCTGAATGCTCATTGCCTCCTAAGAATTTTAATGAGGAATATAACTTTTTACTCCTAGAAATGCCAGAGCTCAAACTCAAGCCCCCTGGTCACTGTAACACATACCCTAGGTCAAAGCCAATCCTTCGTTGGACCCTGGAGCTCCGGGCACCCAGAGCCGTGTTCCTACTTCCAAGGGGAATGGGGGGTGGGGCTGCACAGTGAGATCTAGACCAGGGAACTTCCTTCACTTCAAAGCACAAGGCCAGAAAGTGCTGACGTTAAAGGAGTCTTCTGGCTGCCAAGCTCAGCCTGCAGGATCCTTTGATGTTTCTGTGAAAGGGCCTAGGAGGCCCTTGTTAGAGTTATTTCTTTGTGTCTCTTGGTATATCTTGTCCTGAGTGTTCTAGCCCACACTGATCTTCTCCCATCTCCCCTCTTCTCCCCCTGAGGTTTCATTCCCCCCACCGCCCGAAGGACAGATGTTTTCCCTCTGCTGCCTTGGGGGAGTTCATTCCAACACCTTACCCAGGGCCCATATATTTCAGAAAGCAGGAAAAGCTGGACCGAGGCTCTGACAATTAGAATACTGTGGAATCTGATAGTAAACCCTAAGGAATAATGAGAACCTAAAGCAATGACCCATGAAGCAATAACAGCTTTTGGTTATTTCCCTGCTCATTATGTTGAGAGTCCCCAAACCAAAGAGCTACTTCCATTTCTGCCTTTTGTTTTTAGATAATTGATAATGGCTGCTTCAATAAAGCTTCCAGATTCTCCCAATGAACTCAAAACTCCTCTTTGCACACTATTTCACATGACTGTGTATTGATTTACATAAACTTTCAAAAGATGCTCAAGAAAGCGCTCTTTTCAAAAGCTGTGAAATAGTGGCCTCGACACTACGTGAATTCGCTCAGTAAGTCAGTGAGCGTCAGTGAGCGCCTCCAGGATCCTGGGCCAGCCTTGCTGGGTGATTCACAAATAACGGCTGCCCCTGCAGCCCAAGACAGCTCACGTGAAGGGATCAACAGGAGAGCTGATGCGGGAAAGCGAAGCTATCTGTAGACTACGGCTGAAGCTCGCTGAAACTCAAATTGTTAGACTTATCAACCATATTAAATCAACAGATACTTTGGTACTTACTGACTTCAATGAAAATATAGGCAAAGGGGAGAGCGGCAGAGACGTTGGAAATTACGGCTTAGGAACAAGAAACAAGAGAGGTCATAGACTTGCAGATATTCCATAGTCAACTTTACATCACTGATAAGGATGACCATCTTGTTAGAGCAAAGATCGAAATTAATATAAAACTTGTTGTTGTTCAGTCATGTCCAACTCTTCATGACTCCATTTGGGGTTTTCTTGGCAAAGATACTGGAGTTTGCTATTTTTTTCTCTAGCTCATTGGACAGATGAGGAAACTGAAGTAAACAGGGTGAAGTGACTTGCCCAGGGTCACATAGCTAGTTAGTATCTGAGACCAGATTTGAGCTTAGAAAGATGAGTCTTCCTGACTTCAGGCCCAGCACTCTATACACTGTGCCCTTAGCTGCCCATATGAAACTAGAAGGATAAAAATAAGAAAAAGATAAGGCATGCAGTTAATGCAACTCCATTCTGACCTTTTAAATTGAACTACTAATGGCAAAAAAATGGAAATTAGATGGATGGACATTGATATCCATTATAAACAGTTCTTAAAGAAATTTAACTGATATCAATCAATTGCCATGATAGAGAGGCCAAAAGATCCTAGAAAATAGCCTCATTCAATACATACTAGATAGATTTCCTTGCCAAATGGAAAAATATGGTAGCCAAAGGCAATACTGATTTACAGTATTAGCTCATTTTTAAAACCTTATGATCAAAGATAGTAAATATGTTGAGCTCCATCACTTCATAAAGCAATAAGAAACAGTGGAGGGAAAAACACTGTAAAGAAAACCTTGGAAAGGCTCAAGTAAGCAGTGAGTATATCTGAATATGAAACTGGACGGAGGACAACCAATAAGAATGGAAAAGATCTATAAAGGTTTTTATAACAAATTCTTTTCACAATCGAGGATGGTGAAGGCACCATATTTGGACTCTAACATCACAGTCTTGGTCCTATTTAATGAGAAAGAGGAAATGGTACAGAAGAAAAAAAAATAAGGGAAAATCCTCTGGGACCAGAGGAAGGAGAGACAGAGAAAGTCCTTGCTAGAGATGACATAATTTTGAGAGTCAGCCACAGTCAGGTTCTTAAGTTATGTGAAAAGGGGGAAGGCACCGAAAGTATAGAAAGAAATCTAGGACTTTTCTTCTGCCCAGAAAAAGTAAGTAACAACCAAGAGAATATAAAAAACTACTGATCTCTATCCGTCTTCTTTTACATCTATATAAAGGTAAGGGTAATCTCTACAGTCATCAAGGACATCATCCCTGATAAAGGTATGAGAAGGATCAGACAAGTTTTGTTTTTTTTTTGCAAGCAATATTCCATAGTAAACTCCATCTTCAGCATCACAAAACTGACTAAAAGGGCAGAGAATACAAGATCCCTTTGTGATTATTGTTTGCCCATTAAAAAAATGATTTGTTGGCATAGAAGACCACCTTAAAGATTCCCTTCCAACAAGATGTCTCCCACACATGTCAAGTACATACAAGAGTCCTTGAAATATAATGACAGAGACAACTTAGAAGGTACATAAAGCAAAGCATAGCACAAAGAGACATGCTTACTAAGGCCTTCAACACCGTCATAGAAGGAAGGCATCTAACCCAGAGACTAGATCAGAAGAGCTTTCTCTATCAATATGAAATTCTTAATACGGGGTCTGTGGGTTCCCCAGAGGTCTGTAGATAGATTTCAGGGCTCTGTGAGCTAGGATGGTAAAAAATATATGTCTTTTTCTCCTACTAACCTCTAACTAAAATTTAGCATTTCTTTCAGTTATTTAAAAACATTAATCAGAGAAGGGCTCCATAGGCTTCCCCACACTGCCACATGTCATATGCTATGACACAAAATAAGATGAGAAAACGCCCCTGCTGGAGAGAGTGAGACCCTTCCCAGGCTCTTCTTTACAAATGACTTTTGGACTGAATGAAACCTTCTCACAGGGCAGTCTCCCAAATGAAGTTCAGATTTACTGAAAGAATTCACTCAACTTTTCACTCACTACCCACGTAGGAAAAAATGAAATAGAGAAAGAAGATTGTTGATTGTCTCCAGGTTATTTATAGTTTTAAAGATAATTCATGGAGCTCCTCAATCAGAACATGCATCTTACTGAAAACTGACAGTGAGCTGGACCTAGAATTGGACAATGGGACATTAAGCTGGATGACTTTTGGGAAACTGCAGAGTTTGTTGTCAGGTTTGTTTTTTTTTTTTAACATTTTGCTAAAGCTTTTTTTTACATCACTGTCCTTCCTAATTACCCTTCCCTTCCCACTCCCAGTGCCCCCAAAGAACTCTCATAATGAAGAAATAGAGCTAAGGGAAAAAGATGATAAGTGCAGGTTTAGACTCTTTGAAGATAAGGGGCATCCAGTGGAGACGTCCAGCAAGCACAGAGCTGGCGATTCTGTGCCAGGCTTCTGCAGAGAGATCAGGGTTCAAAATAGAAATTTTGGAATCATCCATGTAGAGATGATAATTGAATTTTTAGGAGCTGAAGACATGATCACCAGAATAGAGTGCAGAGAGAAAAGAAGATGGCCCAGAACAGAGCCTTGAGTGACATCCATGTCTAACACGTGGAAGATGGAGAATGGTACAATGAAGGATGGGGAGAAGGAATGGTCAGACGGTTAAGAAGACAACTAGAAAAGAACAATGGTCAAAAGTCTACAGGAGCAGAGAGGTTCTGGGAGGGTGGGGTAGTTTGTCTCAAAAGCTGCAGATGTCACGGAAGAGGTGGAGGCTGAGAAATGGACATCAGATTTAGTACTTACCTCTATATTAAATATTACACTATCTATAATATATTTATATTTTAATTATATCATAATTTATTTATATTATGTTTATATTATCATATAATTTTATAATAAATAGTTTAAGTAAAGCTGTGATATTCAAAGCCAGATTGCAAGGGGTAGGGCTGTGGGTGGCAGGAAAATGGAAACAGCAAGAGACTGAAGGCAAGTATCTCAGTTTCATTCTGGATTATAGTGTGTTTGTAGCCACCAAATTTCCTGGATTTTGCTCTAATATTACTGTAATCCAGAGTGGATTATTACAGATTCGTTTTTCAGATTTACCTTGAAGAACTGTGGGTCAGTTTGAACTGCTCCTGGAGCTCAGTTTTCATATTCACCATTGGGCTCTTTGTCGGGGAGAAGGGACAAGGCTACAAACAAGGGTTTGGGGCTCTTGTCAGAAACCTTAGGTTCTAGTTCAGTTACTTCCCAGAAGAAATGAGGGACTCCACCTGGGAAAGTGTGTTTGGAGGGTCCGAAAGCACACTGAGAGAATCAGAAGGGCATGGCAGAAGGAAGTTAAGTGCACGATGCACACATTGACTTTCTTAACATCATTCTGGGAGGTTTGGAAAGTGCTGTTGGAGACAGAACACTGGATTTGTAGTACAGAGATTGGCTCCCATAGGGCACATCCCTTACTTACGACCTGTCCATGGCCTTGGTGAAAGTGTTCACTGCTATTTGTACTTAATAAAATATTTAATAAAATAAAATAAAATAAAATCTAATAATTAAAGCTTTTCACCACTTGGCCCCCTCCTACCTTCTAGTCTTCTTACATTTTATTCCCCGTATACACTCTGGGATCTGGCCACACTGGCCTACCTGCCGCTCCTCACAGGATGCTCCTATCTCCTGTGGCTGCTCCCAAGCCTCAGATGCTCCCCCTCCTCACCGCCACCTCTGGGCTCCTCGGGCTTCCGTCAAGACTCAGCTCAAACTGTACCTTCTGGAAGGACTTGCTCCTGCCCTGGCTTCCTCCTTTGTGAACAGCACTGTGCTAAATTCTGGGAATACAGACACAAGCAGTAGGACAGACAGCCTCTGCCTCTGCCTCTGCCCTCAAAAGAGTGTCCGTTCTAATGTGGGAAGATGAATAAAAGAGGCTGAAAAGCTTCCCCCTCCTGTCTGTACCTCCTTCGCTTCCCTTTCTCTGATACCGTCTTCCATCGACTCTACATATCTTGTGTATATTCGGTTACTGACATGTTGTTTCTGCCCTCACCTCCCTTTAGATTGGGAGCTCTTGAGGGCAGGGACCCTGGCGTCTGCCTTTCTCTGCAGCCTTAACACAGCAGAGTGCTTGGCAGTAGTAATAAATCTTCACAGGCAGCTAGGGGGGCAGTGGATAGAACACTGGGCCTGGAGTCGGGAAGACTCATCTTCCTGAGTTCAAATCCAGCCTGAGTCACTTACTAGCTGTGTGACCCTGGGCAAGTCACTTTACCCTGTTTGCCTCAGTTTCCTCATTTGTTAAATGGGCTGGAGAAGGGAATGACAGACCACTCCTAGAAAACCCCAAATGGGATCACAAAGAGTCAGGCAAAACTGAACAATAATAAACATTCACTGACTTTCAAAACAGAACAAACATGAGTCACTGGGTTAGGGCTTGTACTAAAGGGGAACATTTTAGAGTCAAGCGCATCCTGCTTAGTAGGTTTTCATGTTGATATCGGTTGGACTGTAAGCTCCTCGAAATCTGTGTGTTCCGTGACCCCAGCACCTCATCAGATCTTATGAACCTAGCTGATACTTGTGTTTGCCGATCAAGTGAATGTACCATGAGCCTCTCAAACAAACTAAAGTCCGAATCTCCCCCTACCCTCACCCTAAAGCAAATTCAGGCTTTATACCTCAGGCTCATTTGGGATTGCTCCCTCTGCCTTATTCCTCAGCATCCAATTCCCCAAAAAGTCCTCTCCTTCCTTCCTCCACAGTGTCTCTCCATGCTCACTGTCACCAGCCTAGCGAATGCCTTCAGATCATCTTGCCTGGATTAATTATTGCAGTTGCCTCCTAATTGATTTCCTGGCCGCCGGTCCTTTACTTCTCTCTGTGCTCACCAAGTTGCTGCCAGATCGGTTCCCGAAGGATATTTCTGATTATGACTAGGTGAAACCTGGCTAGAAAATCTTCTATGAGTTACTGTTATCCACTAAATAAAGTCCAAAATCCTTAGCCTTAAATTCAAGGTCTTCTGCAATTTGGTGTCAACCAACAACTTTTCTTACCTCCCACGAACCCCTTCACTCACCATGACAACCTTCCACCAGGCTAGAATACTCACAGTTCCCAGAACTTGCCTTGTACATCCATGCCTGCAGACCTCTGTTTATGCTGCCCTGGCTGTGCCCCCCATCTGTCCAGCTCCTACCCGTCCTTCGAGGGGCAGCTCAAACGTCAGCTCTTCCATGAAGCCTTCCTGGATCCCCCCCCTTCCCTCCACACACAAGCTTGCTGTGAAATGAGCACTTCGCATCGTTTCACGTCTTTTTGAATCCTACCTACTCGAATGCAGCCATATTTGTTAAAAACAAACAAACAAACAAAAAACCTAGCACAACAAGCTAAGCATGGTGCCTGGAGCTTATAAAGAATGTGTTATAATCATGCTTGTAATAAACACGTATTAAATATGTCATATGCTTACAATAGGTATACAAAAGACACAATTATGCTTATAGCACATGTATAGAATATACTTATAAAAAACAGTAAATATATGCCTATGCTTGTCAGATACGTCATAAATAAATATAAATACATGATTACAATTACATGTCACACGTATAATGGTGCCTAAATCCGTGCTTATTCTCCCTTTCCTACCTTGTATTGTAATATAAGGATAATACCTTGCTATGATAATTAATTTATCTTAAGCCTAGAAAATTAATAAACTACATTTTCTTTCTTTGTCTTTAAGGAATTTATGGGTTTTAAAATTTTATTTATTTATTTATGTGTTTTTTGGAGGGCGGAAGGCAGGACAATTGGGGTTAGGTGACTTGCCTAAGGTCACACAGCTAGCAAGTGTTTAGTGTCTGAGGCTGGATTTGAACTCAGGTCCTCCTGACTCCAAGGCCAGTGCTCTATTCACTGTGCCACCTAGCCGCCCCCAAAGAATTTGTTTTGATGAAAAATTCTGAATTTAGTCACAGTCATTTTAAGTCCCCAATTAAAATTCCTAGTATTTAGGCAGAGGTTGGGCTCTCTGCCTCACCTTGTACTAATATTATCTACTTGTAATCCTGTTTCACTCCCTTAGTGTCTTTAATATCTGAGGCATATTCAGTTTACTGGAAACATTTGGTTAATGAAACAGTTGGTTATTATTATTATAACTATGGATAGACAGGCTTCTAGGAGAGGAGGCTGGGGAGAGTGCTGACCTTTTCTGGGAACTTCCTTAGCCTAGATCTTCCTCTTCATGATGCCAGCAGAGCCAAGAACTCTCTTAAGATGTCTTTCTTCTCTGCTCAGTCCTTCCTTTGCTGGCTGCTGGCTGCTTGCTCCAGTCTCTGGAAATCAGGGACTCTGACCACTCTCCTTTCCTCAGTTTTGAGACAGCTTCTCTCTTTTATACAAAGTGATTAAGGTGTGACCTAGTCTCACACAATGGCTTTGATTGATTCAAAAAGGTATGTAGATCCTATTCACTCATGGTTCTTACTCTGATTATTTGACTCAATCAAGGAAACAATTTGCACCTATTAACAGAGCCAAATTGAGTGGTTTCAACTTGTACCCTGCCCCTTAAACACACACACACACACACACACACACACACACACACACACACACACACACTCGATATATTTATATATGTACACATTATATACACACACATATAAACATACACACATACATACGCATATAAGTATATACATACGTGTGTGTGTGTGTGTGTGTGTGAGAGAGACAGAGAGACAGAGAGACAGAGAGACTTTTTCCTCTCCATACAGACTGACAGTTCTCTACAACTTAGAACTAAAGTGTTAGAAGTTGGAGTTTTCTGGGACACTTGGAGGTTAAGTGATTTGCCCAGAGTCACCTAGCTGGTCTGTGTCAGATGAAGGGCTTGAATCCAGGTTTTCCTGCCAATGAGGCCAGCTCTCTATTCACCATACTGGAGCTGATTCTTATGTGCATTTGATTATAATATATAAATGATCCCATTGTGAAAGGATGTTAAGTGGTTTATGCTTGTACAACTATTAATTTCTTCATCTGACATCCTACTGCCCACAGCTCAAGATGCTTACTAGCTGCATGACCCTGGACAGCTCACAATCTCTGTGTGCCTTGATTGCTTCATCTGTGAAATGGGGATAATATAAAGTTGTTGTGAGGATAAAAAGATGAAATAACATTTGCAATGTGCTCTGCAAACTTTAATTTGTTGTTGTTCAGTCTTTTCAGTTGTGTCTGACTCTTCATGACCTCCTTTGGTACTTTCTTAGCAAAGATACTAGAGTGGTTTGCCGTTTCCTTCTCCAGTTCACTTTTTCAGAGGAGGAAACTGAGGCCAACAGGTTTAAGTGACTTGTCCAAAGTCACACAGCTAGTTTCTGGGGCTGCATTTGAATCCAGCTTTTCCTGACTCTAGGCCTGGTGCTCTATCTAGTATACAACCAAGAAAGCCTTAAAGCACTATATAATTCTAGTTATTATGATGATGATGATGATGATGAAGAGGAAGAAGAGGAAGAAGAGGAAGAAGAGGAAGAAGAAGAAGAGGAAGAAGAGGGAGAGGGAGAAGGAGGAGGAGGAGAAGATCCAATTACAGGTGCGAACCAACAGTAGACTGTAAGCTACTTAAGTCGTGGACTTTTACTTTTTGTCTTTGTATTCCCAGTGTCTGGTATAAAGTAGGTGTCTAATAAATACTTGTTGAATGAATGAATGGATGGATGGATGGGTGGATGAATAATGGATGGATGGATGAATGAATAGATGAGTAAATAATGGATGGATGAACAAACAGAATTCAGTTCAACAAAGATCAATTGTCTAACCTGTTGAAAACACTGATTGGCTCTGGAGATAGAAAAATGGACCAAAGGTAACCTACCTTACCCTCAAGGAGTTAACATTCTGCTGTCTCCTAGGAGGAGATGGAGCCATCGAGATGAGGCTTGAAGTTGTTCTGCTAGAAAAGAGCCACCTTGTTCCCAGTCTTAGAAACTCTGAGCCTAGAACTGCTTATAGAGACTCAACTACATAGAGTTACTTTTTAGTCTAACTCTGGAAGGCTTTGGATAATGGGGTAGTTGGTAATATGTAAAGGAAGAGTGAGGTGCAATTATAACCCAACTTCTGATTCCCAGGGGACAATGTGGGTTCAGGTAAAGGGCCCTTTTAGGTGTATCAGTTGATTTACGTAGATACCATTTGAACATCTGCTTTGTATTATAGGGCACAAAAACGGTTTGGAAGATTCAGTAACTGATAGGATATGCATCAAGTACTTTGCAAACCTTCGGAATCTATATCAGTATCAGTTATCATTCTCGACATCATTGTAATGACGAGTCCCTGCTCACAAGGATCTTACGCTCTTGTCTGGGGAGGCCAAAAATATGCGCACAGGGAGTGATTCTTTAACCAGACAGTTTAAATTAATATGCTAAATTACAACATTCCATGAGCAATGAGAGAAAGAAACTTCATGGCTGTATTGATAAAGGTACAAGGAGTCAAAACCATTTCTTCATCTCCTTTCCAGACAGCATTCCTCACTCTCTGCACTCCCTCTAATATGCCCCAGCAGCTCACTCAGCCTAAACTACTCCTCTCGTTTGATATACCCTCCATCCCTAGAGCCCCTCCCTCTGATTGGGTTTTTCCTAGATCTTCTATTCAAAGGAGGATGACCAAGCCAGTCTTCACTCTTCTTTCTCTCCAGTCTTCACGCTTGACTGTGGACTTTCTCTACCATGTCCCTGTGCCGAGTACTTTCATCTCTCTTTCCCCTGTCCCCCTCTCCCCCGCTTTTGTTTTACTGTTGTCTTACCCTATTAAATTGTAAATTCCTTGAGTACTAGGACTATCTTTCTGCTTGTATTTCATTCCTGGTACTTAGCACAGTGCCTGGCAAATAGTAAGTACTTAATAAATGCTTGTTGACTTGGCCAGTTAGTTACTTCACTCAGGGTAGCCACTTACTGGAGAGCCTGGCTAACAGCCATGGGTGTATTGTGAATGAGTCCTCAGCACCTCACTCCTGGACAACAGCAGTAGCCTGATGGTTGGTCTCCCTGCCTGAAACGTCTCCCCACTCCACCCTTCACTCACCTGTCAAATTAATCTTCTTAAAGTACAGATCTGATCATGTTACTCTTCCCCATCCTCCACCTCCACTGCACCCCATTCAGTAAATTCTGGTCACTCCCTATTATCTCCAGGATCATATAGAAAACCTTCTTTTTGGCATTCAAAGCCCTTCTTAACCTGACCCCTTCCAACCTGCTTAGTCCTCTTACACCTTATTCCCCTTCACATACACCGACCTCCTTGCTGTTCTTCTAATACAACACTGCATCTCTAAACTCCTGGCATTTTCATCGGCTGTTCCCCAAGCCTGGAATTCTCTCTATCCTTATTGCTGCCTCCTGGCTTCCTTCAAGTGCTTCTTAACATCCTACCTTCCAGGAAAGCTTTTCCTGATTCTCCTTAATGCTAATCCCTTCCCTCTGTTAATCACCTCTGATTTATCCTGTTTATATCTTCCTTGTACCTAAAGATTTGCCTATTGTCTCCCCCATTGAACCGTGAACTTCTTGAGAGCTGGGACTGCCCTTTGCTTCTCTTTGCATCCCCAGCTCCCTGGCACATAGTAGGCATTTAATAAGTCAATGCTTATTGGCTGACTGACTGAACGGGTGATCCGTGGCCCAATGATTTGATTACAGAATGTTTACATCTGATTACAGACTGATTACAGAAAGCTTCCAGCTTTAAGACCCCTTCTACTGCACTGTCCTGTCTTGCTGGGCATTACCACACAGGGATATTGTGTGCTACTGGCATAGAACTTCAGATTTCAGACCTGTAGCAAACTCATCCCTTCCTTGGCTCCCTACTCACCAAGGAAAACATTCTCTGCCTTACATTTGGGGCGGTGGGAGAACCTCTTTTTGTGATTAGGGGACCAAAATCATCTCTTGAAAGGAAGGCAGCCACTTGGAACTCAGAACTTTAGAAAAAACCCAAATGTTAAATTGTTTTAATATATAATTGGGAAAAAATAAAATAATATACAGTAAAAAAAAGAAAAAAGAAAGGAAGGTAGCTTATTCTCAGTTAGGTCTACGGAAACAAGGGTGAGGATTATTCCTCTCTCTATGGGGGCATGGGGCTTCTAAATCAGTGGTTGTATGCACACAAGTCTTTATATTAATATTTAATGATATTTTGATCTAGGTATAATTTAAAGCCCATACATCACACAAATGGAACCTCTCTTGTTTAGCTTAAGTGGTTCTATCCCTCTGCACAGCAGTATTATTTCACAATTCTACAGTCTACATTGATCATGGTTTCTTCAAAAAATTGACTCATGGGGATAGGGCCTTGGGAAAAAAAAGAATTATCTTCAATGACCCAGGGCACTCAGGCTGTGAAATTTATTCTAGCCTGTTTCTTCCCTTTGGAGAAGGGACAGGTCCATTCTCACTCCCAGCCCTGCAAACTCTCAGTGCCTTATCAGAAAGGCAGCCCAGTGACTTAGTGACCCACCTTCCTACCCCACCCACCAGAAGGAGGAGTCTAGGGTTGCTCAGGGGTTGTGGATGAGCAGGCTCAGTGATCTATGATTTTTTTAAAAATGTTTTACCTTCCTGCTGCTGTTAGTGGCCAGTGAGCTCGGTCACTGGACGCAAGTTGGGAAGAACTGAATTCAAAATTTTGCCTCAGACTCCTAATGTTAGCTTGCATTTATATAACACATCCAGGTTTGTAAAGCAATTTGTACATGTTATCTCATTTGATCCTCACAACAATCCTATGAGCTAAATGATCATGGGCGAGTCACTTAACCTCTGTTTGCCTCAGTTTCCCTATCTGTAAAATAGAGGTAAATAATAGCATCTACCTCAGGGTTGTTGGGAGCATCGAATTACATGTTGTATGTTAAGTTCTTTTCAAGCTTTAAAATGGTATGTAACTGTTAGCTATTAGTATAAATATGCTGAAAATGCTGCCCTTGGGGAGGAGTTGTCTCAATGAGAAATGGCCCTGGTGCCTTGGCCTTTAAGTGTAGGAGGTGGTGACCTCAAGTCAGGAACAGACCATGGGAAATGGAGAAAATTTAAGAGATGAGTTTTTCTGGTCTGGTCTTTAGCAAGGTACCATCTATAACAAGCTTCCCCCCTCTTTATTTTATTCTTAGAATGGTTTACAATCAGCTCTCAATTATCTGTGTGGGCAGATTATCCACTTTGTTAGTGGTCTGCAGTCTGGATTTCCACTGAACTGTCTTCTCAGATGTTTGACCCTGCCATAGCTTTATGGGAGAGTTATCTATGACTGCTTAACCAATAATTAAGTAGTAATAATACATAGTTAAAGTACTGGCCCTTTATTCCTGTAAAACCTTTCTCTCCCAATCTCTCCATCTCTCCTTCCTCTGAATTACCTATGCTACAGAGGAAAAGACTGGCTAAGCCCTGCATTGCTTCTCTTTGGCTTTGGACAGCAGTGTCTGTACTGAGATTTATCTTCCTAACTACGGTTTTTTAAGCTGATAGGAAAAGAGGCTTATATATATATATATACATATATATATGTATATATATATGTATGTATGTATATAATATTTGTACTTTATGTACTATATAAAATATATTTGTTTTATGTATGAATATGCTTGTATTTTATATATTGTATGTAAATATGCTATCTATAGATCAAGCATAGTTTCCCATCAGCTTAAAAAATTACAGTTAGGAAGATAAATCTCCTCAGGAAAGATGTTGCTGTCCAAAGCCAAAAGAGAAGCAATGCAGGGCTTAGCTAGTCTTCTCTTCTGTAGCATAGGTGATTCAGAGGAAGCAGAGATGAGGAGATTGGGAGAGAAAGGTTTTACAGAAATAAAGGGCCAGTACTTTATTAGGTTAAAACAGGAAACTGAATTTCTCTGATTTGGAGGGCAAAGAAATTCACTACTTTCTTCTTGGTGCTCTGTCCTCCTAATTCTTCTGGGGAACGATTTGTCCATAATTAAATACCCTTTAATCAGTATATTTTAAATGGAAGTGAGGCACCAGTTCTTCTCCCCTTGCTAGCTGCAAGGTCCAGGGGGAGTCCAAAGGAGCTGACAGCCAGCAGTTTTTAATGACTGGATGAGCTTGGGCATGTGTAGGCTGGGAACACATACCAAGTGGGATTTCACACTTCAGAGTGAAGTATTGTTAAAACTGAGCCTTTTTCTCTCTTAAAAAAAAATCTGTTTTTTCCCTCCTACTAAATCCCACATTTGACCTCGAGACAAGGCTGCAACAACAAGATAAGAGTTCCCCATCAACAGCCCGGGTCTTCTGGCCTCAGGAAGGTGTTGGTGAGGGGAGGCAGGGGATGTACTCGGTGTTCAAGGGAGTCAGTGTCTTAGTGGTGTGCCACAGATGCTGTAGATGGCCAGCAGGTTGTGAGGCAGCCCTGGAAGAAAGCTAAGAGAAAATCGCAGCTTCTCACTGTTTATGTCCCTGGAGGCCTTTCTCCCTCTCCAAATCCCACCTCTGATGCGTATTACCTTCGTGGCTTGGGCGCATCATTTAACCATCTTAGGCCTGTCTCCTGCATCTATAAAAATGAGAGCATTAGAATAGCTGGGTTGTGAGGTCCCTTTCAGACACCAGACAAGTAAGCCTCATCAGGAAGATTCCTGCTTTGTCCATCTCATAAAAAGGCTTTTATGGACCAGGAATTATAGACCTCAGTCATGACCTGACCACAGCTTACAGCATTGTCTATCCCCTCATTCATTCAAAAACCTCTTATTAAACACCACGTGCCAGGCCCTGTAGATGCAGAGACAGAAACAAAACAGCCTCATTGCCAAGGAGCTCTCATTTTGTAGGAAAACCAGTGCATACAGAAGCAAGGAAATATAAGCTCCATGTAAATAAATGAAAAGTGATTTTTTTCTCTATTATCTTTTTATTTATTTTGTTAAGTATTTCCAAATTACATGTAATTTTTTTCATTTATTAAAATTTTATTGAGTTCTAAATTCTTTTCCTTTTCACCTCTCCCCCTTCCTTGAGAAGACAAGCAATTCGATATTGATTATACATGTACAGTCATGCAGAACACATTTCTACATAAGCCATGTTACAAAAGAAAATGCAGCAAAAAACTCCTCAAAAATGAAGAGAGTGGAAAACAGTCTGCTTCGATCTGCATTAGATTCTATTAGTTCTTTCTCGGGAGGTGGGTAGCATTTTTCATGGTAGGTCTTTTGGAATCGTCTTGGATCATTGTCTTGATCAGAACAGCTAAGTCTTTCAGAGCTGATCATTGTACAATATTGCTGTTACTGTATACAATGTTCTTCTGGTTCTGCTCTCTTCACTTAGCGTGAGTTCATATAAATCAAGAAGTGATTTTTAGGGGAGCACTAGCAGCTGTAGAAATCTAGAGAGGCCTCTAGAACTGGGCTTTGAAAGAGTCGAGAAATTCTATGAGGCCATGGTGAGGAGGGAGAGCATTCCAGGCATGGAGGACAGGCTATGCAAAGACACTGAGGGAGGAGATGAGGAGATTCAATGGTCCTAGGAGGGAGACATCAAATAGGCCAGGTTGACTGGAATGTAGAATGTGTGAAGCATGAGTAGTGAGCCTGGAAACATGTGCTGGAGCTAGATGGTGAAGGGCTTTCCAGGGAGATCCAGCTATCTTTAGAATGCAAGTGCCTGGAGACCAGGGACCTCACCTTGCTATGTTTGGTACTAATACTAGTACACTGAGATTGTTCAGGACCTTCATGGAATCATAGAATTACAATCATAGAATCAGAATTGGAATGGGTCTCAAAAGACATCTCTCTATGCTACTTCCCTTGGTGATCCCATGTTTTAAAATACCATCGGTAGACTGATGACTCCCAAATCTACTTTCTTGTTGTTCAGTTACGTCCAACTCTTCATAGCCCCATTTGGGATTTTCTTGGCAAAGATACTGGAGCAGCTTGCCATTTCCTTCTCTTCTTCATTTTACACATGAGAAAACCAAGGTAAATACGGTTAAGTGACTTGGCAAGGGTCACACAGTTAGTAAGTGTTTAAGGTCAGATTTGAACTCAAGAAGATGAGTCTTCCTGACTCTAGGCCCAGCACACTATCCATTGTGCCGCTTAGCTGGGACCAAATTTACCTATCTTCCCTCCAAACTCTCCGCCGACCTCCAGTCTCACATCACTGCCTTTCAGACGTCTTGAACTGGATTTCCAGTAGATATCTTGAATTCATTATGTCCAAAATGGAACTCACTAGCTTTCTCTCTCAGTGCTCACCACCCGCTCCTACCTTCCCTATTACTCTAGTAGGCAGTGCCATCTTCTCAGTCCCTCAGATTAGCAGCTTGAGGTGTTATCCTGGACTCTTCACTATCTCTCAGCCTCCATCCCAAATCCAATTTTTTCCGGGCCTGCCAATTTCATTTTTGCAACATCTCTCCCATACATCCCCTTCTCTCCTTTAGTACTGGCACTCTCCTGGGGCAGGCCCTCATCACCTCAAATCTGTACAATTGCAATAGCCTCTTGGTGGGTCACCCCACATCACATCCCTCCCCAGCCCAATATATCCTCCTATTCAGCCACCAAAGTGGTATTCCTAAAGCACGGGTCCTACCACGTCCCTGTTGTCCCGCCCCGCCCCAACCCAGGGGCTCCTTATCATCTCTAGGATCAAATTTTAAAATCCTCTGTTTGGCATTTAGAGTATTTCATAACCTATGTCCCTCTTGCCTTCCCAGTTCTCTTACATCTTCCTCCCTGCCAGGTGCTCTTCAAGCCAGACCTGGCCTCCCGGCTGTTCCACAAACAAGACGCACCGCCTCTCACCTCCAGGTGTTTTCTCCGACTGTCCCCGGTGCCTGGAATGCCCTCCCTCCTCATCGCCACCTTCTGACTTCCCTGGCTTCCTTTGGGTCCAGCCCAAGCCCTCCTTTGTACAGGAAGCCTTTCCCGCCCCTCTTAGCTCTAGTGCCCTCCTTCTCTTGGTTATTCCCATTTTATCCTGCACGCGGCTCACTTTAGATGTGTTCATTTGCATGCTCATTTATCACTTATTTATCTTATTATTTATTATTAAATTATTACATTGTAGTATTAAATTATTAAATATTATTCATTTATTAGATTGTAAGCTCCTTGAGGGCAGGCACTGTCTTTCGCCTCTTTTTGTATCCCCAGGGCTTAGCGCAGTGCCTAGCACACAGTAGGCACTTAATAAATGTTGTTTGACCGGCTTAATCCAGCTTGTCCCTGAAGAAGAGTCCATCTCATACTCAGATTCTACCCTCGCCCACATTTTTTCTTCCCTGAGATGATGATCCCTACTTCCTCCAAACAGGTTGATGTGGCAGCATCCTGAAGAATTCCATCATCTCTAGAGGTTCTCAGTTCTGTCAATGTTCTTCCTAAAGAACGCCTTCCTCTAGGGAACAGTGACCAAATCAACGCTACCTTCCTAGAAAGATCAAATTAATCAATTTTTCTGTGGCTTCCCTTACCCTTCCTGTGACCTCCCAGTTCAAATCACCCCTCCCTGGTCACTACTCCCTTACATTGTCTTCTCTTAAGCAGAGCTTAGTAACAGAGTAAACTTAAACGTAAACCTCTTTTTCTATCTATTTCTCGAGAACTTAGTATGGCACTTTGCACTCATTCCTGAACTGTGCTACCAAAACCTGAACGCATACTTTAGGTGTGCTCTGAGGGAGGGCAGAGTAGGGTAGGGAGATAGCCTCCCTCGTCCTCTGCGCTATGGCTCCCTTCATTTCGTCTAAAATTTCATTAACTTGTCTGCCATTGACTCATATTGAGCTGGGAGTCTGTTAAAATGACTGGTCTTTTTCAGATAAACCACCATTTAGCCATGCCTCTCCCATCCTATATTAGTGATATTAATTTTTTTATTCCAAATTTAATCCCAAAACTTAATCCCAGTCCCTTACATGTATGCATATTAAATTTCATTTCATTGGATCTGACTATTTCTCTTCTTAATTTCTTACCAAACTACAATCCAGGCTTCTCCATCAGAAAAAAAAAAGTTCTCCATCCAGGAAGATCACTGCAGTCCTGGAATTCCTACCTGGGAAACCCCCTCTGCCCCTTCCTCTGAATGGATGGCTCCTTTGAACCTCCCTTTAAGCAGAGTGTCCAGGCCAGACATCTCTCTTCCTTTTTATCAGGCTGCTACACCAGGCATTTCTCAGGTACCTTATCCTTCCTTTTCTACTCTTCGGTTTCCTTTTATGTGTGTGTCATATTCCCTTAAGTGCTGTGAGGGTCTTTCTTTTTGTTTGTAGTTATAGTCCCAGCTTTCAGCACAATGCCTGGCACATATTTGTGGTTTAGTCTGTCTGACTCTTTGTGACCCTGTGGACCAGACTGTCCATGGGATTTTCTTGGCAAAAATGCTGGAGGGGTTGACCATTTTCTTCTCCAGTGGATTAAGGCAAACCAAGGTTAAAAGACTTGGTCAGGGTCAGACACGGTGTCTGAGGTTGGATTTGAACTCAGGTCTTCCTGAATCTAGGCCCAGAGCTCTATCCACTGAACAGTGGATAGCTGCCTTAGCATTTAGTGGTAAATTTAGCATTTAGTATTATCTGACATGCTGATCAAACATTGGAGCCTCTCGAGATCATTTTGGATCACGACTCTTTCATGTAGTGTTGTCACCTCTTCCTTCCTCCCAGCTTTCTGTCATTTGCAGATTGAACAAGCTTGCTTTCTGGTGCCTTCATCCAAGTCAGTTATGGTGTTAAACAGCACAGGACCAGGCACAGACCTCTGGGGCCCTTCATCACAGACCTCTGTCCAAGATTACATCAAACCATTCAAGATTACTCCTTAGAGCCAGCTCTTCAAGCATTTCCAAGTCTATCTAACAGTACTATCATCTAACGTACAGCTCCCCATCTTGTCTGTAAAGCAAAGCTGTTATTCAGTTGTAGTCATGACCAACTCTTGCTATTTCCTTCTTCAGCTAATTTTATAGATGAGAAAACTGAGGCAAACAGGGTTAAGTGCCTTGTCTAGGGTCACACAGCTAGTAAGTGTCTGAGGCTAGATTTGAACTCAGGAAGATGAGTCTCCTGACTCCAGGCCTGGCGCTCTATCCACTGCACCACCCAGCTTTCCACCCCATAGACGTTATCAAATGCTTTGTTAAAAACTAGGAGCATGTGTGTGTGTGTGTGTGTGTGTGTGTAGGAGGAAAGGGGAGGGACATAAATTCTCCCTTTCTTGTAAACTTCATAAAAAACCACTGTAATTCTGTCCATAAAGGGCATGAGCTTAGTTCGTCATGACTTGTTAATTTTGAGGAAGGCGCGCTGGCTCTTTATGATCGGTGCTTCCTTTTCGAGGTGATTACTATCCTTTCTTTTAATAATACATTTGAGGAGTTTGCCAAGACTCAAAGTCCAACTCACTGGCCTATTATAGTGTAACAACTACTAGGATTTCTTTTTTTAAAAATGGCCCTGCTCCAGTTCTGCCACCTGTCTCTGGTTCTCCAGGATATTGCAAAGAGCACACTGATGTTTTAGGAATTTCATGTGCCAAGTCTTTTAGTAAACTGGGATACCATTAACCTGGGCTTGGAGTCTTGCCCTCATCAAAGGCATCTAAGTGTTTTCTTGTTCTCTTACTACTGTTTGGGCCTTCCCGTTGTGAAGCCTATTCACCTCTGCAGAGAGAGTAGAAACAAAGAGATTTGGGCAGTTCTGCTTTTTCCCTGCCATCCATTATCATCAGCCTATCTGCCCTAAACAGTGATTCCAACCCTTATTGATACTTTTTTTCCCTTTAATAAAGCTAAAGCACAACCATTTTTATTCTTTAACTTTCCTTACTAGCCTCAACTCATTCTGAGCTTCAACACTCCTGACTGTTTTGACAGGATCACATCACTCTTTTTAATTCACCTTCCATCATATGTCCTTGCTTCCCTCTTCTGTACATCTTTGTAAAATCTAAGTTAGTAAGTGAAATCAATCCCTGGTCATTCACATTCATCTTTTTGAGAAAGCTTCCATTTTTCCACCTCTTCAGAATTATTTTCTTTTGTATCTTGAGGATTTCATTCTCATTGTAGTCTTGCTTCCTCTATGCAATCTTTTTTTTTTTGAGGGTGGAGGGCAAGGCAATTGGGGTTAAGTGAGTTGCCCAAGGTCACACAGCTAGTAAGTGCTAAATGTCTGGGACTGGATTTGAACTCAGGTCCTCCTGACTCCAGGGCCCATGCTCTATTCACTGTGCCACCTAGCTGCTCCCTCTATGCAATCTTAATCCATGGGACTCTACCATTACTTTCTCTGAATCCTTGGAAATCTGCTCTTCTGCAGTCTAGGGACCATGTCAGCCTAGACAGCTGGAAATGACTGAACAACAGTTAACAATGGTAAGGCTTGTGCTTTAGGAAGATCATTTTGGAGCAGGGACTGGAAAGAACAGAGACTAGAAGCTGAGAGAACAGTTAGAAATCTATTATAACACTCCAGGCAAGACCTGATGAGGGTATGGATTATGACAGTGCCCCTGGAGGCATAGAGAGCTGCACAGATGCGGTAGATATTGTACAGGCACAGTCAGCAAGACTTGACAGTTGATTGAATGTAGTCATGAAAGAGAGAGAGGAGGCGAGGATGAGTCTGGATGCCAGGAAGGCTGGCGATGGCCTGGACAGAAGTAGGGAAGTTTGGAGATGGATCAGGTTTAGGGACAAAGGTAATGAGACTCTTTTTGGGACATGCTGAGGCTGAAATTCTTATGGGACGTTCAGGAAGAAACACCTCACAGATGATACAGAACTGAAACTCGGGCCAAATTTGGGGGCTGAGTATCTGGATTCTCAACCCCACCTCCTCTTTTCCTTGCTTTTGTCCTGACCCGCATTATCCTCTCCTTATCTTTGGCTGCAGTGTCTTCATGAATCTATACAATGGATTGAGTGATAAGCTCATGATCCTAAGTTCATCACAGGGAAGAGGGCACTTCAGTACAATTCACCTGCGAGTCAAGACATCACCCACCCTCACGATGTCTTGGTCCTCTGCAAGAATGGAGGACAAACAGCAACAAGGACTTTATATTCCTATAATTTCATTTGTACAGGGGACTCCCTGTGACCCGAATAGTCAGACACGACTGAAGGCTGGTCACAGAACATGAGATATTTGACAAAAAAGGATTAAGGACAAAAAGCTTCCCACTTAAAGAACAGCCAGCTGAAGTAACTACAGTAGAACCAGGCCAAAGCATGAGGCTCTGGGCTTGTAGAGGGGCTATGAGACTCAACTAGGTCTTTTGGGGGTCCTGAGAAGATGGAGTTACCTTTGGATGTCTTTGATAACTGACCTGAGGGAAAGGAGCTTTCCTGATGTGTGAATAAGTGAAAAGAGAGAAAAATAGGGGGATCTACCCCACTCCCACCCCCTGTTAATTAGCCCCTTCTTGTTATTGTTCAGGGGTTTCTAACTATTCACAACCCCATTTGGGTTGTTCTTGGCAAAGATACCAGAGTAATTTATCATTTCCAGCTCATTTTACAGATAAGGAAACCAAGGCAAACAGAGTCAAGTGACTTGGCCAAGGTCACACAGCTAGTCAGTGTCCGAAGTCACATTTGAACTCAGGAAGATGAATCTTTCTGACTCCAGGCCTAGTGCTCTACCCACTGCGTCCCCTAGCTGCCCTGATGTCATTTTACCAAATAGCAATGATCCTGTATTTATTGTTCGCTGTTGAGTTTAACTTGGCCTTACTGTTTAGCACTGACCCTTAGCCCTTTGGGTTTTCCAGGGCAGTGGGAGGCCCCCACAGCAGCCGTCACTTGCTCATTCAGGATTCTTGCTAAGTGTCTCATTTGATCTAATACTGAATAAAGGAAAGCAGATTGTGCCTAGCAAGCGTGTTGTTATGTTTCCCTCTCTGAATTGACCCCTGGGCTTTCATGTAAGGGCAATTTATCCAGGACAAGGTGCGTGTTTTCGTTTTGTTTTTTTATCTTATCATGGCCTAATGTAGCACCTGGCACATAGTAGGCACTTAATCAATGCTTGGTAATTGACTTAGTGATTGATCCGTTAGCTTGAGGGCACTTCCCTGTTGGTTTAAAAAAAAGAGGAATTCTGGGTATTTGCTACAAGGTTCCCAGGCTAACTGCCTTTCCTCTAAGGATGTACAAATGAATACCTTCACCCTCCAAATCTTGCTCTCCCTCTGCCCTCCTCCACCCCCAACCCCTCCAGCCTCCCCACCACCCACCAAAAAAAAACCAAAACAAACAAAAAAAAAAACCAGCAGCAACAGCAAACTTTCTGCTTCCTCCTCTTTCCAGGACAGTGTGACGTCAGAGAATTAACACCGAACTAGGCAGTCAAAGATTTCGGGTATACTTCTGGCTCAGACACTTCCAAGTTGTGTGACCCAGGGACCGTTACTACTCTGGGCTGCAGTTTCTTCAGTCATAAAATAGGAATCTAGAAGTTGTGATTCTAAGGTAAATTGTTACTTGTCAAGTGGGTGCTTTCCAAGGATGCACTTTAATCTATAGGGACAGGTAATGACAGGCAAAGTAATCCCTGTCATAAAAGTCCATCCACTGGAAAGAAATCTACCACACAGTTTATCTGGGGTTGTATGGACCAAAGATACCCTTCCAATAGCTGACTAGTATTTTCAGTTTTCAGTTGCTTGTTCTGGCACCATGTATGCACAGTCTACTCTAATCCTCAACACTGGAATAATAATAAGTTGGGAGGGTCAAAGCCTTTAATAACACGGCCCCCTGCTTTTCCCTCTCCCCACCATGTACTCTCCACGTTCAGAGACACTGGTCTCTTGGGTGTTCCTGGAAGAAGACTGTCCATTCCCCCATTAGACTGTGAGCTCACTGAGAGCAGGGACAACTGCTTGCCTTTCAGTGCCTGGAATATGATAAATGTTGGACATAAACCAGTCCAATAAAATGGACTGATTATTATTGACTTATAAATGTGAAAGCACTATCCTGTGTAAATGACATGTATCATTAGAAATGTTACAACTATTCCCCTGAGAGGCAGCCTGGTGTAGGAGCAGGAGATAGTGGAATCAGGAAGATCGGGGTTTCAGTGGTGCATCAGCTACGTGCTGGCTGTGACTCGCTGGCCTTGGCCAAGTTGCCTAATATCTCTGTAAAGGGAGGAGTTTGGAGATGATGGCCTCTGTGGTCCCTTCCAGCACTGGTCCTTTGATCTCATCACGTACTTAACTTCTGATGGAGAAGAAGGGCTTTACCCTTCAGCCTGTTCTTTCTTTTTCTTTCATACAGACCTGTATTTTTACTCATATAATTATGAACAATATTGCAAGATCTCATCAGCATGATGCTCTGGCTACTTCTAGGCAAGTGTTAAAGAACAGATTTAATCCATTTGTACCTGGCAGGGTTAGAGGAAGGGGGTGGTCCTGGGTCTTCCTTTTAGCCTCATGGTCCACAAAGCACCGGTCAATTTGACTTCTAAGTTTCTCTGCCTGTTGGCAGTATAGTGAAGTAGATGGTGCGCTGGCCTTGGAATCAGGAAGCCCTGAGTTCAAGTCCTGTTTCAGACAAATGGCTATGTGATTCTGGGTGAATAATTTAACCCCTCAAGCACCTCTTTAGGACTACGTATCAGATGATAATCAATTGTGAAAGCCCTGGCTGCTCTGGATATAATGATACGAGGCAACCCCAAAGGAACCATGGTGAGGATGCCGTCCACCTCCAGATGGACTCTTGAGTGTAGACTGAAGCAGACTCTTTTTCACTTTCTTTATTTTCTTACTTTTTTTTTTGCAACACAACGAACATAGAAATATAGTTTCAACACTTCACATATATCTCAATGGGTGGGGGAGAGGCTGGAGGAAAGAGAGAATTTGGAACTCAGAATTTTTTTTAAATTTAAAATTAATATATACATATAAATAAATAAATGTATGAATGAATAAATAGATAATGGGGGCTACAGAGAAATTGTTCATCTGCATCTCTGGAAAGAAAGATGTCCTACCTAGGCAGGTAGGAGGTAGGTAGGAGGGTTCTCTACACCAATTAAATCCTAGCTCCAGACCCTCTTCCCCTCAAAAAAAAAATATGTGTATATATATATATATATATATATATGTATATATATATATATATATATATATAAATATGCACACACACACATATGCATATATCTATATTGATATCTAGCTATATATGTGTATGTATATGTAGATATAGATAGGTACATGTGTGTATATATATAAATGACATTTACTAGACATGCTTACAAAATGCATAGTATGAAGAGCGTGGTGGCATGTGCCTGTAATCCCTAATACAAGTGACGCTGAGGCTGGTGGATTGCTTGAGTTTAGTACAGTGGTTTTCAACCTTCCTAATGCCACAACCCTTTAATATTTGTATGTGGGCATATCTGCATGTGGGTGGACCCACCTGGAGATTGAGGAGCAGTGTCTTGGTTCCTAAGACCATCGGAAAATGTGTTTTCCGATGGTCTTAGGCAACCCCATTTGACCCCCAAAGAGGTCGTGACCCACAGGTTGAGAACCACTGGTTTAGTAGTTCTGAGCTGCAGAGGGTCTAAAACCCATCTGGTATCTGTGAGCTCTTGCACAACCCTGGAAATGAGGAGCTACTAGGCTGTCTAAGGAGGGGTGGACCAGCCCAAGATGGGATGGAGCAGGTTAAAATCCCCATGACCAAAAAGAATGGTACTGGGCTGTGAGTAGCTGCTGAATTTCCATGCAAGGTAAGACAGGGATACATGGGGAGGGGGGGAGGGGAGAGAGAGAGAGAGAGAGAGAGAGAAAGAGAGAGAAGGAGGGAGAAGGAGAGAGGGAGAGAAGAGAGACAGAGAGACAGAGACAGAGAAAGGAGAGAGAGAGAGAGAGAGAGAGAGAGAGAGAGGGAGAAGGGGGAGGGAGGGAGGAAGGAAGGAGGGAAAAAAGGAAGTAGGTAAGTGAATAAATAAGTAATAATTAGATAAAGAAGTTAATAGATAAATACACAATAGACAAAACAAAAGGCTATAAAATGTATATACACAATGGGGAGAAATTTGGCTAACAGAGTTTTTAAATCCCACCAGTAGGGTAATGAACTCCCACTGTTCTAACAGAGGCTGTTTCAGCGTTCCCAGGGAAGCTGACTTCCTCAAAACCATTAGAAGAGGTCACTGTACATTTACCTCAGCTCTGCCTGCTCCTCCCCCCCCCCACCCCCCAATCTTTGGGCCAAAATCTAAATGTCAGTAGAGTCAGCACCGACCATTTCACGTAACATGCGGAAGGAAAAGGAAATAAAAATCTTTCTCACTTGAAACTTCTACTGGCTTAAAGAAACAAAAAGAAAAGTTCATCCTGGTGGAATTGCAAACTCTGTTTTATGGATCTAAGTAACGCCTCTCTCTGCGTGCCAGTGCCACGCTCTAAGACAGTTTCGAATATCCACATTGATCGGATCTCATTTGGAAAGTCTCTGTGGTAACTGCTCCCCTTCTCCTCTCTCCTCGCTAAGAAAACACCCCGAGCTCAGTTTGGGTTCCATTTCAAAGCACGTTTCTCTAGGAAGATATTTGTGTTGAAGATCTCTTCACATTATAAAAGATCTAGAATTCTATGTATAGCAATTGCTAATGCAATGTTGCATTAGCAAAGAAAGAGGAGCAAAAAGAACCCTTGAAAAGCAGTCTCATAGAATCACAGAAAATTAGAGGAGCCCTTAGATGCAGCGCCATTACTAGGGTGAGATCAAAGAAATTTTGGCCAACGAGGCTGAAAGGTATAGGGTTGTAAGAACACATAAACTCCTTCAAAAAGGAGAAAGAACTGAACCCAACCCTACTTAGTCAGAAAAGGCTGTGGAAATGGAAAGCTAGTTAGATGGCTGCTTCCACCCAAGGTCACCTCCTTCCCAGTCCCTTTCTTCCCCAATGGAGCCCTCTTTGCTTCTCTTGGGGTCTCTGTCTCTCCATCATGGGGTTATGTCTCATACACATTTGTTAAGTATTTACTCTGCATCAAGAACTGCATTAAGCCCTGGGTATACAAAGAAACGTAAAAAACAGAAAACTCTATCCTTACTCTTACTGATCCACATTTTAATGAGACAGACAATAGATAGATATGGATGTGCATACAAGGTATATACAGTGTAGATGGAAGACACTGGGAAGGGGACAGGGAAGGAACCACCCCAGCAAGGAGGATCTGAGCTGTTTTGAAGGAAGCCAGGGAGGCAATGTTGAGGCAGGGAGTTGAAAGATGGTGCATGAAGTATCATGTGTGAACACAGCAAGTAGACCAGCGGGGATGGGTCAGAGTTCAGAGGCAGTAAGGTGTAAAAATACTGGAAGGGTGGGAAAGAGCTGCTTTAAATGTTAAATAGAAGATTTTATATTAGATCCTGGAGGAAACAGGGAGCTACTGGAGTTTACTGAGTAGGGGAGTTACATGGCCAGATCCCAACTAGACTTGTCTTTTTAAAGACTTTCAAGTTTTTAATCAACTTTGAAGTTGATTTGAGGACACCTTTCATGTTTACCCCAGGCAGGTTTTGTGTTGCTTGCCCCAGGAGTCAGAATTGGTAGTTACTGAGCTGCTTTGAGAGCCTCTAGGCCAAACCTATCATTTTACAACCACAGTCTCTGAGGATCATAGAAATTAAGTGACTTCATAGCCTCAGGAAACCTCAGAGGTGGGAGGAACTGAGCCACCATCTATCAGAACTCATATCTGAATGAGAAATCTTTAAAGCATCCTTGATATTATCTAGCCTCTGCGTATTCAAGGTCACACAGTCAGTTAGCTACCGATCTGGGAAAGGCACTCAGGCCCCTGCCTGGAACTGTGCTACACTTTCTACTAAACTGAGTTGCCTTGGAAGGCACCTCTTGCCCCTTTGTATATCATAACCCAGCTTCATTTCATTCTAGTGGAGATGTGTCCAGACAAGCCACCCAATGGATCCAGTCCCTTCTGTTCTAACAAAGATTTTCTGGGAAATAAAATCAGAAATGGACTAAATCTAACCTAAATTGGAGTAGCAATTAGACCCGGTGAATAAATCAATATATGTGTTTTAACAATTCAAAATGTAGGGGCAAAAAAAAGGTGAATATATTCTCCTGACCCTCTCCTAAAAAGTGGTAGCAGGAGGGGCCTGATCTTCAGTCTTAAACTGAATTTGTCCTTGCTCAATTGCTCATGAGAGCGTTGTCTTGATCTATGCTTAGAGAGACAGGGGAGGTGGTCATAGTGGGAGAGGGAGGGGGAAGGAGATGGGGAGAACTCTCAGGTTATTGACAAATCATTTTCTCAGGCTGAGTCATGGAAGAGAGCTGGTGGGCTCTAGAGAAAACTGCATCCAGCTTTCTGTAGCCAGGGGAAAGGTCGCCAGAGACACAGGACTGGGGAGGATGGGGAAGTGGGGGAAGGGGACAATAGGGCTCTAAAAATAGACCTGAGCAGTTTCTTTTCACATTCATCTAACTTGAAAGATTTCATCTCCAAGCTACGATTTCTCCACCATTGATCTCCGCTGGGCACCACTGGTACAAATTATTCTGGAGCGGAAAGATTTGGCTTCTCTGCAATGCTGAGAGCTAACCATCAATATTTGAAAGCCCATCTGTAATTATTTCACAAGAATTCTGAGTACAGAAAATCTATGCTCAAATGTGTATTCAGCTGGAAAGCTATAAGAAATAATTTAGGCTCAGACAGAGGTAGAGTGTCATATTGATCAAGAATTAGGCACTCAAGGGACAGGAAAACTATTAAAGGTATAGGTTTTTGCATATCAGTTCATAATCTGTGATTTCTTTTGTATAGGAATTTCTTCCACCAATCAGTATATAGTCCATCTATAACTTAGCAGATATATCTTAGAGATTTATCCTGCTGTAAATTAGAGAGAGCTTAAGTGATTCACTCATGGTCACAAGGCTAGTAAGCGTCAGACATGAGATCTGAACGCAGGACTACCTGATTCCAAGTCCAACACCCTTATCACTTCACCACTTGGCCTCTCTGCTTTGCACACAAGAGGGACTTAATAAATGGTTGTTAAAATGTCACAAAGACAAACAACTTTGAAAGACTTAGGAACTCTGATCAACACAACGACCAGCCACAATTCCAGAGGACTCATGATCAAACAAACCAGTCAACTGCAGATGAGGAGGTGCTGGCCTCAGAGTGCAGACTCAGGTATACATACATTTCTGGACGTGGCCAGCACAGGAATTTATTTTGATTGACTTTACCTGTTTATAACAGGCATGTTGTTCATCTTGCTTTCTCAATGAGGTACCATGGAGGTAGGATGAGAAAAACCAGATCACAGAAATAAATATAATTTTAAAAGTTTGTTGAATTTAATTATTGTGTATTGTAAGAAAGGAAAGGAGTAGGCTAGTATTAATTTGATATAATAATATTCAAGAACTCCTGAGTAATTCTGTACTCCGGATTAATATGTTTTTCAACCTCACAAGGCTACCAACTGGACATCATGACCTACTTGCCAATTTGTAACATAACTGCCCACAGCAAAGATGAATTAAAGCTATACTTTTTGTGTATTCAGAGATTCCAGGTGAGAATTCTCTGCTTTGAAGCTGTGAAAGAGCTAGGGTACACCATGGAATTACATCCACCCCTCCTTAGTCCAATGCTCTCATTGGGTAGGGTACAGGGTCTCTAGATTACGGGTTAGAAGGCAGTAGAACAAATTAAATGGAACTATGGCCACGGTTTCCCTTTAGGTTATTGAAGAATTTTTATTCAAGTAACCAATAGATATTTTCGTGTGACTCTCTTACCCCTTTAAATGGAAATATTCAACATGTGATCTTTTTAAAGAGAGCAAAAGAACACTAGAGTACCTTAATCTGGGTTCACAAATGGGAACAGACAGATTCTAAATTGGGTTCATCTTATTTTGGGGTCATCCAGGTGCTCTTCCTCTATGTGTTCCGTAGGCTGCTCTCTGAATCATCAAACTCTTGCTTTTACATTTCACTCCATCAGAAAACACAGTCATATTTTTATTTTTCAACATTTGTACTTCACGTTTTCATATTTTGACAACGAGAAGTTGAGGGGGTTGTTGTTTTTCAATCCAGTGTACAGACTCAAACAAAAATGAAACCAAAAGGCCCATGTAATGGAGATCGCAGGTCAGAATTCATTCCTGGAGGTCGTGATTGCTGATAAATTCACAATTGCCTAGACTATCAATCTGTGGTTTCTTTTCAACTTCAGATCAATTGAGGGAGTGAAGGAGGTGGGGGTCTTTATATCACAGCTGATGGTTATTAAGCTAATTGCCATACCATCAAGCTCATAGTTTTAAAGACAGAAAAGGATATATTGGAGCATATTAATGAGTGACCACAAAATAAACTTCCATTCCAGTATTTTACAAGTTACTCTGTTTTCTAGAGCTACCAAGGAAAGTCTACGGAGAAGAGAGAAAGCAAAGAAAAAGCATAGAAGGTCTTTTCACACAGAAGACTCCCAACAACCCGTTATGACTGTAGTTACCACCATTTATTAAGAGTATTTAACCAGATTTCTGATGCAGGTCACATTTCTGCATGAAATATTAGGATTAGATTCTTATTCTTGTTGATGAAAAACTGGTTGAGTCTCATCACTACCCACAAAATGACTTCAGTCAGCAAATTTCACCAAAATTTTATATAGAAAAGATGTACCTAACACCCCTTGCCTAGTGCCCCTTTCCCTGTATTGTATTGTAAGTTTCTACAAATACGTGTGGTTTTTTCATGTGACCTAAACGATCTATTTTTGTCAATGTGGTTTTGGGTCCCCTGTCAGCCTGTCCTGATGGACTCTCAGTAACAATATTCTTGCTCACAAATCGCAGGTGTGACCCCTTTTGAATGGTTGGTCCAAATGTCTCCTAGCTGGTTATCCTTGACTAGTTGATTATATTCCGCTTGATGCTTGGAAAACAACTGGCTATTTGGGCTGAGTAAAGGTATAAACATCAGCTTGAAGTATAGTCTTGGATTAAGTTATTGTTATATAAGATCGGTCCTTGTCTTCTAACTCAGTCCCAGGAAGATGTTCTCAACTGACAGCTGCGTACCTTAAAGGTTATGTCCTTTGTTGTATTCATATATACATACGGGTCACAGGTTTAAGGCCAGTTTACACCTATGCCCCAAACACACAGTCCTCTTAACATCATACAACCCTCTTCTCTTTCTCTTACATTACTGACCCAGGACATAGCTCATATATGACCATGCCTAATTTAGAGGATATCTGCTGGGGAGTAGGGAGAAGGGGAAAAGAGAAAAGGAGGAAGGTATTGCCATTTCTACTGTGGGGATCTCCCACAAAACCCTATGGCAAATGGTAGTCCTTGGCCAATGCACCCCAACAACCAAGCTGCCTGAAGCCGGAATCAAGAGAACAAAGCCTCCAGCAGGAGAGTGTAACAGAGCTTAGTGACTCGTGTCTTATTATCTGTGCCCAAATCCGGGTTGACCACAGTGCACCTCCTTATCCCCAGCGCAATACGCTTTTCATTGTTGCCATATCTCAGACTCTAAACATCAGTATTCCCTTAAAAAAAAAGTCTAACTTTAAATTCTGGGTCAACCATCCTTCATACTCTCTGAGTCAAGGATGTGGCCAGTGAGACATCTTCATCCAAAGATGCCTGGCAGAGAATCTGTGTTAGTTACATTGAAAAAGACGCAACAGTGATTCAATGGGTAACTTACCAGCTCCTGAGGTCTGAAGAGCTGCAGCACCAAGCTCTTTCTTTCTTTACCTGCTTTCTGCTCTCATGCACTCTCTCTCCCTCTCCCCCTTTCTCTCTCTCTTGTGTACAGATTGCAGTGAACTTACAGAAGGAGCTGGGACAGTGTTTCAAATGACTTAAGAAAGAGAACAGGAACAATTACTTCGTTCTCTTTTTCTCAGATGAGTACCTTCGGGAAGAAGGAAGGAAGGGAGGGGAGAGGGAGGAAGTCAACAACCCTTTGCTTTCCTGAAAAAAAATAAGGAAACAGAAGATAGACATCTCGTTTTCTCTTAAACAAAATGTTGGTGGGGGGGAGCTTGGAGAAAAAAGAAAAGAAAATCCAAAAAAGGAATACCTCCAGAGGGCTGGGAGCACCAGGCTCCTGCCTGGAGAGGCTGATTGTCCAGAGTGTTGTCCTGTCCAAACAAATGCACCTCCAGAAGGGCCTGATTCCTGAGCTCACTCGACTGGCTGCTATCTGGTTTGCAGAAGCAACCCAGCCAGAAGGGAACAAATCACTTCATCCTGACTCTAAGCAAGGGAAAGTTTTGTTTGTCTGACTCTGGAGAGACGGCGGCCATTGAGATATGGAAGCGGCCAGTCAGGGCAATTCAGGAACTTCAGATTTGATTGAACTTAAAAAAAAAAAAATTGAAAGACCAGCTTAGCACTTTAGTGGGCTTTTGTAGCCAGACTCAGGTTCTTAGAGTTCTCTTGGAAGGAGATATGGGACTGATGCTTTGACCATTTGGGTTTATCCCTTATATCAGTCTGACAAATTATGACACACAATGCTGGGCACTGACTGAGATACAAAATTTAGATAAGATATTGACCTTGTCCTCACAGAGCTTCCTAGTAGGAAGATTTCTAAACTGAATAAAATCAAATGAGCTTCTTAAGAATTGATAAGGATACAAATTTCTAAAACCCAGCAGTTTCACTTAACCTACAAATTGGCAAAGATAGCCAAGAAAAAAGGGGGGAGAGAAGGGAGCAGTTAATGTTTGAGGGGTATGAAAAGAATGGTATGCTATTGTACAACTGTTGGTAATGCTGTGATTGGCCCAACAATTCTGGAAAATATTTCGGAATTATTATAAGAAAGTGATAAAACTGTCCATCCTTTGGACCCAGAAATTCCTCCCGAGGAGAGCCTATGCTAGACATATATAAGAAAGAAAAATCTCATGTATACCAAAATATTTATAGCAGCATATTTTGCCTTGGAGACAGATCTAGGGGCAAAAGAGATGTCCATTGATTAGTGAATGACTCAAAATTGTGGTACATAAATGTAATAGAATATTATTGTACCATAAAAAATGAATTATGAAGAATACAGAGGAAGATGAGGAGACATGTCATCATATGAAAAGATATAAAATAAAGTGAGCAGAATGTCGGGAAAGAGTATACACAATGATCACTACAATGGACAGGGAAAGAGCAACAGCAAAAGTGACCCCTCCCTGTGTGATAAGGATGACCAAGCAGGACCTCAAAGACGAGATGAGAAAATGGTCCTTTCTCCCCTCTTTGTGGAGGTGGGGGGACTGTGGTCACGGAACAAAACATAAACTGCCAGACTCAGTTGATGTGTTACTCAATTTTGCTAATCTTGTTGTTTTTTTTAATCTCTGTTTTTGTCTTTTTTATATGTGGCTCTGACTAGGCACAGGGATGGAAGTTTGGATTTGGTCAAAGGGCCGCACTTGAGGACCTACGGGGCCACTTGTGGTCTGGAGGCCGCAAGTTCCCCACCCCTGGACTAGGGAATGGGAGGGGATCTATTTGGAAATAAAGGTCACAGGAAATCAAAGATATCTTTAAAAAAAATCAATGAGAGAGTACTTAAGGATGGAAGGGAAGGAGAAAACAGAGGGGAAAATCCATGCCTTCTGCTTTATCTGTCATGCGACATTTAGGCAAGCCCAAAAGAAAGCCAAGCATGGAAGCTGAGCCCTGCTCAAGGGCAGCTTCCTACCAAGAAGGGGCTTGGCTGAAGATTTCCCCATTTGCTTTCCTCTGTGTTCTGTTCTGTACACCGCTGAATCTTTCTGCCTCTTCAATCCACTGCCTCAAGGTAAATGTATCAGGTCATTTTCACCACTTAGAGGAACTAGCAGTTACACAGACCTTTGTGGTAACTGGAGGAAAACCAGCCCTTGGGGCTACTTCCTTTATTTACCAAAATGGGGAAAAAAATTGGGTAGGGAAGTTACACCTGAAAGCAAGAATCCAGTGAGCTTAGGAGAAGGGAACGTTTGAGGAGAGAGTGAATGGAGCATAGAGGGTGAAGCAGAGAAGACTCGGGTTTGAATCCTTCCTCGGACAGTGCTGTGACCCTGGGGAAGTCACTTCGTTCCTGTGAGCCTCAGTTTCCCCCTTTATGAAGCGAAGGTACTAAGAGCATCTACCTGACAAGAACGTTCTGAGGATTTAAAGAGATCATGTGTATCAAAGACTTTCTAAACCTTGAAAATCTATATAAAAGTGAGCCAATATTATTGGTGGTGTTGTTGAGTTTCTAAAGGGAGATTGAGGAGTAGGGTCCATGATCTGACACGGTTCTTACTGTGCTCCTTGGTTCTGGAAGGTCATTTCTTTGCTTCATGTAACATCTCTCTCTTGCAGTTGTCCAAAAGTCTTTATAGTCAGTTTACTTTAATTTGATTAAAAATGTTTATTAAGTTCTTACCAGGTACAAGAATAGGCCATGCTAAGCACTGGGTAAGATGTAAAGGGTAGAGAAGCAGGGCTCTTGCCTTCATGTAGCTTCCAATCTGGTGGAGGGAAGTGATATGCACAAATGACTATAAATACAAAATAATATATGATAAGAAAGGAATGAAGTGCTGTATGAGGCCTAAGGAAGAAAGGGTCATTACCGAAGGTGAGAATCAGGGAAAACTTCTTGGAGGAGGCAACTTTGAAGTTGAGCTTAAAGGATGGGTAGGGACTCAGCAGATGTGTGTGTGTGTGTGTGTGTGTGTGTGTGTGTGTGTGTGTGTGTGTGTGTGTGTAGGGGTCACTAGGTGACTGCAGGACGTATGTGAAAGGAAGAGTATAGAAGGCATTAGTGTGATAAAAGTACAACGGCCCCATGGAGGGAGCTGCTGACCCAGTGGATAGCGCACTGGGCCTGGAGTCAGGAAGACCTGAGTTCAAGTCCAGCCTCAGACATTCACTAGCAGTGTAACCCTGAGTCAGTCACTCAACCTCTGTTTACTTTAATTTACTAGAGAAGGAAATGGCAAACCATCCAGTATCTTTGCCAAGAGAATCCCGTACAGGATCACAAAGAGCTGGACACAACTGAACAACAGCAGCACCAGCCGAGAGTCAGTGAGTGATTAGTGTGAGCAGGTCCACCCAGAGGACCAGTCCTGACCTAGTGACAGTGGTTGGGATTTACAGGCTCTCTCCTTAAGTTTTACAGAACATTTTACCTGTGTACAGAGGGTAGATTGATGGGGAGCAGAAAATGAGAAGACTTGTCAAAAGGCCATTTCACCAGCTCGGGCCAAAGGTCATGGCATGTGCTAGTATGGTGGCAGAGAGGAGGGGAGAAGAAGGCTGCCACAGTGTTGAAAGGGCAGGGTTGGGGCCGTGAGGTGGCGCAGTGAGTAGAGCACCGGCCCTGGAGTCAGGAGCACCTGAGTTCAAATCCAGTCTCAGACACTTAACACTTACTAGCCATGTGACCTTGGGCAAGTCACTTAACCCTAATTGCCCTGCCCTCCCTCCTCTAAAAAGCAAAAAAAAAGGGCAGAATTGTAGGACTTGGTGGACAACTGATCAGGAAAAGTTGGGGAGAAGAGAACAATAACACCACGGTGGCAAATGGAACGCCAGGTGAATGGTGGTGCCCCTGACAGAGAAAGAAGCTCCCATGCCTTGTATTTTTCCAACGTAGCAAGGATGTTGTCATCTCCATTTTCTAGGTGGGAAAAACAATTGAGGCCCCAAGAGATTCAATGTTTTATTTAAGATTATAAAGCAGCTCAAGAACAAACCCAGAATTTTAAATATGGTCTCCAGATACCTATATTATACATTGGGTATACTACAGAGAGCACTGCTGAGCTCAGAGTCAGGAAGACTCCTCTTCCTGAGTTCAAATCTGGCCTCAGATGTTTACTAGCTATGTGACCCTGGGCAAGTCACTTGACCCTGTTTGCCTCAGTTTCCTCATCTGTAAAATGAACTGGAGAAGGAAATGACAAACTACTCCGGTATCTCTGCCAAGAAAACCCCAAGTGGGGTCACAAAAAGTCAGACATGACTGAAAACAACTGAACTAAGCTACCCGTAATAAAAGATAAAATAAGAAAAAAGCTTTTACCACTAGCAAAAGCCCTGAATTTGGAGTTGCAGGATATGAGTTCAAATTCCCACTTTGCCACTTACTGTGGCAGTCTCCTCATTACAGATTCCTCATCTGTAAAATAAGGGGGTGGAACCATATGAACACCAAGAGCACTTCCAGCTCCGAGTCTAGAACCCCATGATGATACGTGAGTCTCCTCAATCTTTTAAAATGAGAAATAGCATCAAGGAAATTACATTCTAAAGAGGAAGAGCAAGAGGTTTCAAGACTAGGGGGAGAGGGAAAGGGGAAGAATGTTGGGGGCACGGAACACGACCCAAGGGTTCACTTCTGAAATGGGACAGTGGATAATCAGGAACCAGAGAGTGCTGGATGTGGAATTTAGCACTCTGTAGATGCTAATGAGGAAGAAATGGAGGTGTCTGGGGTAAAGGTGAAATGTGGCCAGGGGTGCCTGACAGAGGACTTCAAAGCCAGTCAGGGATCAGTAAACAAGAAATCAGGGTAGGAACTTGGGACGAGAAGGAACAAAATGAACTTGGCCTGCAGAGTCCTCTCCATGACAAAGCAGTTCTGAAAAGTCCCAGCCATCCCAAGAATGACTGTCAGAGCCGCAGCATATGGCTGTTTGTGTATCTTTATTCCTTTTTGTGACATTCCAGGCTGGACTGACTTGAGTCATTCAACATGAAGAGCCACAGGAGTCCGGGTGGAATCCAAAGGATTTCCCTCCAAAGAACCCAGAATGTGGGGATTGTCACGTTTAGACCCTGCTGTTGTTTCCAAGCCAAATGACCACTGCAGCCTTTAAGAACCAATATTCAAGGTTACGCAAAGTGCCAGAATGCCTTCCCTCACCAATGTCTCTTAGAATCCCAATCCACCTCCTCCCTTAAAGCCTTTCTTGGCCTAGGCCTTGCCCTCTACCCTTTTGATAGGCCTCTCCCCTATAACTGTTTACATATCCTGCTTTTGCCTGTCTACCTGATTTTTTTTCCTAATTAAATAGAATGTATATTCCCTGAGGGTACGGACTATTTCATTTCTGTCTTTTTATCCCCTGGACCTGACAAATAATGCTTGTTGAACTGAATGGAAATGAATTGGATGATATTACAATATACTCTCACTTCTAGGTGGTGAGGTGGATAAAGGGCCTGGCCTAAAGTCAGGAAGACTCCCCTTCAGGAGTTCAAATCTGACCTCAGACACTTCCTAGTTGTATGACCCTCGGCAAGTCGCTTCACTCTGTTTGCCTCAGTTTTCTCATCTGTCAAATGAGCGGGAGAAAGGAATAGAAAACTGCTCCAGTCTCAAATGAGTTCACAAAGAGTTGGACAGGACTGAAATCATTGTGTCCTACAATCCATGCCTACCAAAGGTTGACTTTTATCACACCCACCAGGGTTGGATACCCTTCACAGAGCACGCCAGGACAATTCCCAAATCTGCCTGTGCCAAACTATTTTATCCAATGAATTTATTGTGCTCCTGAAGGAGAGAAATTCAGTGAAAAGCTCTTCTCATGCCAGACCTTATTCAATATTCAAAAATAATTATCTAGCATGCACAAAATCGTTTCCAATAAAGCCTGAAGGTAGGATGCCCAAGGCCCTGCTTTTGGGGTCACAGGGGAGATTCCTAATCAGATCCTTGGATTTTATAAGGTGTGAACTTCAGCAGTCTCACACTTTGTGATGATACTGATTAGAAGCAAGGAAATGAAGATTTATAGTCTAGACAATTAAAGGGAAAGACTTGTTTAGAGATAGACTCTGCTTTGTCACTCTCTCACTTGTATTTATGCGAAATCCCAGGAAAGTTCCCGGAGGAGAAGAAGCAGGTATTGCAGACCTTCCCTTGTAAGAGTGATTGTGAAGGCAGGGGCAGGCACAAGGAGAGTCAGAGCCACCACCGCAAAGGGGGAACTGGCCCAAAGGGTCCTTCCCTCTTGTGGGAAGTGCAGAGTGTGTCAGCCGGAGTCTGGTCCAGGCCAGCCATGTCTTCTGCTGCCCGGAAGCACTTCAAGAACAGTCCACTTTAAAAAAAAAGATATTTAACTGATATATTTACATCACAGACTTTTGCACATTATGCTCCCCCCCCACTCCCTGAGAGTCTCTCCTAATAAAGTAAAACAGTTAAGAGAAACTAACAATGCAATGACCTCATCTGAAAGTGAACACAATATTCTGTTTCTGTTGCACCTTTTTACACAACCTCTTTATTTCTGATTTTTAAAAAAATTTACAGAAATAAAAACAAATGAACAGAAATCTATTTTCTCTCCTGACCACCCCCACCCATTGAAAAAGAGACAAGGAGGCAAAGAAAATTTCTTGTAAAAAATAGACATAGTAAATTCCCTTGTTTGGGAATTGACTGTTTACAAAAATCTGTCTCATTCTGCCCCCTGAATCCATCACCTCTCTGTCAGGAGGCGGGTCATCAATCATTTGAAGGCAAGGATAGTCATTGTATTGATCTCAGTTCTCACAGTTTTCAAAGCTGCTTATCTTGACAACGTTATTGCCAGCTTATGTAGGCTTATTTGGGTTCTCACAGCAAACTATCTGAGTTAGTTATAGGGGTGCCCAGGCCTCCCCTTCACCTTAGACCCTCCTTCCACAAAGGGGGCCTCTGCCTCCTGCTTCTTTCTTCTCCATTTTGGGGAGTTGGAACATTTAAGCTGTTTGTTGGATTTCATCATGTCTACCTTTCTTAAAAAGTGTTACATGGCCGCAATGTTAATGGGATATAAGATCTTCCCCACCCATGATTAGGTCTCATGTGGAGCCCATTAAGGGAAGCCTGCTTAGGGAAGGCTTGCTTCTAGGAAGGCTTTCACACCTTTTGTTAATTTCTAACTAGGCATGAGTTACCCAGGGTTGGTGTTGCCTTCTGGCTCTGAGAAGTGCATATATACTCTGAGTTGGAATTTTTCTTTGGGGGCTCACTTATGAGAAGGATCTTGCGATTTCCTGGTGGAGATTCTTCATGTTCACAACTCCCCGACTGCTCAGATATAAAGGCTCTCTCAATCCGGGGATGTGTGTAAACTGTAGAGCAATATTGCTTTGATTCAGGCAGTCAGAGCATGGTCTTTATTTGATCTTTAGTTCTCGGTTTGTATTTTCTCTGAAGTTCAGGGTGCTGACTTTTCCCCTGAACTAGTGAATGTAATGAAAAAAGATGGTTGATCTCTTAAACAGCCTCTTTCCCAGGAAAGCAAATCTGAGAACCTTTTCCAGCAGCCGTCTTGGGTATGCCAATGTGGTTGTTGCTACAGCGGCAGTCTTAAAAAGTTCAGATGAAATTTGCTTTGAGTTTGACTTTTTTCTTTTTGGAGACTGTGACAATGTCCCTGAGATAATCAGATGTAGCAATACTACTCATAGAATTATTTCATGTTCACAGTATATTGACAATAAGAAGCACTATTAGGTATCTTCATATCTAATGATGACATAAAACATATATAAATGACAAAATTGACAGGAGGACAAAAAGAAAAAAAGTAATAGAAGGAGAGTTCAATATCTTACTAATGAAATATGGAGAATACATCATGGTATAGTAGAAACAATTATGAATTTGGAGGTGCCAGTTTTATGGGTTGACTCTCCCTGACTTTGCTAGGTGACACAATGGTAAAGTGTTGGGCCTGGAGTCCAGAAGACCTGAATTCAAATCCGGTCTCAGATACTTACTAGCTGTGTGACCCTGAGCAGGTCACATAGCCCTGTTTGCCTCAGTTTCTTAACTGTAAAATTATCTGGAGAAGATAATGGCAAACCAGTCCAGTATCTTTGCCAAGAAAACCTAAAATAGGGGTCAAAAAGAATCAGACATGACTGAATAACAACAACAACCTTCCATTATTTCCAATCCCTTCCTTGCTCTGTGGACTTGAATCCTGCCTGTGCCAGTGAATCACTTACTGGGCCTCGGTGGTCTCATCTGTAAAGTGAAAGATGGTTGGATGAGAGAAGGTTCCTTCTCGCTGTCAATCTTCTGACCTTGGGTTGCTGTAAAAACTAGGGCTCAGAATGCTATTCTCTTTTGTTTTCCTTTGACTCATCTAGCCCTGAGATCCTCTTTCCCTATGTTTAAAATCCCCACTGAACTGATTCTTCATCCCTTTGACAAACCTGAGTATAAAGTACATTGCTCCTCTTTATCTGTAGTTGTGCCCCATAGACATTCCATGATACCTTACTCTCATGGATGGGATGGTGAACACAGTGCTCTCGATACTGTTAATATTCTGGGGAAAGGGCTGGGCATCAGAATCTCTGAGTGCTGGATCTGAATTTGCCTCTTGTTTTCTTGCCTCCAGTCTCTTAATCTGACCAGGGTTCAGTTTCCTCCAGAGTCAAAGGACAGGAGGAGAAGGATCATCTGATTGACAGAGCCATGGATTTTCTTCTCTTTTCAGGGAGAAAAGGATAATGTGGACCATTTATTTCAATTTGATAGGACTTTACTGAGCACTTAACTGACTACTTAAGCACAGTGCGAGACAAGGGAATAGAAGATGCGACCCAATGTTCTTAACCCCAATGTGCTGATATCCTACAAAACCAATGACATGAAACATTTTGGAAATAATTTTTGCTGTGTATCATGTCTGACTCCTTGTGATCCCATTTGGGGTTTTCTTGCAAAGATACTGGAGTGGTTCACCATTTCCTTCTCCAGCTCATTTTACAGACGAGTAAACAGAGTTAAGTGACTCGCTCAGGGTCACACAACTAGTAAATGTCTGAGGCTAGATTTGAACTCAAGTCTTCCTGATTCCAGGCCCAGCACTCCATCTACTGTGCCACTTCGATAACCAGTCATTTGATTACCTTCATGGTATCTTTTTTCACTGACTTGCTTTTCTCTGCCTAACTACATAATATTGGTAGTCACCAAGGTTTGTCCACCCTACCCCCTTTTCTATCTGGTTTCTCCTGGGAATCTCATCCATTCCCTTGATTTAACAATCACATATATATGGCTAAATCCCAAACTTATATCTCTAGCTCTAAGCTTTCTCTTGTACTCTGAAGTTTTCAATTGCCAACTAGAGATCTCTACCCAGGTGTCCCATTAATATCTCAAAGTCAACAGGTTCAAAACTGGAGTTGTAGGATTTCTCCCTGAACCTGTTCCTCATTCTGAAATCACTATTTCTGTTTGTAAAATAGAAACAGAAACATCCAATATTTCCGGGGTCACACATGTTCAGACCTTCTGGATGTTTTTGAATATTCCTTCTCCAACCCCACATGGTCACTATTACTAGCTCCTGTTGACTCAATTCTACAGTGTTTCTTGCATTCCTCTCCTCCTCTCTATCCCCACTGTCACTAATTCAGGCCCTCATTACCACTGCCATGGTGGTATTATTGTTATATCATATGTTAATTATTATATATAACATGCATTATTTTTTATACATATGTGTATATATATATATATATATATATATATATATAATCATAACCTCCTAGTTCTTCCCACTCTACTCTTTTTCCACCTCCTACCCTTCCCACCAAAATCATTCTTTTTTTTTTTTTTTGCTTTCTTTGGGGGGAGGTCAGGGCAGTTGGGGTTAAGTGACTTGCCCAAGGTCACATGGCTACCAAGTGTTAAGTGTCTGAGGCAGGATTTGAACTCAGGTTCTTCTGACTCCAGGGTCAGTGCTCTATTCACTGTGCCACCTAGCCACCCCAGAATCAGTCATTCTTATACTTAGATTACCTGACAGATCATTCTTCTGCTCAGAAATATTCCAGCGGCTTTCTATTGCCTCCTGGGTGAAGTCTGCCTGGCATTCAAGGCTTCCAATAATCTGGCACCACCCTGTGAGTTTTGTATATGCCCCACAGTCTAGCTTTGTGCTCTGCACGTATTAGGCGCTTGACAAAATTTTTAAAATTCTTTCCCTAGATTTCCTGTCCTTCCTTCTGACTCTCCAATTTTACTGACCATGCCATCATCTCTTCATATAGCCCTCCTAGACAGTCTGTGAGGGCTTATAAAGTACTTTTGAGATGACAAATGGGAAGGATTGTCTCCCCCCCCCCCCTCAGAGGGATGTGACAAACAGTTGCTCAGCTTGGCAAATGAACCCATATAACTGATGTCGGTGCTTCAAAGCAGTTATCAGCACACAGAAGTAAGCGGCCTTTAAAAGATCTCTGCCAAGAATAATGAATGAGGTGAAAAGAACAGAGGGGCTCGAAGGTCGCCTGGGTTTCCTCTGCTCTGCCCTCCCTCTTCACTTTACTCCCTGCCCCGAAAGCGGGGGAGGAACCTACAACATTTTTTTTTTAAGTTGAAAGGTTTCTTTTTGGGAAAGAGAAGTTTGCTTGTACTGCTGTTTATATTTGGTAAGATGGCCATTGGTGGTGAATTAAAGCACAGGAAAAAGCATTTTCTTACAGGAAGAGCCACAGACTTGCCTGGAAGCCTTGCCATTAGGAGGGCTTCAGCTCCTATTTCCCCTCTATGGGGTCCTTGACCACAGCCTCTCCTTTCAGCCGAACCCTCAGACTTTGGGCATCCCATAACCAAGCCAAGAGATCATCTTCCATCCTGATAGTAATCCCACTGGTGGGAAAATGGCAAAAGAAGGGGATCATACTAGCAAAAAAACAAACTCTCTACAATCCGTCAGTGATTTTTTTTTAAGAGGAGAGGTGCTGTGGATGTTAGGGAGCAGTTTATTTTTAGCAACAGATTTGCGGGGGGGCTTTCATCCTAGTTTTTTGATGGGTTGCTTTTTATTCATCTAATGGCAGTGATCAGGGGAAGCTCTCACTAATAGAATGAAATCTCATCATGTGGATTGGGGAGACTCATTCCCACTGGTCAAGCCTTCTCCTGAACATGGCTGTTACATTCGGAAATGATCCTTTTCAGGAAGGGAGGCTTGATAGTGGTGGTGGACTGTGTCTTGAGGTCACATTTGCAAAAGCAGGGAAACAAATCTGCCTCGTAAAAGGGGACCTCTGGTTTTATAGCTATCTCCAACCCTGAGCAGGGATTTATCAACAAAGGAACAGTCAGACGGCTTCCTTTTCAGTTTCTTTCCAAAGGAAAGCTCCATCTTTGGGAAGTTCACTCCTAAACTGTGATTGATTGGGGAGAAGGGGAAATGGGTAAGTGGGGGAAAGGGAGGCATCCAGGAAAGACCCAGAAGATCCAGTCATTTAGCCCCCCATGTCCTCGGTGTGATTGCCCTCCTTTCTAATTCCTTTCCTCTGATCCCATAAAAAATCTCCTGGTTCTGAGAAGCTGTGGAATTTTCACTATTAGGTCAGAGGTTCTTAGTCACTGAGAGCCTGTGAACTTAGACAGATAGATAGATAGGTAGATAGATAGATAGATAGGTAGGTAGGTATTAGATATAGATAACCATAATATATTGGTTTCCTTAGTAATTATATATATTTTATTTTATGCATTTATAAAACCATTATTCTGAGAAAGCAACCATAGACTTCACCAGACTGCCCAAGGGATCTATGATACAAAAGGGGTTAAGAAGCCCTGCCCTACACTTTACTGATTGAGTTGTTCTTTAGCTTTCTAAGAAAATTCACTCATTCCCTCCCTTCTCTCCTCTCTTCTCTTCTTCTCTCCTCATATCCTTTCCTCTCCTACTTTCTCCCCTCCTCATCTCCTCAACTCTCCTCTCCTCCTTTCCCCTCCCCTCCCTCCCCCTCCTCTGCTCTTCTCTCTTCCTCCCTCTTCCTCCCTTCCTCTTTCTCTCCTCCTCCCCCTCCCTTCCCCTTCCTTCCTTCCTCTCTTCTCTCCTTCCCCCCTCCTCCCTACTCCTCCTTTCCCTCTCCTCCCCCTACTCACCCCTACTCCTCCCCTCTCCTTTCCCTTCTTTCCTTCTCACACCTCTCTTTAAATGTTTTCTTACATTATTTGTCCTTTTGCCGAGTGTTTTGTGCTTTCTTTTGTTTCAAAGAGTTCTTTAAACCACCTCTAGTAAAAGTCTTCCCTGATTTAAAGTGTCCGTGACTTTATATATCCAAGCCCATCATAACCTCATCCTAGTTTCCCTGAGCTACTTCACTCTAGCACAAATGAAAGAGTGTTTCTTTTCCCTAAACAACAAGAACAACAAAACCCCCACCTTTCCAAAACTCCACAACAGTAGTACACCAAAGTCTTGATATGATGCCAGGTTGTGCAAATAACTTATTTGCAAGATGATTTTATATCAAAACACATTGGAAAATCAATAAAGAGTCCCTCTTGAATCTGGAAGATCAGGGGATTCTTTAGATGTGGTTTACCTAGATTTGAACAAAACATTTTATAAGGTCTCTCATGCCCTTTCTGTCAAAAAGATGGAGGGATAAAGGCTGAATAATAGAATAATTGGGGAGATTTGTAACTGGCTGAAGGAATGGACCCAGGAAGTCGTTATGAATAGCTTAAGGTCAGCTTGGAAGGCAATGTCAAGGGGAACGTTCCAGGGGAGCACAGTCACAGCTGTGATTGACTGTGTGTTATTTAACAACCACAAAAATGGGCTGCATGGCCTCTGAGGACTCTTCCAGCTGTAGACCTAGGATTTCAGGAGCCTCAAGAACAACTGAATTGTTAAATTTTTATCCACAATTTAGGTAAATTACTTTTTGTTGTGTATATCAAGTTTTCAGATGACCAAATGTTGGCAGGGATAACTAAACTAACATTGGATGACGTTCAGGATTCAAAAAGATCTTCGCAGGCTAGAAAGTGGAGTCCAATCTAATAAAGTAAAATCTAACAGCACAGAATCAACTTCACAAGTGTATTGGGGAGACGTCACTAGGCAGCCTTTCTCTGAAGAAGAGCTTGAGGTCTTTGTGGATTCCAGGGTCATTCATTACAGGACTGTTGTTGGTTGCTGTTGGTCTTTCATTCTCAAAGAGGACCAATGATATCAAGCCTTGCAAGTGAATTGCTCTGCCTCATTACAAGTCAACAGTTTGATAGAGTAGCCAGGAAAGCTAATATAATCATAGGCTATATTAAGACAAGCATGGTGACCAGGAGAAAGGATCCTGGGTAGGATGTACCTGGAATCTTCTGTTTTTTTCCAGAAAGTGGTAAACCAGAGAGTATCCAGAGGCACTGGATAGCAACCAGGATGAAGAAGAGCCTCATGCCATTTGAGATCTGATCAAAGGAACTTGGAGCAGACTCAAGAGATACATGATTGCTGTTTTCAAGTATTTAAAGGGCTATTCTAGAAAAGGGATGTTTGATTTGTTCTATTTGTCCCCAAAATGCAGAACCAGGAAAAATGGACCAAAACTGTAAAGAAATAAATTTGGGCTTGATGTAAGGAAAAACTTGTTAATGATTGGAGTTCTCCAGGAGAACATCATACATAGTAACAGCTACGTTGTGCAATGACAGCCTTCGATAGACTTAGCTCTTCTCAGCAATGCAAGAACATAAAACAACTCCAAAAAACTCATGATGGAAAATGCCATCCACATCCAGTGAAAGAAATATGGAGTCTGAATACAGATCTAACCACAGTATTTGCTCTCTCTTTCTGTTTTGTTTTGTTTTATTTTTTCTTTCTCATGGTTCTTCCCATTCCTTCTAATTCTTCTACACAACATGACTAATGTGAAAATATGTTTAATAAGAATGTATATGTAGAGTCTATATCAGATTGCATGCTGTCTTGGGGAAGAGGGAGGGGAGGGAGGTGGAGAAAATTTAAAACTTATGGAAGTGAATGTTGAAAACTAAAAATAAATAAATAAATTTAAAAATAATTTGGAGTTCTCCCAAAATAGATTGGGCAGCTTCCAGAAATGATGGGTTTCTCAGCACTTGGGGTCTTCCAGAAATATCTGGCTGACCACTTAAGCCTTGTTGTGGGGGCTCCTGTTCAGGTATGATTTGAACTAGAGGGATTCTTAAGTATCTTGAACACTAAGAGTCAAGAATTCTGGGATTTGGGGGTCTAAGTCAACCCAACTTATACCAAATTCTGCTCTTATTACAAGGCTGCGATGGTGAAGTCCCAGTGCAGCAAGTAGTAATGACAATAGTGTTTAGATAGTCCTTTAAGGTTTGCAAGGCAATTTTATAAAGATTATTATATTTCATCCTTATAACAACTCTATGAGGTAGGTGCTATTATGACCCCCATTTTACAGATGAAGAAACTGAAGCAGCCAGAGGCAAAATGGCGACTAGAAACATATAGCTACTAAGTGTCTTACACTGGATTTGAACTCAGGGCTTCCTGATTCCAGGGCCAATGTTTTGTTCATTGTGTCTACTAGTTGCTTCTAGTGGTAGTAGTAGTAGTAGTAGTAGTAGAAAAAGAAGAAGAAAAAGATGAAGAAATATATTGGATACTATAACAATTATAATAATAATCTGAGATACTATAATGATGATAATAATATTTTGCATTCTATAACACAGTAATAATGTCTTGGGTTTCTAGAATTTCTTTCTTTCTAAGAAGTACAAGAAGTTTCCTCCAGAGCGTAGTTCCACAGAAAGAGGAGTCAGAAGAGACCAAGGTTCAAATACTGGCCCTGCCACTTACTTGTGACCTCGAATAAATTAACCATTCCATTCTGAGCCTCAGTTTCCTCCTATGTAAGATGGGGTTAATTATACATGTAATAACCACTTCAAAGGGTTGTTGTGAGGAAAGTCCGTTGCTAATTTTGAAACATTGTATAAATATGAATTATTATTTTTCATGACCATTTTTATCTGTACAACATCTCTTAGAAAGGAACAACTATATTGCTGCCATTTTGCATGAGGAAACTGAGGCACAGGAAACTGAAACTAGATTAAGAACAAAGAGTCAGCAATTGTATTAGAGCAAAGGTCTCCCAACTTCCAGCAAAGTGCTGAATTAAGCTGCCTCCATCAGGAGTTTGTCCATAAGATAGTGCATTTATTTCTTGTCTTATATCTGCCAGGGCACTTGTTGCCTTTCCACAAGTTGTTGCATAGTTGTGATGTGTGTGAACCAGAATACCCTTTGAAATATCAAAAAAGGAAATAGGATGAAGTCTGCAAACCATAAGGTAGTGAGTTTGCCTTTGATTCCTGGCAAAATTCTAGAAATTATTATTTGAGGGATAGTTTGTGCTTACTTAGAAAAGGAAGTGGTGTTTGCTAAGAACTAGCATGACTTCATCAAGAATAAGTCATTACAGCTAAACTCATTTCCTTTTTTGATAGGGTTACTAGAGTGGGGGTAGCAGGGGAGATTCGGAGAATGCCATAGGGAATTTTAACTCAAGATAAGTAGGAAAATAAGAAGATGGCACTTAGCGCTCCTGGATGAGTCCAAATCACCAGGCTCAGAGAAGCTACACTCTGGGGGTACTGAAAGAATTGGCAGATGTGAATATGATCTTCAAAAGATGTTAAAGTATGAAAGACGAGCCGAAGATTTGGAAAAGAATTAATGTCTCAGAAAAGAGAGAGGGATACAGAGCGAAGTCTTCAAATTCTAAATCATTGAGTTTTCTTTAAATTCCTGGCAAAATTCTAAGATGTATTACTAAAGAGATGATTAGTAAATATCTAGAAAAGGAAGCAGTGATCATAAAATGCCAGTATGTTTTCAAGAACAGGTCATGTCAAACTACCCTTCCTTCCTTCCTTCATTCTTTTCTTTTGACGAGGTTGATTAGAAATCAAGATACTAATTATATTGGGATATACTAATTATACCAGGTCTGTGATTTCATTGGTACAGGAAATTCTCAGTTGAGGAAACTCCTTCTACCAATCCAAGTTGGTACTTTCTCTGCAACTTATAGTCTTAGAGAGTTTCCTAGAAATCTGAAAGGTTAAGAGACTTGCTCATGGTCACACATCCATTATGTGTCAGGATCTGGACTTCAATGCGAGCCTTCCTGCCTTCAGGTCTGAAAATCTGAAAGTCTGACTTTCTTTTCTATTATACCATTATCTATAATGACTAACTCTCTCTCTCTCTCTCTCTCTCTCTCTCTCTCTCTCTCTCTCTCTCTCTCTCTCTCTCTCTCTTTCTCTCTCTCTCTGTCACACACACACACACACACACACACACACACACACACACACACTTGATACAATCTCTTGCCTTTTTGGCAAGATGGCAGGATATGGGCTAGACAAAAGTACAAGTAGTTGGTTTCAGAAGAAAGCAGTGACCAATGACTGTATGACAACTTGGCAGGCAGTTTCAGGCTGTGTGCTATTTAAACGTTTCATCAGTAAGTTGGATATATTTACAAATGACACAAAGCAATGGAATAGGTAACATATTGGATGTCAAAGTCTGGTATCCAAAAATACCTTGACAGGCTAGAACATTGGGCTGAATGAAAAAAAAAAAGATGAAATCTGATAAAGATAAATGTCAATGTCTAAACTTAAGTTCAAAAAAAGCAATGTTACCAGTGTGGGATATGAGAGGCACAGCTAACAACTCATTCTGAAAAAATCTGCAAAGTTTTAGGGGATGGCAAGCTCAAAATGAGTCAACAATATGACATGGCAGCCAAAAAACCAAATGTGATATGTATTAACATAGGCATAGTATCCAACACGGAGGAGTGAAACAACGTGGAGCTGTCCAAAAGCATAATGGACTGCCTAGAGAAGTAATGAGTTTCCCATCACTGAATGACCACTCCTAAGGGATTACCTATTAGAGATATTTCTTTGACTGTAGGTTGAACCTCTAAAGTACCTTCAGATCCAGAAATTCTGTTACTTCATAAATAAAAGCAGATCATTAAAAATAGACAATTTTTAGTGGGGGGAGATGAAAAAAGTCCTTTTGTTAATAATACTAACTAAGATAGATGAACAGACAGATAGATGGACAGCTGCATGCATGCACGCA
>CM053580.1:223700691-223748420 GCA_028627135.1 Pseudochirops cupreus | reverse complement strand
AGATACACAGGCACTGCAGTTGGGAGATCCATTCTGCCCTACCAAAAAGTGACATAGGAAAGAATAGACTGGGGGAGGAGGGAAACACTGGGATGGCTGTTTTGGGGTGGTGGGTGGGGGAAAGACGGGGGAAAATATGTAACTCAAAAAAAATTTAATAAAATAAATTTTAAAAAAACTGTAGGTTGTTTCAGGTGAGAAAAGATGAGAGTCTACACTAGGATGGTAGAAAGGGATTCAAGAGATTCTGCTGAGGTGTAATGAGGAGGACTTGGCCACCAAAGAATGAATGGAGCTGGGGGAGTGGAGAGATGAGTAGGCAGTCAAAGATCACCCCAAGGTTATGAAACTGGATGACCTGTGTGTATGATGATGCCATCCAAAGAAATGGAGAAGGTAGGGACAGGGTGGCAAAAGGGAGGGGAGCAGAAATGAGCTCTGCTTTGGACATACTGATCTTAAGATGCTAGTGAAATACCCCAGCAGTTATATAGCGGATAACTGGAGCTATTGGGCAAGGCTCTGCTGGAACCAGCTCTAACTAGCTTTCAAAAAGATGCCTTTTTTCACCCCAGAGAGCTGCTTGTTAAACATTTACCAGCACAGCCCTGCTTTGGGGTCATTTTGAGGAGAAGGAATCATATGTGTGGAAATAATTGAAGAGATGCAATCGATTGGCAAAAGATAACAAAAGCTGAAAAGGACAGTTTTTGGAGGAACTGTGGTCTCCCTGGAGAACACTAATGTGGTGTCGGTGGAACTACGACTTGATAAAGCCGTTCTGGAAAACAAGCAAGTATCAAGGAGGCGTGATCAGTGGGAGAAAATGCTGTAGAGAGGCCAAGGAAGATTAGAAATGAGGGGTGGGGGGAGGAAGGGGGAGGCGCCGAGGCTAATTGAATTTGGCAGTAAAATGATCATTTTATTTTTAATTCTTTTCCAATTTATTTATTTATTTTTAGTTTTCAACATTTATTTCCACCAGATTTTGAGTTACAAATTTTCTCCCTTTCTTTCCCCTACCCCTGCCCCAAGATAGTGAGCCTACTGAATACCCCTTCCCCCAATCTGCTCTCTCTTATATCCTCCCCCATCCTCCCCCAACTTTCTAGTAGGGCAAGATGGATTTCTGTACCCCAGTGCCTGTATGTCTTATTTCCCAGTTGCATGTAAAAAAACAATTTTTTTTAACATTTGTTTTTTAAAACTTTGATTTCCAGATTCTTTCCCTTCTTCCCTCCGCCCCTCCCCGCCATGGGAAGACAAGCAATTGAATACAAGTTGTGCATGTATAGTGGCAGTAAAATGATTGCTAGTGACTTTGGAGAGAGAATGTTAGCAGAGTACCTGGCAAATAGTAGGTATTTCATATATATATTGACTGATCGATGTTTCAGTGGAATGGTAGGAATGGAATCAAGATCAAAGCTGGCAATGAAGGGGAGGTGCGAGTGTAGGGGAAGGAGGGGAGGGGGAGAGGGAGAGAGAATTGAATCACAAAAATGATTTTTGTGCCTTGCCATGTTTATAGTCTGAGATTAAATCAGTCTGAGAGTAACTAGTAAAGAAAGAAAATGAATATTCATAAGACAAAGAGGATGATTGATGGGCGAGGTCAGGAGGGGATGGAAATGACAAACGGAAAGAGAAGCTCCTCGAGGGCAGGGACTGTGTCTTTCATTTTTGCATCTATACACGAAAAAGAGAGTTGCACACGGAGTTTTGTGCCTAATTATAACAGTAATAATAGTAAATGACATGTAGAGAGCTTTAAGATGTACTAAGCACTTTATGTCCCCATATGTCCATTTTCTCATTTGATCCTCATTACAGCCTAAGAGAATGAGCCCCAGAAAGTTGAAACATCTTGCACATACATGGTCATGCATGTAGCTAATAAATGCCAGAGATTAAAGAAGGCTAGATTTGGACCTGCCTGTCTCCGGATTGCAAGACCAACGCCCTTTCCATCGTTTTGTCCCACGGCTAGAGGCAGTTGGTAGCACAGTGTATAGAATGCTGGGTCTGGAGTCAGGAAAAGTTGAGTGCAAATCTGACTTCAGACACTTACCAGCTGTGTGACACTGGGTAAGTCACTTACCTTCTGTTTGTCTCCATTTCATCAACGGCAAAACAGGGGAAATAATAGCACAGTGTTACTGTACAGGGATATATGTTTGTGAAAGCATTTATCACAGCACCCAGCACCTAGTAGGCTATATAAAGGCTTATTCCCTCCCCTTAGTTGATGCTCAGTCCGATGACTAAATCAACCACCAACTTACCAAATGCCTAGCATGAGCATAGGACACTAATCAGTCACTGATAATTCTATTATTAAGTGTCTCTCAGAATCTCCTAATGTAGCCTAGTTTGACATTCATTATTCTTATTTTTCAGGAGCCTTTCCTAAATGTCTAATCAAATCTCCTTTGGAGTTTCTAATTAGTTCTTTTAATTCTGAACTGTGGGGAGAACATCACAGTCATTTTGTCAGAGTCAGAAAATTATCGCCTACGGGACCAATTGAAAATATAAAAACCATTCTTAGTTTGGGAGCCATACAAAAATAGGCAGTGGCTAGATTTGAACCATGGGCAGCAGTTTGCCAAGCCCTGTGCAAAGAATAATCCTGTCTACAACATTCTTGACATGTGGTCATCCAGGCTCTCTGCTTGAAGACTTCTATGGTCCTTTAAAGCTCTACCATTCTGTGTTCTGTGTTCTTAGCTTTGTTCTTAACTAGAAGCTGGAAAGGTGGTGGAACTTCTAGAAGAATCCCCAAAGAGAAGACTCCCCCAGCCAAATTCCCACTATTACTTTTCTTGGGTAGCTTTCCGCTGTCAACCATCTGGCTATTAAAAAAAAAGAGTTTTCATCCAAAGATGATTTCTCTGGGATCATGACCTTTCCCCAGTTTCACCCCTCCCTTACTATGCCCATCTGTATCTGGGCTCCATTCCTGATCCTTCAGATTTTCTCCAACATCTTCTAGCAGCCTCCTCATGCTTAAAGTTGACTCTGTTCCTGTGGTCCCTTCCTCTGACTGATTGTTTACTTCCAGAACCTCTATTTTAAGTGAGGTGTTCAACCCAGCTGTGTCTACTTTTCATTAGGGCCTGAAAGTCTGGACTCTCTGAATTTTCTCTCTCATACCCCTAAAATGGATATCTTCTCTCTCTTTTTGCCCCATTTTTAGCTTTCTATTATGTTTCCCTCCACCCTGTCTCCCTCTCCATTTATTCTATTCTCTCCTTTGACACATCCCTCCTCAAAAGTATTTGCTTCTGATTACCTTCTCCCTCAATCTGCCGTCCTTTCTATCATCTCCACTCTCTTATCACCTTCCCCCCTACTTTCCTGTAGGGTAGGATAGATTTCCATACCCAATTGACTGTGTATGTTATTCTCTCCTTAAACCAAATCATTTGAGAATGAGGTTCATTCATTCCCTCTTACCTCCCCTCTCTTACCCTCCATTGTAAAAGCTCCTTCTTGCCTCTTTTATGTGAGATAATTTACCTCTATTCTATCTCTCCCTTTCTCTCTTTCCCAATATATTCCTCTCTCACCCCTTAATTTTATTTCTTAGATATCATCCCTTCATATTCAGCTTACACTGTGTCCTCTGTCTATATATGTACGTATCTATGTGCATGTACATATGTATGTATGTATGTATGTATGTATTCCCTCCAACTATCCTAATACTGAGAAAGGTCTCATGAGTTACAAATATCATCTTTCCATGTAGGAATGTAAACAGTTCAACTTTAATGAGTCCCTTATGATTTCTCTTTCCTGTTTACCTTTTCGTGCTTCTCTTGAGTCTTGTATTTGAAAGTCAAATTTTCTATTCAGTTCTGGTCTTCTCATCAAGAATGCTTGAAAGTCCTCATTGACTATCCATATTTTTATTGAATATCCATGTTTTCCTCTGAAGTATTATACTTAGTTTTGCTGGGTAGGTGATTCTTGGTTTTAATCCTAGATCCTTTGACCTTTAGAATATCATATTCTAGCCCCTCTGATCCTTTAATACAGAAGCTGCTACATCTTGGGTTATCCTAATTGTGTTTCCACAATACTTGAATTGTTCCTTTCTGACTGCTTGCAATATTTTCTCCTTGACCTGAGAACTCGGGAATTTCACTACAATATTCCTAGGAGTTTTCTTTTTGGGATTTTTTTCAGGAAGTGATTGGTGGATTCTTTCAATTTCTCTTTTACACTCTGGTTTTAGAATATCAGGGCAGTTTTCCTTGATAATTTCTTGAAAGATGATGTCTCGGGTCTTTTTTGATCACGGCTTTCAGGTAGTCCAATAATTTTTAAATTATCTCTCCTGGATCTGTTTTCCAGGACAGTGTTTTTTCCAATGAGATATTTCACATTGTTTTCTATTTTTTCATTGTTTTGGTTTTGTTTTATAATTTCTTGGTTTCTCATAAAGTCATTAGCTTCCATTTGCTCCATTCTAATTTTTAAGGAATAATTTTCTTCAGTGAGCTTTTGGACCTTCTTTTCCATTTGGTCAATTTTGCTTTTTAAAGCATTCTTCTCCTCATTGGCTTTTTGGACCTCTTTTGTCATTTGAGTTAGTCTATTTTTAAGGTGTTATTTTCTTCAGCATTTTTGGGGTCTCCTTTCACAAGCTGTGGACTCCCCATCCCCAAAGGACAAAATAGATTGAAAATTAAAAAATTAACTTCAATAGGTGGAGGATAAGGGCAGTGGAACGCTAACAACTAGGGAGTTAAGAAAGGCCTCTTTTAGGAGGTGGTATTTGAACTGAGGCTTGGAGGGAGCTAGAGATTCAAGGAGATGAAGCTGAGGAGAAATATTCCAGGCAACAGAGGGGAGCTTGTGCATGAAGAAATGTCATGTGCTATGTTTTTCATGATTGCCCATGTATAACCTATATCAAATTGCTGTCTCAGGGAGAGGGGAGTAAAGGGAGAGAGGGAGAAAATTTGGAATTCAAACTTTTTAAAAAGGAATGTTAAAATTTTTTTTACATGTAATTGGTAAAAAATAGAATATTATTTGAAATATCATGTACTAGGAACAGCAAGCATGAAATATGACAGGAACATAAAACTTATGAGGTAGAGTGATACCTAATCAGTCTAGAAAGATGATTGGAGTCAGATTGTAAAAGACTTAAAATGCCAAAAGAGGCATCTCCATTTTTTCCCCTAGTAGTAATAGGGAGCCACTGAAACTTCTTGAACAGGGGAGTGACACGGTCGAACCTATTCTTGAAAGAAGTCAATTCTGCAGCTGTGTGGAGGATAGATTTGAGACGGGGGAGGCTAGATAGAGTGGAATTTTAGAAACAAAATATTTCTTAAGTACCCACCATGTGTCAGATGGAGGCAGCTAGGTGGCTCAGTAGAAAAAGTGCTGGACCTGGAATCAGGAAGACCTGCCTCAAATCTAGCCTCAGACTCATCTTGCTGGGTTCAAATCTGGCCTCAGACACTTAATAGCTGTGCAGCACTGGGCAAGTCACTTAACCTCTGTTTGCCTGAATCTAATGGAGAGGGAAATGGCAAACCACTCCAGTATCTTTGCCAATAAAATGCCATGGGGTCACAAAGCTGGACATGACTGAACAACAACAATGTGCCAGGTTTTGGGGAGATTTCATTAATAGATTTTTTAAAAATTTCCATTCTCCCCTCTATTAAAAAACATAAATTTAATCTCCCCCACCCATCACGCCATTGGGGGGTAGAAAAGAAAAATAAATACATAATCACACAAAACAAATTCCCTCAATGGTTGTATACAAAAATACACGTGTCTTATTCTGCTCTTTAAATCCCTGACCTCTCTGTCTGTAATGGATGGTCACTATATTGATCACAGACTCACAGCTTTCAAAGTCTTTTGTGTTTTTTATAGGATTGTTATTGTATAAATTGTTCTGGTTCTGCTCAATTCATTCTCTTTCAGTTTCCAAAAGTCTTAAAAATTGTTTATTTTTTATTATATTGATATTATAGTATAAACTGTTTTTCTGATTCTGCTCACTTCACTCTGGAATCAGTTCGTATAAGTCTTTCCAAAATCATGTGTCTCCTCATTTCCTACAACGCTACAGTACTCTGTGACATGTCTGTCCCAAAATGCATTCCACCACGCCTCAAGTGTGCCTCTTAGTCTCCAGTTTTTTGCATCCACAGTGAATACAATGTTTAATAAAAATGTTAAACAGAACAAACCTAAGGACAGAGTTCAGCCCTCTCGGTGGGGCGTGCTGAAAATGATGGATACCCAGAGGTTTCTGAACACCCCCATCCCTACTTGAAAGGTCACAAATGCAAGGAGGAAAAGAAACAGCAATGTTGGCATCTTAACATAAGTCTTTGGGATCTTCTCTAATTGTGGAAATCTTTTGCACCTGCTCTCCATCTCGAAGAGGAGGCTTAGGGGAGCCTTAGTCACTGAAGAAGGGAGATTATTCTAGTCTTCAAATTAGCAAGTGTGTGGGGAAAATATGTTCAGTTCTCAAGGTTACTGCACCACAAATTGTTCCCATGCCTGCTAACAAGTGCAGGGCTTTTTCTCTGGGCAGTGTTTCATGGCATTCTAGTAAATCATCTGGGGAATAGCTTGTAAAAATAGCCAAGATTTGGTACAATAATGGGTGTTATCTTTGGCATCTTCTTCCTTATCCCCTCCAGTTACCACCTCCTACATCCAGGCTGTCTCCTAATCCTGCCAGTATTTCCTTGAAACGTGTCTTTAAATTCCACCCTTTCCTTTCTCTTCTCCTTAAAGAAAATCTGTTGGATTATAGTGGATGCTAGAATGGATGAGCACACAAAGTAAGGTATGGCTTCTCCTTGCTGGAGCTCTAAGAAGTGACCGAGAAGATGAGATAGTGTTCTGTCACAGGCTGTGGAAGGACTCATTGTCTGATGGAGGGAAATTCCAGCTAAGTGATTCAATACTCCATCCTTTGTTACCCTGCTGGCCATAAGCAAGTGTCTGGGCATTCATTAAGCATTCTTCTATAAAGTTGTTTCTTATGCCACTTCCTAAATGACTCTTCTCTCTCACCCTAGCTCCATTCCTGTTCCTACAAATCCGACCTAAGTTTTTTGTCTTTCCTTGTATAATCATATCATTCTTTCAACTGCCATCACTCCTCTGCCTCCCTCCATCATTGCCCTTTTCCATCATCCTTTCACCCAAAGTCTGTCTTCAGATGACTCTTTGGGATCCTTTCTGCCATCCATGTTTTTGGTGTTTTTCTTGGCTTTCCCTCGGCAGCAAGACCAGCTTTCTCCTTCTTATCATTGCTCTCCTAGCTTTCCTGTTCAGGTTCCTCTTTAAAACCTAGAGCTTTGCTGAGGCTTTTAGAAAGGCTTTTGAGTAAAGATCAAAAGTCAGAATGATGAAAGGGAATAGAAGCATAAAGCCAGTCATTTTGGAATTCATTCAGTTTTTTTTTCTAGTGCCTTATATAATTTGCCTCTGGTTAATAATGTATGCCTAATAAGTCCATCAAAAAGCATTTATTAAATAATATGTGCCAGACACTGTGGTAAGTATTAGGCATACAAAGAGAGACAAAAATGAGTTCTTTTCCCCAAGGAGCTCACAGTCTTGAAGGAAATGTCAGGACCAAACTCAGGTGTCAGTCGTGCTCAGAGGGGACCCAGTGATCTTTTCCCACTGTCACCTGGGAATCCTAAATCTCAAGCTGGAAGAAACTTCAGAGGGCATATAGTCTAATAATGCCTTCATTTTGTAATTGTGGAAGCTGAGGCCTGGAGAGGTTAAGTGACTTGGCCGTGGTCATAAGATGCCATGTTAATGAATGAGTCAAAGTCATGGACTTGGCTCCATGGCGACGAGTCGGCTCTTCTCAGTTCCCACAGTTACAGACTGTGCTCTCAACCCCAACTAACCATCTCCAAAAATCCATGCCACAGATCAGAAGGGAAACTGGGGTGAGAGACTTGATGATCAAACAAATCCATCACCATTATTGGAAAACGATCCCCAACTCCCTCCCGTGTTGATGGTAGGTCAGTAATATTTTCCTCCTCCATAAAGGACAGCATTACTATTGTGTATTATTAGAGCTTGATGATTTATTCATATGATGGGATCTCAGCACCACCAATAGCTGTTAAGATTTGCATGAAACATGGAGTGATACCATCAGAGTTTTTTCATACTTTAATAGAACCCCAACTAAAGAGAGCCTACCAGGGCTTTAAACTAGCATGCCAGGGACATTTACTACCCTACCACTATGGAAAAAGGGTAGATTCTTCACCAAGGGAGTGTCTAGAGATCACTGTCCATAACTATTCTCCACCCAGTCCTGTGCTTTCTCTGAACCCCACCTCCTGGGTCCAGTCAACATGCCGCACTTCTTCCAATATATTGCCTTCCCTCCCAATCCTCAAAGAATATAGGCAGGTATTTCTGGGGAATTGACTTATGGTCAGCCTCTTCTCCCAGCACATCTGTCCCCATAAGAGCTTCTATATATCTGCTCTCCCTCTCTGTCACCTATATGAGGACTGTCCGGGCACCAACCACCAACTATACTCTGTACTTTCATTGTCCCCCACAACTGTCCCCTCAGGCTCCCTCCAGACCCCTGGGGAAGGAGTTCTGATTCTGTATTCCAAGTGTTGTTGCTGGAGACCCCAATCTAGTGGTCTGCTAGAACTGGCTCTTATAGTCTCATGAAAATAGATTACTCCATTTTCAGTATAAGCATTTACGTCTTAGAAATCAACGGACACTACAAATGGGGGCTCAATTTGTTGTTTTTATTGTCTAGACATAAAAAAATGATGAAGAAAATGTTAAAAAATTAAAAGTGTATCATACAGGAACTAGCTAGGTGGTGCAGAAGATAGAGCACCAGCCCTGAGTTCAAATTTAACCTCAGACACTTACAGCTGTGTATCCCTGGGCAAGTCATTTATCCCCAATTGTTTACATAAGCACACACAAAGTCTATCATGCATACCTTTTTTGGGGGAGAACTACTTCTTAAACTTTTGTCAATGCAGCCCTTCTTGGATCCTGAGACAGGATTCGTCATACCCTGTTTAGCTGTGTGACCTTGAGCAAGTGCCTTTCACCTCTCAGGCTGAATTCCCTTATTTATGAAATGAGGGACTCGATGCTGTCTAAGGCCCTTTCTACCTTAAAAACGCAGGTGTTTCCACCCCTGGTACATCCACAGCAGATTGTCCAACCAGTCAAGATTGCCTTCCTGAATTTAATTTCACAACTGCCAAGCACCTCAGTATACCAATCACATGTGAGGCAGCAGGAGCTTAGAGCAGAAACCTAGTTTTGAAAAATGCCACTAATGTTTTCTCTTCCACTTCATCTGCTTGAACACTGAGGGCAATTCTATCGGGAGGATGCAAACCAGGCAAGGTAAAATTTCCCTTTCGATCTGAGCAGCAGAGTGAACTGGAACTGAGGGTATTGGGGACTTCATGGGACTGACTGGAAGCATTAGAATCTGTAACAGCACCTTTTGGAGACTTTCTGGAAGACAAAGGAGGCCAACAGTAAAGGTACAACAAAGAAGCAAATCTCAGGACTGGCTAATCAGATGAAATCTAGTTCAGTGTGGCCATCTTTGTTGTTAAATACGTGAGCACATATACACACACACACACACACACACACATATACACATATATATTCTTCACATACACACATCTAATGAAACTCAAGCATTCAACATTGGCTCCAACTAGGATTTTAGTTTTAAGGCATTAAAATCATCAAAAATCCACAAATGCAGAATTGCCAACATTCTGGATAGGAGGAGAATTCATAGGATCATGGAATTTAGAGCTAGAAAAAAACTTGGACCTCATCTCACCTAACCCCTTCATTTTACAGTTCAGGAAACTGAGGCCCCCCCCAAAGTTAGACAATTTTCTGAGTGCTTCAGCAAAAGCTTTCCCGAGTACCCCCCAGGCCCTATACTGGGCTCTACCATAAATGGGAAGACAGCTATGACACGTGGTTGGTGGTAAATATATTTATTATATATGTAAAGAATACAGCTTTCAAAGACCCTGCTTTCAAAAAGATCACAATGTAATGAAGTACTGAAAAAAATCACACTAGAAAAGTATGATTGGACCTTGTATGTTCCTGGGACTCTATGAGGCCATAGATGAAGTTTCTGTGCCCCTGAGTCTGTCTGAGCCAGCTCCTAATTTTTCACTTTGTAGAAATTCTATAATTTAAATTCTATAATATAAATTCTATAATTCTATAATTCTATAATTCAGTGTATAGACAGATAGAGATAAAGATAGATATATCTATTTAGAGATAGAGATATGTCTTTCTCTAGATGTAGATCTATCTATATCTATTCATATCTATATCCACACGCTGAATCAGAGACTTTTCAGTTCATGGACCATCCAGGTGACAGGTTCTACAATAATATAGAAATCTCTATATAGATATTTCTGTGTGTATGTGTGTGTGTGTATGTGTGTGTGTGTGTGTGTGTGTGTGTGTGTGTGTGTGTGTGTGTGTGTGTGTAATATAGCTGTGGCAAAGTGGAAATAGCCCTGGATCTGGAGTCCAAAATTCTGGTTTGAAAACCCAGCTTTGCCCCTGTCTAGCTGTGCAACCCCAGGTAAGTCACTTAACCTCTCTGTGGTTCAGTTTTCCTATGTATAAAATGAATGTACTCTTAGCTGCACTATTCATCTTGGGGTTACTGTGAAGATAAAATAAAATGATGTATGTCACTTTGTCAAAGACCCTCTAGAGCAGCATTTCGCTCTACAAACCAAAGGCAAGTACTCAATGGGATCTTGTGTTTTCTGTGGCTTTGGGATAATCGTGAGATGGTGACAGTGTGATCCATTGTTGAGCGCTGCCTGTGAAAGCCTGCTAGCACCTTCCTCGAGGATGTCATCTAGTCATGTACAGAGGGCTTTCACGAAGGTTTGGAATGGATGAGAGAACAGGCATATGGGTCAGTCGCTGTCCATGTTATCTTTTCTTCTGTATTAATCATGTCCAAGGGGCTTTTTCCCTCCACACTTTTGGCATTTTCCCTTCTTCCTTACACATAAGAAGGACCCTCAACACCCACACAATCTGTCCCCTCCAGCATGGATTTCCTCCATGTATACTTGGTCCGATCTGGCTCATTTTCACCATCTCTGTTTTTCTGTAATTTTATTTCTATCTCCTCTAAAAGCACACCTAGTACTGTGTTGTTAGGGTCCAGGGATTGTGGTTTCATCATCCTTGATGGAGAAAACAGTTTGCAAATCTTTTCCTTTTTTTCTCCATTAGTAGCCTTCCTTAAAAAAAAAAGGCAAGGAGAGTTTTGTTTTACTCAAACTTAGTTTGAGATGGCAGTAGGAAATCCAAATAAAAATATTCAGTGGACAATTGACTGTATGGAACTGGAGATCAGGGGAGGTACTGGGAGCAGGTCTGTGAGTCTGGGAGTCATCCACAGGGAGAGGATCATTTAACCCATGAGGTCATCTGAGGGAGAGAAGAGAGAGAGAGAAAAGGGCCCAGGACAGAAACACACATTGTAGGTAGAAGATGAGTGACCATCCAGGAACACGGACTGGGAAATGGAAAAACCAACAAAGAGTAGTATCGTAGTAACCAAAAGAAGGGGTTATTAAGGAGGAGGGAGACGAGGAGAAGGAGGAGGAGGGGGAGGAGGAGGAGGAGGAAGAGGGAGAGGAGGAGGAGGAGGAGGGGGAGGAGGAAGAGGAGGAGGAGGAGGAAGAGGAGGAGAAGGAGGAGGAGGAGGGGGAAGAAGAGGAGGAGGAGGAGGAGGAGGTGGGGGAGGAAGAGGAGGAGAAAGAGGAGAAAGAGGAGGAGGAGAAGGAGGAGAAGGAAGAAGAGGAGGAGGAGGAGGAAAAGGAGGAGGAGGAAGAGGGAGAGGAGGAGGAGGAGGAAGAGGGAGAGGAGGAGGAGGAAGAGGAGGAGGAGGAGGAAGAAGGGGAGGAGGAGGAGGAAGAGGAGGAGGAAGATGACCATGTCAAAAGCAGCAATGGGGTCAAGGAAGATGAAGTCTGAGAAAAGGCCATTGGATTGGGTCATTTAAAAGTTTCACTTGTAATTTTTTCGAGGTAATCAGAGTTAAGTGGTTTGTTCAGGGTCACACAGCCAGTATCTTCAGCATCTGAAGTCAAATTTGAACTCAGATCCTCCCACCTCCAGGGCTGGTGCTCTATCCAGTGCACCAACTAGCTGGCCCTTGCTAGGAGCTTTTCTGAGAATAGTTTCAAGAATAGAGAAGGTGGGATCAAAAGCCAGAGTACAAGGAGTTGAAGAATGGGTGGGTAGTGAAGGGATAGAGGCAAACCATGTAAGGGACTCTAGGGGCTTGTCACTGAAAGAGAAGAGAGATGCAGGTCAGTAGCTTGAGAGAATGTCAGGGTAAAGTGAACAATCACTTAATAGAGTGGAGGAATCCTGAGCGTGTTTGCAGGTAGCGGGAAGGAACCTGTTGATAGAGATTGAAAATTGAAAGGGAAAGGGAAACAATTAATGCAGTAAGCTCTGCCATGTTCATAGGATCACATGGATCTAGAGTTCTGTGCTGGAGGGGACCTGACCTCAGAGGCCCTCTAGGCCACCCCCTCATTTTACAGATAAGGAAACAGAGACTTGGACAGATGAGGGACTTGTCCAGTGTCATACAGGTAACAGGTGACAGTGTTTGTAGGACTCTCATTTTCGCTCTTTCTACTGTGCTATATTGATCTTGGGTCCACTGACTGTCTTTATGGTCAGTGTCCAGTTCCATTAGGCCCATAACTTAGGGTTAACAAGCTTATTAGGGCAGCTAGGTAGCACAATGGATAGAGGGCCTGGCCTGGAGTTAGGAAGACATCTTCCTGAGCTCAAATCTGGCTAGCCTGTGTGACCATGGGCAAGTTACTTAACTCTGTTTGCCTCAGTTTTCCTCATCTGCAGAATGAACTGGAGAAAGAAATGGTGAACCACTCCAGTATCTTTGCCAAGAAACCCCCAAATGGGATCACAAAGACTTGGACATAACTGAAACAACCCAACAAACAAGCTTACTAAACCCCAGTCAAGACATTCTTCTTCCACCTTGTGGACCACATAACCATAGGATTTTGTGTTGGAAGGGACATCTATTGCTCTGTAGAACCTGAGCACAGCCAACCTGGTATAATTTCTGGCCATTCTCCTCCACTTCTGGGAAAATCCAAAGCTCAAGGTACCTATTTTGAGTTTCAGTTCGCAGATTAATCTTAGTCACTGACTTAGTCACATTAAGCAGAACCAGAAACCAGATCTCTTTCTGCAAAAAGCATTTCTGATACAACACCCAGCAGCATGTGAGGAGCAGAATCCAAGCAGCCTTCTCCTAGACTAGTGAGCCTGACCTTCCCCTTCCCCCCTCCTTGTAAAAAACATCAAAAAGATGCTTTTGGAAAGAGAGGCTTCTGCTCTGAGGTGCACACTGCTAACCCCACCCATCACAAAAGGAAGGACTCTGTTCGAGTTCAGCCAAGGAGCGAGCTTTCAGTTGTGGGAGTTCCAGGAACTTATCTTCCATCAGGCTTTTGGTTTACAGTAACCCTCCAAGTTATTATTATTATTTTTTTTTTTGCTTTTTGGAGGGCAATTGGGGTTAAGTGACTTGCCCAAAGTCACAGCGTCTGAGGCCAGATTTGAACTCAGGTCCTCCTGACTCCAGAGCCGGTGCTCTATTCACTGAGCCACCTAACCGCCTTGCTCCAGGTTATTTTAATGTGTCAAGGTTTTTAATTTCATTTATCTCATGGAAATGAAATGGAATTTTTAAGAAGTCAAACCATCTAAGGTTCTTCTGAATTAATGTGAGATGAGGAAGAATGAAGGACAGAGACACCTTGTCTCTTCCAGCATCCTATCAGGGTGATGGAAGTTTGTTTAAAACCAACAGGACGGTTGTGGTTTTATTGAAATGAATTATTGACCCTCTCCAGGTTAGAGAGAAAAGACTATGAAATATGCAGAAACCACTTTTCTAGGCAAAAATAACTCAGTTTGCAAGTTTTCTTAAAATGTAGTCTATCTCTTAAAAACAAATGCCTTCCAGATTCAAAAGTACCTGGACACCTGACTGAGGAAATGAACCTTTGATTTTCAACTCTACCTAGTAAACAAGTAGGTATGGGGATCATGTGGAATTAATAGATTCTCATTATACTAATCTCACGTAATATGTTTTTAAAAAAGACCCAACCAAAGTCTCAAGAGTTAAAAAGAAAGCCATTGTATTTGGACAGATACCTCCACACTCACTTCCCCCCCACCCCCTGCATCTTTTGCCTTCTTTCCTTTCCTCCTCATACCTCTCTCTTGCCTGATTTCTCTTATAACCACTGGCACTCATGGATGAGATGGCTGAGCCCAGAGTTAGAGGTAGAATTCACCAAGGGAAGGAGGAGGAGGAGAAGGAGAAGAGAAGGAGGAGATGGAGAAGGAGAAGAGGAGGAGATGGAGAAGGAGAAGAAAAGGAGTAGATGGAGAAGGAGGAGAAGGAGAAGGGGAAGGAGAAAGAGAAGGGGAAGAAGAAGAAGAAGAAGAAGAAGAAGAAGAAGAAGAAGAAGAAGAAGAAGAAGAAGAAGAAGAAGAAGAAGAAGAAAAAGAAAGAAAGAAAGAAAGAAAGAAAGAAAGAAAGAAAAAGAAAGGAAGGAAGGAAGAGAGAAAGGAAGGAAGGAGGGAAGGAAGGAAGAAAATTAGAACTAAGGGGAAAACATAAAAAAATGAACAGATGACTTTATAAGCCAACTTCCAAATATCAAAAGCGATGTTACAATACCAGGAACCATGGCCAGCCATTAATTGTCTTTGACCTCCAACCTAGCCCTTCAGCGCCCATTTGGGGAACCTCGGCTCCAATTGGTAAGAATTCTCCGTATCTGGCTCAATCCACACTAAGCGCACCGTTCTCTCGTCATTTTCACAGCATGTCTTGCCATCATACCTGTCCACTCCCACCCCTACCCCCACTTTTCACCTTTGGCTCTGGGAACAATAATCAGATCAATACTAAAACTCTGGGAAAGAAATGAACTTATGACTCCCCTCCCCATTCCCGTGACTTCTCAGAATAAAATGCCCCTCTTTGGCCACCTCTCCCCGTGTGTGTTGTCTTCCCTTACTAGAACTGACAAGACTTTGCAAGAGATTGTATGGAGGAGGCATGTTAGAGGGAAGAATCCAGGGTGACCCTGTGACTATGCTCCTCGAGGGTAGGGACTGTCTTATTTTTTTCTGTATCTTTAATCTGTGTCACAGTGCCTGGCACATTCCAAGTGCTTAATAAACACTTTTTCATACATTCCCCTGAGCAGCAAGCATAAGGAAATGCACTAAACTTCAGTGATCGACTTGTAAGCTAAACAGAAAATTGTGACTTATACAAAGTCCCTCTCTGGAGGTCTTGTGGAACGAGAGGTAGTTCTATCTGTATGAGAGGGTTTCCATCAATAATGCTCTACCTTGGTGCCTTATGTGGGTTCCTAAAGATTTTGACCATGGAGCAAAGACTTTGACCAGTTCTACCAAGCTGGGCCTTGGGCCAGCCTGCATGCCTATGGTCTGAAGACAAACTAGTTAAAGTTCTGACATGCTCATCACCAGCTGAGCACCAGAGCACAAAATTTTCAGCCGCAGTAACTATATCCTAAGATTGCTTAGTATATCATTGATGGGCTTGCGGCACCTGCACCAGTGGAAACAAAATGCACTCCAATGAAATCCTGGATCCTTGGAGTATTGAATTGTGCAAGAGGACTTCGTTCTGGCCAATCCTGAAAGCAGTCAGATGGACCGGCTCAGTCATGAAAATAAAATATTAACTTTCATGTCCAGTTCTTTAAAGAATCTAGGAAGGGAGGATGGCTGATGTGCAGACAAAACCAGTGAGAACGATATCAGGTGGAGAACCAGCCCTTGGGGTTTGGTTAAGACACAGACTCTCAGTTTCCAAGGTCGCGTAGCCTGAGAGGACTGAGGACCTAGGCCAAGAGTTACCCAATAAAGATAAAATTGAAGATTAAATGTTAAGGAAAGGAGAAAATAGCCATAATCCCCTGGGCCTCCCTCTGACTCAAACCCTGCTCCCTACTTTCCTTCAAAATCTTCGGTATAGCCAGAAAAGGGTAATAACATGGTGCTATTTTAAGGACGTGATGCGCAGAAACCTAGTCAATCGACATCGAGCAGCTGGACATAAATAAGGCCGCGAGAGTCCGTGAGCATCCCTGGGAATCGTGGCTGAGGGGATGTTGTTTACCGAGGGCAGACAGATGTGCTTGGGAGGATGTTACCCTTTATCGAAATGTGACCCCTAGTGTTCAACTTCAGTGGCAGTGGCTCCGTGTGTTAGGATGATGTGGGATAGCTCGGGCATGGCCATAAAAAACTAGAACCTGGAGGCACCTTAGAGATGAACTGGTCCGACTGTGGCATTTTACAGATGAGGAAACTTGTGCTCAGAGAGGAGGGAGTCAGACCGCCTCCTTCTGCTGTCCTCTGCTCACCCATGACCCGTCCTCCAACTTCCCACAGACAAATAAGCTGATCTGGGCTTAGAAAAGAAAATCTTTGTCCGTTCTCTACCAGCTAGAACTCCTTGGACTAGAGGTCTCAGACTTTACATCTGTGTCCAATGTGTAGTTCTCATCTTTGGGCCTCCTCACCTAGAAAGCCGTTTTCATTCTTCACTTCACTCACATGATCTGCAGAACAAAGGCATGAGAGCCTGTGCCTCCTGCCCTGGGAAGAACAAAAACTCCCTGTCCAGCGTTAGCTTCTTGAGGGCAAGCAACACCTCCCCTCAGTACTCCTATTACCCACATTTTGCCCAGCCAACACATTTTTAAATTGGGGCTTTGTTCATATTTTTTTGCTTGATTAGCTGAGGGGTGGAGGGAGGCTCTGTCAGATTCTCCATGCAGTCTACCTCGTATTCAGTGCCATGGAGTCACTCCATTTAGCTGTTCCACTAAAGTGGATTTTCAAGTAATTAAAGTTAGCTTTTTTCTTTTAGCTTCTCTCCCTTTTTAATTAAAATTTTATTTTTATTTTCAGTTCTACATTGTCTCTCTCCATCCTCTCCTCTACTCATTGATAAGCCAAGAAATATGATAACATATATAATATATATGTACAGTTATGCAAAACATTTCTGTATTAGCCATGTTCTGGGAAAAAAATATGCTTTGATCTGTACTCTGAATTTATCAATTCTCTATTAGCTTATCCCTTTGAGCAATCAGTCTCTCAATTAAAAAAAAGGCTTAAATGAGCATTTACTATGGGCCAGCAGGTGAGAGGGTAGAGCACTGCAGGAATGGGAGATAGCCAGTGTAGACATGGGGCGCAGAGTGTTCTGATGAACCTGTACTAGGGTGCCGTTAACCCAAGCCTCTGTGGCTCATTGTTTAGGTTTTTACGTCTTAGAATGAATGTAAACAGCAATTGTTTTCTGTTCTGGCCAGAACCTCTGAAGGTCTTTCCTTCCCAGATGGGTATCTCTGTGATGGTAAATTGGACCATATTTTGTCTCAATTGTTACCTAGCCCTTAGTGATTGAGTAGGCCTGGCTTCAGACAAACTGAGACCTGGGAAAGACCTTAATTTAGAAAGGCCAAGGTCATCCATCGCTTCGTTTTGCCCCTGGACTTGCATGAGTCTGGATGAGAGAGTGAGGTTGATGTCATTGGTCTTCCTCAAGAACAAAGAATGAACAGCAGCAACAACAGAGGAAGAACATAGAGAAGTTTTGTTGGAAAAGGTTTGTCAAGGATTGGACTTATGAGGTGAGTGAGCGTGAAGAATTAAGGACAATACCACAGCTGATTTTCACCATTTGAAAAAAGATCTTCCTAAAAAATGTGTGGTGGGGGCGGCTAGGTGGCACAGTGAATAGAGCACCGGCCCTGGGGTCAGGAGGACCTGAGTTCAAATCCGACCTCACTTAACACTTACTAGCTGTGTGACCTTGGGCAAGTCACTTAACCCCAATTGCCCTACCTTCCCCCCTCCAAAAAGCAAAAAAAAAAAGTATGGTGCACATATCTGCTTTCTTCAGCATGATATATTGAATATTATTTCATCATTTCTTGCTGTTTTAGGGTTAATGCTACATAAAACTGTTTGGGACCAAAACATAGAGCCAAACAGGCTCTTTAGAGACCTTATGTCTGCTTTTTATAATTTTGCTATCAGCAATCATTTCTTGTTTCTGTCTGCTCCCATCCTTCCTTATCCTCCTTTACCTTTTTACAAGATACTCCTATCTATTGACCTCCAGAATGGCTGAAGAGGTTTGTGGGCGGGTGTTGGCTTGTGGAGAAAACACGAGACCGGAAGATCTCCTGGGAGCAGCGTGAGGTCACACATGAGCACTCCTGCCATCAGAGGGCAGTGAGAAGATGCTAGATCATGAAAGCACATCCTCGCCAATAGAGGACAGTTCAGGAGATACTAGGGCCCTTCCCCTTGGAACCATCGATAATTCGGGGGACCTTCAAAGGCTGACAAGGGACAGAAAAACATGAACTACCATCACTGCCAAGATCCAGTAGTACCGCCTGTCTGCTATTAAAAAACTTACTGTTGTAGAAAGACAAGGATTTCCACCAGGAAAAGTAAAAGTTGGCAATTGGATTCAGTTCAACAAACATTTGTTAAGTGCCTGCTATGCTAAGAAAACTAAGAAAAAAAGATAAAACATGCCCTGCCCTCCAGAAGCTTACGTTCTGCTGAAGACAGATATGCTCACAAATAATGACATGATAAGATCATAGATTTAGTGCTTGGAGGGATCTCAGTGGTCATCAAGTCCAATCCAGTCATTTTGCAGGTAAGGAAACTGAGGCAGAGAGTGTAACGTAACTAACAGCTAGTTAGTGTCGAAGGCAGAATTTGAACTCGGATCCACCTGATTCCAAATCTAGAGCTTTACTCACTTTAACACATAGTTGCCTAGGGAAAGTTTTAGGGAGAAAGGCAATTTTGAGGAGAGAGAGAAAACACTACAATCTGGGCAGATCAGGAAAGGTTCCATGGAGGACACGGCATCTGAGGTGAGCCTGGAAGGGAGACAAGGATTCTAAGAGGCAGCGTGTGGGCACCACCTTTTGGGATGCACAACAGTGAGAGGGAATGTCAAGCTCAGGAAGGAGGGAGGAGTTCAGTTTGTCTGAAATAGGGAGTATTTAATGTAAATGAGCCTGAAAAGGTAGGGCCAAGGAGTTTGCATTTTATGCGGAAGAAATGGGTATTCACTGAAGAGTTGTGAGAACTCACACAAGCCAGCCCTGTGCCTTAGGAAGACTGTTGTGGTAGGAGCCCGATGTCCTATAAATAGTTATAGCTCTATCACCTAGCCAAGGAATTACCCCGAAGAACAACAAGAATTTTCTCTTCAGCAAAGCAGGTTGCAACCCCTGTATGACTTAGTCATGGTCTTTGGCGGGGAGGGGAATCATTTCTTTCTGGTAAATCTGATGCTGTCTTCTCAGACTCCACTGGGCCTGTTCTCGAACAGCAGCCCAGCAGACCACCACTCGACCCAGACTGGAAGCCTTTGCTGCCTGATGGGACCTGCCAAGTCTTGTGGTCCACTGGCAGAGTCTTCAAGGAGCCAGGGTCACCTCCATGCCACTGTGAGTCATTGCAGAAGGACTGTAGGAATCTTTTTTCATCAGGAGATTGCTGCTGCTTGAGATGAGACAAGAATGAGCTAATGTCTGCGTAGCTGGCCAAGGGAGAGGGGCATGATCCTCAGGGAAATTAGCTTAGCTCCCCTGAGGGCAGATACTGCTGAGGGCCTGGCAGAAGCTGGCACTCTGCCTCATCTGCATCAGACCATAACTAGGCCAATATGAAGCATGAGAAAGCAGTTAGTGTTGCTCAAAGCTGACCATCCATCTGGACCAGGAGAAAGCCGTAGGTCTGGTGTAGAACACATTCTAATGCCCCCTAAATGAGGGTGAGGTGGGGGATGTATAAAAGCAGACTGAGGCCTGTGCATAGGGTGTCCACTGCAAACTGATATTTCCTTGAGCTGCTGGCCTAGAGACTAGCATTAGCAAGAGCAAGACTTTGGAACTGGTGCATGTAGACATCCTGTCTTTGGAAAAAAATGGGGAAGGCATAAAACTTAAGTCACTTACCATTAATTAAGTTAGTGTGCTAGGTGTTGGGGACACAGAGACAGAAATGAAGCAGGCTTTATTGGAGAAGCTTACATTCTACTAAGGACACTACACATAAACAGAAAGCCAGTGCAAGGTAACATGAGGAGGGAGAGAGTTAACAAGAGACAGGAGAGAGATAAGGACTTCCCTTAGGACGCATCTCCTGAAGAAAACCTTGAAAGGAGCTATGAAGTTCTGAGACCTGGAGGCAGATAGGGGCTGCATTCCAGGTGTGGGAGACAGCCTGTAAAAATGCATGGGACGCACTAAAAATAAATAATGTAATAATCATGTTTGAAAGAACGTACAAGACAGGAGATGGCTTGTCACAATCAACTTCTGGCTAAAATGGTGGCATGAATGAGGAAAACAGCCCAGCTTCTACCTGTCATCGCTCAAACAAAACCCCAAATTCAAAATATCCAGGAGTGTCATCCTCAAAAGCCCCAAAGCTACACACACACACACACACACACACACACACACACACACACACAGATACACAGATACACAGACACACACACAGACACACACACACAGATACACAGACACACACACAGATACATAGACACAGACACACAGATACACAGACACACACACAGACACACACACACAGATACACAGACACACACACAGATACACAGACACACACACAGACACACACAGATACATAGACACAGACACACAGATACACAGACACACACACAAACACACACAGATACACAGGCATACAGACACAGACACACAGACACACAGACACACACACACACACTCTCCTGTAAGCAACCACAAAGAATTCATGTTCCAAGGAACCACTTTTTGCAATATATAAGCCTTGGTAGCTTTAACTATTAAAGAGGGAAGGTGTTGAAATGCAGTTTTCCCGAAGGCAAGAGAGATAAATTTAGATTCGAGAGTAACTTACCCTGAGAAGCTGAATATAATCCTGAAGGGGGAATATGGATATTTAATGGAAGAGAGACTCACAAGCATTCCTGATGAAAAGACTAGGCCTGAGGAAGAATCTGTGTCAAAGCCTGCCTTCTCAGCAAATGTAAGAGTCAAGAGAAATCTAGAAAAGTAAATTTATTTGAATGATTTAAAGGGACTTTAAGGTGATGAAGAGCTAACATTTGAATAGAGGGAGAAGAATCAAGGGTCCTTTCAGGGCTTGAGTATCTCTGAAGGTCAGTGTGAAGGGGGGGGAAGGGGGGGTGGCATGGCTCTGTTCTAAGCATCTAAAGAGGAGAAAGAGAAGAGAGGTCAAAAGATGAAAACACTAGTGGAGAGAGGGTGAGGAAGGGGATGGAAACATTGAGGAAGAGGAGGCTTTTGTAGGCCATGTCTAACTCCTCGTGACCCCATTTGGGGTTTTCTTGGCAGAGATCCTGGAGTGGTTGGCCATTTCCTTCTCCGGCTCATTTTGCAGACGAGGAAACTGAGGCAAACAGGGTTAAGTGACTTGCCCAGGGTCACCCAGCTAGCACGTGTCTGAGGATGGATTCTTCCTGACTCCAGGCCCGGCATTCTATCCACTGCACCACCTGGTAGGAGTAAGCATTAGACAAATCTCTGGCTGAACCGGGCAAAGGAGAGTTGAATACACATACAAACTCACAGACGTACACACAGAGAAAGCACAGACATACGTCAAACTTACCTGGGGAACAGTCAGGGATGGGGAGAGAAGCCGCGCTAAATAAAGCTGCAGGAGAGGGTATGACTAGATGACTAGAAGGAAAAGAAAATGCAAAACCAAGACCTGGGAGTGAAGAAATGACTGACCACGGTGTGGCAGATGGATGCCATGGGATATTCCTGCGCCATAAGAAACGTCAAGAGACAATCCCAGGGCATCCTGGGTGGTGGAACCTGGTACCCAGTGAGACGAACAGAGCCGGGGACGATTTATAAAGGGACGGGGACGTTTCAAAGGAAAGCAACGTCAGCGTGCCTAACGGAACGAAGTCATCGCCGGCTGGAGCGCCCGAGGACCCGCAGCGAAGCGGCCGAGCCGCGCGTAAGCCGCCTCCTCGCAGAGACGGACTCCCCGTAGGGAACAAGACATTCGGGACGCCGCCACCAAGTGAATTTGTTTTGCTTGGATTGCTTATTTGTTGTAAGGATTTTCTTTTCAATAGGACAGGGTGGCACTTGAGGGCAGAGGGAAAAGACGGCTAGCAATAGAGAAGCCAAAAATTAAACTTTTTTTAAAAAAGAGGATTACTAAAAAAAAAATTTTTGAGAAGCAATTGGGATTAAGTGATTTGCCCAGGGTCATACAGCTAGTAAGGGTCTGAGGCCAGATTTGAACTCAGGCTGTCCTGACTTCAGGGCCGGTGCTCTATCTGCTGTGCTACCTCCTAAAAATTTTTTTTAAAGTTGGGGTAGCTAGGTGGCGTGACCTTGGGTAAGTCACTTAACCCCAATTGCCTTGCCCTCAACCCTCCAAAAAGGAAAAATAAAAATAAAAAATTTTAAAGTTACACAATAGAACAGAACAAAAGGAAACTTAGAAAGAAGCTAACAGGGTATTTTTTAAAGAAATGTGTTAAATTTATCATATTTTTTTCAAAAGGCAAACTATATGGAACTAATGATTTCATTAATCATCTTTTTACATCCTACTTTGCAAATGAAAATGGTCATTGTTTTTGGTGTTTGTTAAATTCAAGATAATTTTTTTTTGGAGTATCAAGTGCATATGACAGGTAGGATTCTTAGTCTGGAACACATAGTTCATAAAAGGAAGCAATGATGAAATCTATCCGGAAAAGTAATTGGATACCAGTCGGGAGAGTTTGAATTTTGTCCTGGAGAGAATTGGGGACCACTGCCGACTTTTGACTGGGGCAGTGACGTGGTCAGGCTTGTGGTTTAGGAAGATGATCTTGGTAATTGTGTGGAGGACAGATTGTCCACCTGGGGTTTTTCCTATTTTGCCCATCTGAGTGTGATCTATCCATCCTCTGACTTTACATAGTATTACAGACTGTCCTGTGCCACTAGTCACTTTCCTGGCCTCCTTCACGTCCCAGTCAACATTCTACCTTCTACAGGGAGCCTTTCCCAATGCCTCTTAATTCTGGCACCTCCTCTTCTGTTAATTATTTCCTGTTTTTCCTAGATGTAGCTTATTTATCCATGTTTGTTTGCTTGTTGTCCCCCGCATTAGAATATGAACTCCTCCTGGGCAAAAACTGTCCTCTTTGCCTTTCTCTGTATTTCCTGCCCTTAGCACAGTGTCTGGCACAGAGAGGTATTTAACAAATACTTACTGATTGACTGGCATTCTGGCTGACGTCACGGTTATTTCTGTTCTTGTATGATTCCCTGGCTCCTTGAGGGCAGAGGCCATGTTGTTATAATTTTTTATTATTATTATTGTCATTATTCATCCTTGTAATACTGGAAACTCCCAACACAAGACCTGAGACATCAAAGGAGCGCAACAGATTTGCACTGTGGATTCGTAACGTAGTAGAAAGAATGCTCGGTTTTGGCCTCAGAAGACCAGAGTGACATCATGGTTTAATCCACGGAGTTCTGAACTTGGAGTAAAAGAAGTCCCAGGTTTGATGCTTCCTATGAACAAGTGACTTAACCTCTTTGGGTCTCAGTTTCTTCATCTGTAAAATGAGGGAGCTGGACGAGATGACCCTTAAGATCCCTCCCAAAGAATTTATGATTTAAGATCCTATGACCTGGGTTAGGGTCCCTCTTCTCTTTGTTGATGTTTGTCCTTCCTTTTCAAAGATGACCAGTGATGTCACCAAGACCACGTCTTGCCTTGCCTGTGAATTGAATTTAAGTGAGGCAGAGTTGCCTAATGCCAGAGTCATCAAAGTCCAGTGGCTAGACAGAAATCAGGATGACCAGTGATAGCCCAGGATGCAGTGGATGACCTTGGAGTCTTCGGTGTCTGAGCAAGCTCTAAGTGCTCCACAGCCCTGCTTCTGCTGCCTTCGTGGACACTGGAACACTGTTCTCACCTGCCCATTCTGCCTGGAGAAGTCTTCACATGCTTGCGGTAGATCCTAACTCACTGATGAGTTTGAGGCCCTTAGGTCACCCTCAGACTCATTTTGCCCATCCGCTGAGACAGTTTGTCTGGGTGTGGCCCCTGCCCAGGCTACAGCTTCTTGGAACCATGGGTGAGGACTGGGTGAAAGGTAGAACCAGTGTGACCTAACTTTAAATCCAACTTCAGATACTTACTAGCTGTGTGACCTGGGCAAGTCACTTAATCTCTGTCTGCCTTGGTTTCCTCATCTGTAAAATGGAAATAATAATAGTACTTACCTCCCATAGTTCTTGTGAGGATCAAATGCTACCTAAGTAGGAGACATCATTATTGTTAGCTTTAAAGAGTTATGAAAATGTGCTTTATTGTTTTTTCCATTTGATCCATTGTGACCAGTGTGTCCTCAATTTGGGAAAGTGCCAACTACAAAGAAGAGTGGATGTCCCAGGTCTAAGGTATTAAAAGACGGGACATCTTTAAAATACTCCCCGGGTCCTGTGCACCATAGGGCTCCTCTTGACACAACTCATAGGTGGGAATTATGCAGTGCTCCACAATGTTTATTATTCCATCTGACGAGTGATAACATTTAAAAATTGATGACCTGGTGAGTCATCTCTAATCTACATCTCCCTGAATGTCAGAGAATGAAAGACCCAGCCGTACTTAGAAGAATTCTTATTGGGGGCCCTTTGCCCTATAGAAGAGAGTGAAAACAATTCCATGGTTTCACCAGACAGACACAAAGCTTCAGTTGAAAAGGATGCCAATCATAACTCATCCTGAGCCTTCACAAAGCTGGCATAAAACCTAGAAATTGGAAGGTACATCAAGGGACATCTTCATGCAACCAATACTGGAATAAGAATGTCCCAAGAAAATAAATGACGATCAAAAACCTGTTTGAAACCTCTAGCTTGGGGGAACCAACTGCCCCTTGAGATAGCTCATTCAACTCTTGGACAGCTCTAATTATTAGAGAATAGTTCCTTCCACAATGACTACACCTGCCTCTACCATTTCTAAACAGTCTTTTTGTTGTTGTTGTTGAGGCAATCGAGGTTAAGTGACTTGCCCAGGGTCACACAGCTAGTTAAGTGTCTGAAGCCAAATTTGAACTCAGATCCTCCTTTCTCCAGGGCCAGTGCTCTCTCCACCATGTCACCTAGTTGCCCCACTTCTACTTACTCCTGCTCATTTCTGTTCTCTGGATTCAAGCAGAATCATTTGAATCCCTCTTCTGTATGACAGACCTTCCAATATTTGCAGAAAGCTATCATATTCCTCACTCCTTTCCCCCATCCTCCCTACACCAAAGTCTTCTCTTCTCCAGGTTAAAGAGCCCCACTTGCTTCAGCCAATCGTTATGTGGCACCATAATGAAATCCTTCACCACCCAGGCTGTTCCTTCTGTGCACTCTCTATAGCTAATCAATGGCAGTCTTAAAATACAAGGTCACAGTCCTGCAGATGTGCTCTGGCTAGGGAGATTGAAGATTATCCTCATTCATCTGTCAAAGGGCAAGTTTGGCCATATCACCCTCTATTCAGTGAACTTCACTGATTCTCTGGTACCACCGGGATAAAATCCTCCGTTGGCTTTTAGAGCCCTTCATAATCCAGCCCTTTCCTACATTCCCAGCCTCCTCAGACATTTACAACCTACCATATACTCTTCTTAAACTTTGCACCCCACCCAGTACTCTGCAATCCAAGGACATTGGCCTCCTTAGAGTCCCTCTCGTATAACCTTCCATGTAGGGGCTTTAGGCATTTTCACTGGCGGTCTCCTATGCCTGGCACTCTCCCCCTCCTCCTATGTACCTCTTGGATCTCCTGGCTTAGGGAAGAAAAAAAAGGGGAAAAAAAGAAATTTACATGATAACTTTATTATATATTTAAAAGGAGTAGCAAGTTACACATAATAGATGGCCAGTTTCATATGCAATCATCTCTTTTTATTCTACTGTGTTATAGAAATGCTTGTTTTATTCCACATACTAAAAATAATAAATAAGAGTGAAAGCCCCGCGTCTGTAAGAGGCTCTTCCCAGCCCCCCTTAACGTCTTCCTGCTAGTGCCTTCCCTCCGAGACCACCCCCAATTTGTCCCATAGATGTCTTGTTCGTACATGTTGTTTGCTTCTCCTTCGTTTGACTGGGAGCTGCTGGACAGCAGGGGCCATTACTCTGCCTTTCTTTGTATCCCCAATGTTTGGAGCACCCCTGGTGTTTAGTGTCCAGGATATAGCAGGCTTAATAAGTGCTTGTTGGACTGAACTCACTCATTCAATTCTCTATTCCTCTCAAAGCCCCCTAATCGAATCAACCATTCAGACTACTGTATCTCAAACACACACACACACACACACACACACACACACACACACACACACACACACACACACACACACACACACACACACACCCCTACCTTTTTTATATGACCTGCCATCTAACCATGCCTCATTATCAAGTGAAGTTGATTTTTGGAGCCAAACAAATGACTTTACATTTCTCCCAATTATACATCTTATTAGATTCCATCCAATATTCTACCCTTTGGGGATCCTGACTGGTCATCCAGAATGTTAGCTGTCCCTCTCAGCATTGTATCATCTGTAGAGTTAAAAGGCAGGGCATTTATATCTTTTTCTAAATTATCAATAAGTGTTAAACATTGAAGAGCCAAAGATAGGTCACTGGAATACTTCATACAACTTTTTCCCCACATCAACACTGAGCTATTAATGACGACTCTTTGGGACTGGTTATCCAACCAGTTTCAGATCCACCTGTTTATCTCGCATCTCTCTGTCTCCAGAAGAATATGATGACAGATGTTGACAGATACTTAAAGAAGTCTGGGTGTAGTAGAGAGACTGGCCAGGGAAGGCCCAGTCCCTTAGGCATACACGAATATTCTCTACCCACCATTGACCCATGTGGAATTTTGGGCAACTTTGATTCCCAGCCTTGACTACTCAAAGATGGTATTGTAGAGTGATAAAAGGTCTTGTAATTGGCTTCAGAGATGAAAGAACTTACAAGTCTGGAGTGACTGAGCCAGAACTAAGTACACATACAAAAAGGATGATTTTTTTCAGTGCTTTGGGATACAGCTCATTGGGACTGCTGACTTGGAAGTCATCAAGAACAGCTGTGAGCTCTTTTAGTATCTCTTTCTTAGGGGCATCAACTCCCTTTTAGCCATTTTTGTTCTTTCTTTTCTAGTTAAAAATTCATTCTCTTTGGCATAAAAAATAGAAATAGTACAAGTACTGGGCAGATCAACCTTCACTCTGTTATCTGTGGTCAGCATTTCATCCCCTCCAAGCTGGTGCTATCTTTTGTTTGATCCTTAGCTTTTTTCTCATAAAACTAAAAACAAGACAGAACAAAACCCAAGAACAAACCAAAAAGTCCTCTTTTTATTGTCACTAACTTTCCTCAACAGTTTCTGTGTATTGTGTCATTGTCTTTAAAGAAAAAGCAATGCTTTTGATCTAATACAAAGTTTTAGAAATCCACATTGGATGATGATTTCCCTACGCATCCCTCTCACTTTTTTTTATATGCCCACTCCTTTTTTTTTTTTTGCTTCCCGTCAGAATTGGTTTTATTGGTATTTTCAGAATTTTATTCCTGAGAGCTTCCCGTCCCTCCTGGACTTACTTCTCCAATAGAATTTTAGTCCATAGGATCAAAACTATCCTTTCTCTCAGCCCTTGGAAATCTACTCTCCCCAAATGTAAGGTCTATCTTTTATTTTCCATCTGACTAAACTGTAAGATGAATGCTCACTCACCCCCAAGGTTCCCACAGCTTCCACATCAGGTCCCTCTTGTTGCTTAGAATCAGGTCCAAGAGAGCAGTTCTACTTATTTCACCTTTTGAAAGAAAAAACCTGAGACGCAGGCAAGTCAGAAACCATCAGCTGCTTGACTTTTGTCTGACCTGAAATCAGGCAGGAAGACCCGCGTTCAAATCCAACCTCAGACGCTTACTGTGTGTGACCCTAGGCAAGTCTCTTAACCCTGTTTGTCAGTCCCTTGTCTGTCAAACGAGCTGGAGAAGGAAAATGCAAACCCCTCGTGTCTTTGCCAAGAAAGCCCCAAATAGGGTCATGAAGAGTCTGACCCAACTGAAACAACTCGACAACAATGACTTTTGTCAGAGAGCGCTAACAGAGTTGAAATACCCTTCAGTTATCTGTAACTCATGGCCAAAAGCAGCTCTGGATTCACATGGACCTGAGTGTGCTTACACATGCATGTACGTGTATATATAAATATATATAATGAAGATATGTCTATGTGCATACGTGTGTGTATATGTGTGTGCAAATGTGCATTTATATATGTATGTATGTATGTATGTATTTCAAGTTTCTTAATAGTTATAGACGAGGCAGCATAGCGTAGTAGACAGAAAGTCAGCCAGGAAGATCTGAGTTCAAGTCTTTCTGACATACATTGGCTGTGTTATCCTGGGCAAGTCACTTGATGCCTCTAGGCAACTATAAGGCCAAGAAGCTTGGAGAAAAGATGTCAGCCTGTATTGGTGGAGGGAGTTCCTCATCAGAAATTCTCTGTTCATATAAAATCACAGGTTCAATCTTTGTCTCTTTCCTCAATAATTGTTGTTTCATGCCCTCAGCCAAGGTTTCCCCTGGCAATATCTGAGTTTAGTTCATTTTAAATTTTCCCTTAAGGGTATTATTCATTTTCCCTCTGTTACCAACTAAAGCTACGAAGGCTTTTGAACTTAAGATAACTTTATTACAAAGCATAAAAGGAACAGTAAAAAGAAGCCCCCTAAGCCCTCTGGCGCTCTGATCTTCAAGCCTGGTTCCTGTAAAAACTCACATTGCTCTTGTGAGTCATGGGACCAGGGCAGATGAGCCGCCTTTATCACAGTAACTATGGCTTGCTGCTATTTGCATGGTCCCCCTAAAGATCACAAACCTAGAACATGGTGCTGCCGCTATCATCATCTGTGTCGTTGTGGATTAAGGCAAACAGAGCTTAAGTGACTTGCCCAGGGTCACACAGCTAGTAACTGGCTGAAGCTGGATTTGAACTCAGGTTTTCCTGACTCCAGACCCAGCACTCTACTCACTGAGCCAAGTAGATGCCTCCAATCATCATTCTATAGCGTCAAGATTAGTCTCTCTCTCTCTCCCTCTCTCTCTCTCTCTCTGTCTTCTCTCCTCTCCCTCTTTCTCTCCTTTTCTCTCTTCTTCTTTCCTCTTCCCTTCCTTTACCCCCCTCTTTCTCTTCTACTCCAGTTGGCTTGATACTTCTATGTTTTTAATTGAGAAAAATTAGAAAATTTCAATTTCTTTTCATAGAAAATGAAGGAGGATCTAGCAATGGAATTTGAGGTAGTTGTGAATCCCTCCTTTATTTCTGTCTAATTGAGAAAGACTTTCTGAAATATATGGAGTCTGACATGAGCCGCGGGACAACTGACGTCTTCCCCAGAAGTTGCCAAAGAAGGTCATTCTCTCTGCTTCAGAGCAGCTAGGTGACAAGTGGATAGAGCACTTGAGCCTGGGATCAGGAAGACCTGAGTTCAAATCCTGCCTCAGACTTGGCAAGTCACTTACCCCTGTTTGCCTCAGTTTCCTCATCTGTAAAATGAACTGGAAAAGAAAATGGCAAACTATTCTAGTATCTTTGCCAAGAAAACCCCAAATGGGGTCACAATGAGTCTGAAACTACTGAATAACAACAACAAAATTCATCCCATCATGGGATGATCTCAATTGAAACAATGCTTATATTCTTGAACCAGGTCAGATCTGTCTTCTCTGCCCTTTGGCCCTGCAGAGAAATATAGAAGTAATGACCAAAAGATTTTTTCATTGTCAGAAGTGCTCTGGTTAAGCAAACAACAAGATGGCGGACGAGATATTTCTTCTGATCCTTATTATCAAAAGCAGGCCAGAGGCCCGTTATGCTGTTTCTTAATTCCAACAATGCCCAACCAACCAGTTTCCTGTGAAATTGCGCTTGGAGAATAGAACAGCAGAAATGAAAGAGGTCTTGAGGGTCTTCCATCCCATCCTCTTGCCTCTGGCAGAATGGCCCCTAAAATGTTGCCACGGTAATGCTGGTTACCACATGCCTCAGAATATGGAATATAATGTACTCTCCACCTCAGAAAGGTTGCCTTTTGGAGCAGATGCCTTGGGAATGCCTTTACAACCTGCCTGTTTTCCCCTCAGCAGCAAAGGTGATTATTTTTCTTAATTAGCATTGCTTCGCATCTCGTTACATGAGCTGTCAGCATCTTAATTTAGTTGATGGCCTTGCCACAATCATTTCAGATTTATTTGGTACCTAATTTACTTAGTGCAGCCTTTGCTGTGAAATGTTAATCAGAGGCCCCAAAACCCTTAATAAGCTCAATATTTTGCTGTGAACACCACTGTTAGGAATGTTCCTGCAAAATTACGCTGGAACTGAAGCTGGAGCTTCCAGAATCAATAATGTAATGGCAGATGAATTAGGAAGGGCTGAGATTTACACTCCAAACATGCCAATGCAGAGGCTTTTGAAGGCAAGGATGCATCCCCATTAGTCTGACCTCTCTGCACAGGGAACACTCTATGCTCTTATGAAGAATGGAAATCGAACCTACAGGGCTTGATAATTGAAAGATCTTTTCTCCCCTTAAAAATGGTGGAAGGAGCTGAAATTTCTTCAGCGTGGGAATTCCTGGTGTAGAGAGCCCATTCACTAGCTTCATGCTGTAGCAGTTGCCTTCAGCACACAGAGCTCACATGACTAATTCAGGGTCTGTCCGCTGGTAGAGGCCAGAAGTAAAATTTGAACCCAGATCTTCCTGACTCTAAACCCAGCACTATGTTCCTTATGTCACATTGTCCCCCCTTTGACCATAATTAAATAAATATTTTCTAAACTGAATTCCTTCAAACTAGAAATTTTCGTTTTGAGAATAAACTGTTTTCAATGTTTCTATTATCCCTAGATTTTTATATCAGTAGAAACAATATTTATATCAACAGAGACAATATTTGCAAGTGTTAGCACGGTGCCCAGCACATAGTAGGTACTTACAAATGTTTGTTCCCTTTCCCTTCACTACCTAATTGATTAATCTAATTAATGAAACTCCTACTATATGTGTGTGTGTGTGTGTGTGTGTGTGTGTGTATATACATACTCCTACTAATAAATTAAACTCCTACTATAATCTAGGCAATCTGCTTGGATCTAGGTATATAACATGAAATAGTCCCTGCCTTCAAAGAACTTATGTTCTATCAATTAGAAGGAGCCTTTTGTGTATTTATACATACATACATACATGTGTATATATGTATATGTGTGTGCATATGTACACACACACACACACACAGCTGGGTTGTGCAGCGGATAGAGTGCCAGGGCCTGAAATCAGGAAGACTCATCTTCCTGAATTCAAATCCAGCCTCAGACACTTAATAGCTGTGAGACCCTGGGCAAGTCACTTAACCCGTTTGCTTCAGCTTCCTTATCTGTAAAATGAGCTGGAGAAGGAAATGGGCAGCCACTCTACTCTCTTTGCCAAGAAGAGGTTACAAAGTGTCGGATACAACTGAAATGACTGAACAACAACAAGAACACATTTATGTGTACATCTCATATATATGTTAATTGTCTGTGCAGTACAGGCAGGTTAAACAGACACAGGTCTTATCCTTGAGAATCTCGCAGTAGAAGGAACGCTAAGATGAATCCCCAACTTAATAGGAAGGATGCTCATTTTGGAGTCGGAGCACCAGAGCTCAAATTCTAGCTCTGTTCCTTATGCACGGGTAACCTCGGGAAAACCATGCCTCAGTTTCCTCACCCACAAGATGGACTATCTCTTCTTCTGGCTCTGAACGTGTGACCTAGTGAGCATCATTAATATTTATGAAGAAGCAAAGGGAGAAAAGTGCTTTTACATTAGCTGGGAGGAGGTGAATGGAGAGGAGGAATCACACCTTTCCTAGACAGGGTGAGGATAAAGGATGATTGCTACCTCTCCAACACTCAGCACAGAGGAAGCGTTCAGTAAACGCTTGTTGACTCAATGATTCTCCACCTTAGGAAGGCTTTAGGGAAGAAGGGGGACTTTGGGAACTGTTTGTAAGAAGTAAAAGGGAGCTTGACTAGACTGAGAAAAGGTCATTCAAAGCTAAGTCTGGAGAAAGGTTCCGAGGTGGGGGAACGGTGACAGACAGAATGGGGTAATGGGCAAGAGAAGCAGAGACAGAGAAGGGGAGACAGAGGAAGGAAGCTTGTTCAGAAGAGGCTGATAGAGGGAGAAGGGATGGGGAGGAGGAGCAGCTTGATGTAAAGGAGAACTACTGTAGTTCTGACCAAAGGGATGGGGTCTGAGCTGAGCCATGGGTATCAAAGACACAGAGGAATCAGAGAGAGAATAAATAAAGGTCATGGGACGGTGTAATGAGGGGCGATTCTAGACTCAAGAGCCCAGCTCGGTAAGAGATGCCATTAATCCTAGAGGAAGAGAGGCTAATTGTTGCTACTGTTTAGTCATTTCCATCATGTTTGACTCTTTGTGATCCCATGTGGAGTTCTCTTGGCAAAGATGCTGGAGTGGTGTACCATTTTTTTCTCCACCTCATTTTACAGATGAGGAAACTGAGGCAGGGGGTGGCTAGGTGGCACAGTGAGTAGAGCACCAGCCCTGGGGTCAGGAGGACCTGTGTTCAAATCCGACCTCAGACACATAACACGTACTAGCTGTGTGACCTTGGGCAAGTCACTTAACCCCAATTGTCTTGCCCTCTCCCCTCCAAAAAGTGATCAAAAAGGAAACTGAGGCAAACAGGGCTAAGTGACTTGCCCAGGGTCACACAGCTAGTAAATGTCTGAGATCAGATTTGACCCTAGGCCTGGTGCTCTATCCACTGCACCACCTGGCTGCCCCCAGAGAGGCGAGGGTCCTGGGCTAAAAACACAGTGATAGGAATTGGACAGATTTTCAGATTCTCTGAAAGAATCAGTAATAATATTTGATAAATAGCATGGGTGAGCAGAGCAAAAGACAGTAGTGAGCCAGAAACTGTGGTTTTATTTTTTCACTTGGAAGAGAAATGACATAGTAGTTTAGCTCTCTGTGATGTTGAAGCTAAGTAAGAAGAAATACCTTGGAAGGGGTACAGCCCTTGAATGTAAAATAAATCGCCCTGGTCTAATTTAAGAGATTTTTCAAAAGTTCTTTGTAAAAGCCCAGTAATCTCTTACACCTATATAAGGCTTTGTATTTTGAAAATCATTTTCATATGCATAATCTCCATCCTGAAAGGAAGGAAGGAAGGAAGGAAGGAAGAAAGAAAGAGAGAGGGAGGGAGGGAAGAAGGGAAGGAAGGAAGGAAGGAAGAGAGAAAGAAAGAGAGAAAGAAAGAAAAAGAAAGAAAGAAAGAAGCCAGGGATTCCCACTGCATCTGGGGCTACCGGCAGTCATCCTGACCTATATCTTGCCACTGGACTCCAATGAGAGAGTGAGGCTGGTGACTTTGCACAGCCCTGCTTCACTTAAATCCAGCTCACCTGCAAATCAAGACATCACCTTCCTGAAGTCATTGGTCCTCTTTGAGAATGAAGGACAAGTAACAATCTGTGAGTAGTAGTAACTGTCCCCCTGAGGACCCAACTGGTCAGTTCCAGTTGAATAGTGCTGCTATTTCCTCCCTCCTCCTCCTCTTCTTCCTCTGTCTACATAGGAAGTCATATTCTCCCATTTGGGTGCTCTGCCCAAAGGAATATAAATTGTGATCACTTATACTTTACAAGACATCTTGGGATTTGGGAGCTAGATTTTTTCTTTCCCATTTATTTATTCTATCATTGTGGGTCCCCCCCAACTGGAATAATTAATTCTTTTGTCTCATGTGGTTTTCGTTATGATATGATGTCTTAAAGTATAACTCTAGTCAACCAGACTTGATAAAGTCCCCCGGGATTCAAATGAAGCTACTAGACTCTGCCTTTAAACCCAATCACTCTGGTTGTCACTGATTGGCCAAACAAACAGAGGTCCCAGTCCAAGCCTCCCTTGCTCATTGTTTGGGTTTCGATCTTTCAGGGATCAGTGTGAGTGTAAATAGCAGTTGTTTCTGTTGTGACCAGAAACTCTGAGGGTCTTCCCCTCCCAGACTGATTCTTTTGTGAAGGCAGACTAGGCCATCATTTGCCTCAATTCTTACCTAGTCTTTGATCATTGAGTGGGTGTTGCCTCAGCCAAACTGAGACCTGGGAAAGATCTTAATTTAAAAAGACTAGGGTTTCCCCCTGCATCGAGGCCATCGCCAGTCATCCTGACCTGTGTCTTGTCACTGAGCTCTGATAACTCTGAAAGAGAAAGTGAGGCTGATGACTTTTCTCAGCCCTGCCTCACTTAAATCCCACTCACTTGCAAGTCAAGATATTACCCTCATCGGTCCCCTTCCAGAATGAAAGATGAACAACATTATCCCATTTTATACCCATCACAACCCTGTGAGAGGCTGTGATTTGCCCATGGTCACACAACTGGTTGTCCACAGACTCAGCACTACAATCCACGTTCTCTTAACTGCTAATCTAGTATTGCTGGATCGCATCAGTGGCTGCTTGCGAATAAATCAGGTACTAAGACTTAAATACGGCAAGACGCTGCATACGCTGCATCGGAGCAGCATTTGGCAGGACTCAGTTTCCCTGAGTGTCTCACCTAAGAGTAACTCACACAAGAAATACAATGGGGATTATATTTTCTCTGAACTCCCTGTTTTTCTGAAGGACAGTATGGCTCCAATTCTCTTTCTTTCTCTTTCTACTTTCCTTTTTCTTTCCCTTGCTTTTTCCTTCCTTTCCTTCTTTCTTTTTCTCTTCCTTTCTTTCTTCCATTTTTGTCCTTCTTTTTTTCCTTTCTTATAATCAAAACAATCCATTTTACTTCCTGTGATGCTCTTATTTAATCATAAATTCTTCCCTTATCCAAAGATCTGACAGAGGGGCTGCTAGGTGGCACAGTGAATAGAGCACCAGCCCTGGAATCGGGAGGACCTGGGTTCAAATCCAGCCTCAGACACTTGACACACTTACTAGACGTGTGACTTTGGGCAAGCCACTTAACCCCAATTGCCCTCCAAAATAAAAAAAAAAAGCAAAGATCTGACAGGTAAATTTTTCCATGTTCCCCTAATTTATTTTTGATGTCACTACTCTTTAAGTCTAAATCATTTACCCATTTTGACCTTATTTTAGTATATGGTATGAGATTTTGGTCTATACAGCCTATCACTTCTTAATGAACTGGTTATGCTAAAGAATAGAATAATTAGCCTTTGCAGGACTGAAACTTGAGGTCCCTTCAGTTTAAAATGTTGTCAGTTTTGAATAGATATTTATCCCTAAGCAGCAGAAATCAATTGACTTGAGTTGGTATGTTAAGGAGATATGCATTTGTTTTGGTTTTTCCCCAGCAACTTCTTTTTGATCTGGTTTTGACTGGGCCTGAAGTGTGTTCCTTTGACTGGGGGCAATGGCCCATTTTTGGTTCCAAAGGGCTAATCCAATATAGAGTCTTTCTCCATGATGTTTTCCTTCCTCCTGAAGAACAGGTACAATGATTACACAGTAAAATCAGTAGTTGTGTGAGGCAAGCGCTCAAACGAATGAAGTCTTGTTTCCTAATAGAGGTGACCTCATCCCTTATCTGACGTTGTAAGCAGTTCCCATAATGGCCTTGACAACCTTTTAATATAGACTTTTTATCAGAGCCAGACACACAGCACGTCCGTATTTCATATAGTCCCATCACAGACGTATATGCTACGCTATATACATCATTTGTTATATGAACCACACGCCTTACTTATTAATTATCTGTCTTCTGGCATTATTCCAATTATGTTCATCTAGATGTTGTCTTAGCTCCCCAGTTGGATTGTAAACTCCCTTGAGCTGAGAGATCATGGGAGGCAGAGCAGGATGGTGGAAAGATCACTGCTTCTGGAGTCACAGCACCTGGGTTGGTTCAAATCCTGCCTCTGGTCCCTGACTACCTGTTTTGCCCTGGGCAAGTCACTTAGCCTCTCCAGGCCTCAGTTTCCTCATCTGTAAAATAAGGGGGCTAGGGTGAGATGGCCCCTGAGGTTCCTTTTAGCTCTAAATTTATGTCTTTTTGTTTTCTGAATTTCTCTCTCCCCTCCCCTCTCTCTCCACCACTTCTCTCTCCTCTCTTCTCCCCCGTTCTTCCTCCCTCCATGAATTACATAAACTATTTAGTTTATCCATGAGTAACCTGGTGTAGTAGAAAGAAGTCAAAAGGCACCCGACGATCTGAGCTCCAGCCAGCGTTCTGCCCCTTACTGGCTCTATGACCTCAGGCAAACCCCTTAGGACCTGTGTGCCTCAGTTTCCTCATAGGGTAACTTAGACAGTTGTTGTCCTAGTTGCTCAGTCATTTCAGTCTCATATGAGTCTCACTGTGGCCCCATTTGGGGTTTTCTTGGCAAAGATACTGGAGCGGTTTGGCCATTTCCTTCTCCAGCTCATTTCTTACAGATGAGGAAACTGAGGCAAACGAGGGTATGTGACTTGTCCAGGGTCACACAGCTAGTAAGTGTGAGGCTAGATTTAAACTAGGTCTTTCTAACTTCTGACTGTTGCGCTCTATGCACTGCAACACTTAACTGCCCTAACTTAACTATTATAGTAACGAATGTAAAATGGGGTTAATATATATAGTATTATATATATTATAGTATTAAGTGGATTCCATCGGGGATGGCTACCCCAAGTTCAAGGTACTCCGTCTGCATCCCTAAAACTATAACTCACGAGCACCTACTGGTTTGTTCACCAGTCATAATTACCCAGAGGATGTTATTAGTGCAAAGCAAAGGTTTTGAAGAGCCATAGTAAGAACAGTAACAAAAAGACATATCCCCTAGAACCCTGAGGCACATTCTCCCAGAAACAGATGAAGCATCAGTGGTGAGAGTGGGCACACATAGAAGGAGTCCACACATAGAGAATATATGCATCAGGCTTGGTCAAGGAGAAAATGGAAGCCCAGAGACCTTAAGTGACTTATCCAGGATAACTCATCTGTCTACCTAGGGCCAGTGGGTAAAATTTACCAAGGGGCATATTTTGGTCAAACATAAGCAAGTGCATCCTAACAGAGCGATTGGAAAGTGGAGTACACTGCCTTAGGTGGTAGTAGGGATCTTCAAGGCAAAATGGGGCAACCACTCATTCATGATAGGATAGAAATGATTCTCCTCCAGACAGGAAGTTGATCTAGAGGATTTCCAAGATTCCATCCAGCTCTAATATGTTATGATTGTAGAACCTAGATCTGACCCCAAGCCATGGGTCTTTCCACAAGTGGTCAGATGGTACCTGACCAACCTCACAGCACTATTAAACATCGTTCTAATAATTCCTTAATAATAATGATAGTCCTAATTAATATAATCCTAAGAAATCATTCCAATAATTTCTTAATAATGATAGTTCTAGTTAGTATAATTCTAAGGAATCACTATAATCATCAAGACCAACAGTTCTGACGAGCCAAACAGAATATTTCTTTAAGTTGTCCAAGTAGGAGTTGATTCAGCTGCCTTTTTCTTCCTCAAAGTTCCCAAAGCCCACACGTCTCACAGGTACCCTCTGGGTTGACCCTGGTGCCATCTCTAATCTGAACCAATAATAATGGCTGACATTCGTAGAGCATCTTAAGGTTTGTAAAGTATTTTACTTGTATTATGCCATTTCATCTATGAGATACATATTATTGTTATCTCCATTTCATAGATGAGGAAACTGAGTCTGAAAGAAGATAAGCAACTTGCCCAGGGTAACACAGGTAATAAACGTCTGTGGCAGAATTTGAACTCAGGTCTTCCTTCCTCCAGATCCAGGACTCTATCCCTTGAACTGCCTAGCCAACCAAAATGAGTTAGTCAATTGAACGATGTTGTAACTCAAAATAGATGTGTGTGGGGTTGGTTTCGAGATCAGCAGCTGATTTGGTGTTGAGGACACCTAGAAGAGCAAGTACTTAAGAAGCATTTGTGACCTCCTCAGGGGGAGGAGCAGTCATTTGCCCTCCGCTCCTGACGGATGTCCCCGTGTCCTTTCTCAAAGTCAGCTGTCTTTCAAAATGGGCTTCAAGAAGACAGGCTTGTGTCTAGAACTGTCTCTGAGTCACAAACCTTCCCCATGCTAAGCCTCATTGGTCCTTTGGGAATTTCTAGGATTGGAGTTAGAAATATTTTGGCCTGGAGAGTCATCAACCAACCAACAGGGAGCCAGATCCAGTTCAATAGGTGCCTGATAGATGACCAGTTCATGGCACATTGAGGCACAATCTCAGACCATGGCTGATATCATGCAGCAAATCTTCTGGATGCTGACTGGGCTCTTTGGGTACATTGTTCAAATCAGGTCTTGAATCTGGTCACTGGACCCTGATGGCTCTGGAGGAGAAAGTGAGACTGGTGGCCTTGTACAGCCCTCCCTCACTCAAATCACAGTCAACTACAAGTCACGTCATCATCTCCTTGATGCCATGGTCCTCTTAGAAAACAAAGGACAAACTCAACACAACAACCTGGGAGCACCATAGAATGCCGGGCTAGAGCAGACTTTAGAAATGAGCTGATCTGGCTCTTTCCATTTTTATTGAGAGAATTTAGACCCAGGGACACTTCAGGATACATTACTAGTGAATGGCAGAGACAGGACAAGAACCCAGGTCTTCTGAGAGCTGGCCAATGCCCCCTCTCCTGCACCATGCAGCCAAAATGCCATAGTTCATCTGTGAGTAATTATCTGTTATTATCATCAAACTATATTTATTTAAGGATATATTATTAACCTTCATTAGGCAAGTAGTAACTCCATGGCCTAGAGTCAGGAAGACCTAAGTTTAAATCTGGCCTTAGACATTTAGTGGTTGTGTGATCTGGCTAGTCTGTGTTTCTGTTTGCCTCAGTTCTCTCATCTGTGAAATGGGCATAATAATAAGACCTCCCGGGGTTGTTGTGAGGACCAAAGGAGATAATCATTGTGAAAGGCTTAGTGTAGTGTTTAGGGCATAGTAAATGCTGCATCAATGTTGTTGTTGTTGCTACTTACACAATTGCTTCCAGAAGCAGCCCATTACAGTTTTTGGACAGCTTTCATTTTTAACAAGTTTTTTTCTTATATGAAATAGGCAGATCAGGCAAGCCTTTGATCAAAGGGAAGAACTTCCTAAACAAACTGGTTAGATTACTGAGTGTAAGATTTTGAAATGTGAGATTACAGGGCATTAGCTTAGGAGTTGTTGTTATGGTTCAGTCCTGTCTAATTCTTCATGACTCTATTTAGGGTTTTCTTGGCAGAGATACTGAAGTGGTTTGCCATTTCCTGCTCCAACTCATTTGACAGATGAGGAAACTGAAACAAACAGGGTGAAGTGACTTGATTAAGGTCACACAGTAAAGTGTTTGAGGCCCGATTTGAACTTGGGAAGAGGAATCTTTCTGACTCCAAGCCTAATGCTCTATTGTAATGTTAATGGCATTTAAGATCTTCTCTGCCCATTAATAGGCCTCATATGGAGCCCATTAAGAGAAGCTTGCTTAGGGGAGGCTTGCTTGTAGGAAGGCTCACACCTTTTGCTAATTTCTAATTAGGCTCTGAGTTGCAAGGTTGGTGATGCCTTCTGGCTCTGAGAAATGTGTATACACTCTGAGTTAGTATTTTGCTTTTGGGGTACTTGCTTAGGAGAAGGATCTTGTGATTCCCTGGTCTAGATTCTGAGTGGTCACATGTTCAGAGCTCCCCAACTGCTCAGATGTAAAGGCTCTCTCCATTCAAGGATATATGTAAAGTATATAGCAATAGTGCTTTGATTCAGGCAGTCAGAGCCCTCTTTCTGGTCTCTATTTCTCTGCTTGTATTTTCTCTAAAGTTCAGGTACTTACTTTTCCCTTTAACTAGTGAATGTAATTTAAAAAAACTATTGACTCCTTAAACAGCTACCTCTCTGGATGCTCTGTTGCATCCCAGGTGGTCATGTCAGGCCACCCCATGGAGTCAGGACCTCTCCAACTTGATGGTCATCCAAAGACCATCTTGAGTTACTGCACTGGGGACCATCTGGAGACACGGAGGTTAAAATGTCCCCCGTTCATTGTTGCCCTGAGGCAAAGTAACCCTTCTTCTGCTTAATGCCTCTCAGGTGCCTCATTCAGTCATTCAGATCTCTTCCCACGCTGGGAAGGACCAGGGAAAAGATGAAGGGCAGATGGATTGTAGGCTTGGAACCTGCTTGGATTAGTTTTACAAACAACAGGGACTCGGGTAAGCACTAGGGGAGCATTTGGCAAGCAGTTGAGCAACTTGACTTTGTTATTTTAAACAGCTATATGGCTCCAGAAGAATCAAATCTCCATATCTGACACGTGAAGCTGGTGGACAAAGACAAGAGGTTTCCCAGAAGTGGTGTGGTGGTGAGTCAATCAAGATTTCCATTATTTTAATATATCAGAACAACATTCCATTTTTCTTAGAACAATACTGAATCAAGGCCAGTGTCCTACGCTCCATGAGCCCCAGGAGTTCTGGGAAGGAGGAAGCAGCCCACATTTACAGGCTGATGGGTAGCAGTGACATTGCAACCTTTGAGGAGGTTTGGACAGGAGTGCTAGCGTACACCCTGATGAACCACTACCTGCCTTGTGTGTTGAAGCACTCTGCCTTTCTGATTAATCAATTTGCTAATTAATTAAAGAAACCAGCTATTTCTTTGTAGACTTGCAGGAAGCCGGTCATACATGAGTTATATAAGCTACTAATGCCATTGCATGAGTGAATGAATGAGTGAATGAATGGATGAATGAATGAACAAGTATTTAATAAGAAGTTATTTGCTAAGGTCTGGAAAGACAAATAGAAAAATCTAGATAATCTTGGCCCTTAAGGAACCCACCCTCTGTGAAAGAAAACACACACAAGAGATTTCTACTATAGGGGGAATGGAGAGGTTCGGAACTCCCAGGAGCACAGCGGTGGTTCAGATGGCATAGCCCAGGGTCCTTAGAGTCGTTGGCAGGTCAGGTGACTGTGTCGGGGACTCTGGAGGGTAGGGAACAGAGAAGATGGTACGTGCTGGGATATCTCCATCTTATTGGAGGATTTTATTTGAAGACTCGCTGATCATCCCAGCAGTATCTGTGTCCTGAAGCTTCTCTCATGGTTCCTTCTAACCTAAGGGTAGCCATGCCAAACTGGGCAAGAAAAGGCTGCATCAAGAGCTGCAGTGTGAGGGCTGTTTGGTGTTTCTCTTAGCTGGGTTATAGCAGATGCATATTCTTACAACCCATCACCATGGGGAAAAGGAGAGAAGGTCTGAGGGTCCAAGGAGAACAAGGATTCTGGTTTTCTGGTGTTGGGAGGGGAGAAGGAAGAAGAAAAAATGATAGGAAGATTGAAGGGGAAGAGTACCCCAGGGCACTGGCTCTTCTGGGCTGTCCAATGCCCAGATGCAGTCTGGGAGACCCAGGGAGAGGAAGGAGCAAGGCTTGTTTGTTTTTCCATCTGGCCCAGATGGACAAAGGACAGACTAAATCAAGGAAAGCAGGGAAGAGCAGGAGGCCTACACTATTGGGCAGTCCTCCTGTCCCTGCAGCACCTCAGGTGACACCTGCCGCCTAAATGTGCTGTGTCCCCCACTAGCCTATTTCCATAAACATCTTGAGAATGAGGAGCTTGTATAAAATGGGCTAGTAAGGGCCAGGTCTTACTCCTGATGCTGTCTGGCACAGCGGTCCCTGCATAATACCAGCCTGTGGCACTGATTTAATTGAATGAGCTCTGAAGGAGGGTTGTGTTATTCCCTTCTCTCACCCCCCAAACCACAGTGCCCTTGGAGGCAAGCACTGTCTCATCATTGCCCCTGTATCCCCAGCCTAGCCAGTTGTTTCACATACAGCAAACATTCAGGGGGCCAGGCTTGTCTGGAGTCAGCTCAAATCTGCTTGGTATCAGAGCTCAGTATGAGCATTTCTACCTCAGAAGTCAGCAAACTACAAATCAGGGCTTGAGGCATCATTTTGTTGATTGTCTAGACTCAAGAAAATGATGAAGAAAGTGTTATAATGCAAATTAAACTGAAAAGTGTGTCAAGCATACAGTTTTTTTTTTCCTGGAGAGCCAGTTGTTAAACATTTACCAACCCACTCATGCACACAAAATGGAAAAGATTACTAATTGACTGAGAAAACACCACTTGCCCTTATCCCCCAAGCCTAGTGACAGCTTGGGGATTTCTCCAAACCGACCTCTCTCCTTTTCCATGGACGGATGGCACTGTGGGACTTCTACATTTTCAAAGCAGTTTCTCAGAGCAGATGTTCCCTCCCCTCCTCCCCAGTGCCCTTTCTGCACAAGCAGCAGATTGCCTCACTTCTGTCATTTCAGTCTCGGAAGGAGGGGGAAACATGCTAATCATGTTATTTTTCTTTTCTTCTGCCTGGCAATTAGCGTGAGTGGAAAGCCTGCCTTCCTCCTTCGTGCTCTCCCCAGCACCAGCAGACCCTGGCAGTGTTTTCTTTGGGCCTTTCTTACCCAGACCTGTTTTTCTCTCTCTAAAGTGTCTTCTATAAACTGAAGTCTTGCTTTCTACAGAAGCTCTGCCTTTCTCAACCTTCTGGGAACCCACAGAAAATCCCCAAGTTTTCTTCTTTTCTGCATTAAGAAAGAACTGAAAGGTCTTACTTTCCAATCCACTTAATAGGTAGACCCTTGTTCACAAGGAAGTGAGGAAATGGGATATTTCTCTAAAGTTAGCACAGTGAATCTCCACGCTCACATGGGGCCAAGTAATGACTGATTTAAGTATGGAATACAAAATTCACTGGGGGCATGACAAGGAGAAAGACGTCTTAAGACATCTTTAAGGAGAATGATGGTATATCATGAAGACAATGAAAGCCAAACTAGAATACTTGGAAATTGAAATTTAAGCAAATGAAATATAATGGAGAACTTCCTGACATTGGAGGTTACTAAATATTGGTATAATAATTTGTATAATTGGGAGTTCTTTGTCTCTTACTAAAATAGTTCATAGCTGGGTGTAACTTTCATTAGCCTCATTCTCATTTTTATTTATTATTTTTGTGGGAGGCAATCAAGGTTAAATGACTTGCCCAGAGTCATAGAGCTAGTAAGTGTCTGAGACTGGATTTGAACTCAGGTGCTCCTGACCCCAGGGTTGGTGTTCTATCAACTGCCCCGCTAAAATAGTACGTGAAAAGAATGCTTTGGTTATGGCTAACTTGAACTTAAGCAAAGTTTTTGAGAAAATATCTCATCCTCTTCTTGTAGCCTAGAGAAAATGGAGAGATATAGATTAGACAATAATAGAGTCAGATACATTCAGAATTGGCGGAATGACTTAACTCAAAGAATAGTTAATTATTCATAATTCAATATCAATGTAGCAGAAGATCTCCAGGAGTATCCAAGGAATTTATGCTTGACCGTCTGCTGTTTAACACTTTTATTCATGAATAAAGTCATAGATGGTTTGCTCATTGAGTTTGCAGATGACACAAAGTTGAGAAAGATAGTGAATTTACCAGATGAAAGTCAAGACTCAAAAGGATTCTTGTCAGGCTAAAGCATTGGGCTAAATCTAATATGATGTAATTCAATAGGGAGAAATGTCAGCAAAAAACTTGAGCAAAAAAAAAAAAATCAACTTCACAAGTATAAGAAGAGGAAGGTGGTGGGGAGCATGGTCTGCCAGCAGTTTTTCTGAAAAAGATCTGAAGGTTTTAGTGGACTGCAAGCTCAATTTGAACCAGCAGTGTGATGTGAAAGCCAAAAAAGCTAATACTATCATGGGTTGCATTGAGAGGGTGATGGCTTCCATGTTTAAGGGAATGATAATCCTATTCTTCCCTTTTAGACCTCATCAATAGTATTGTGTTCAGTTCTCGGCATCATTAAGAGGAGAGCAACCAGGATGTTGAATCCACAGCATGAGAGCCAGCTGAAGGAACTGGGGTTGTGTAGTCTAGAGAAAAGAAGACTTGGGAGGAATATGATTTCTTCAAGTGGGAAAAATTCAGTTTGATGGACTGTCACGTGAAGAATGGATTAGACTTAGTCTATTTGGTCCTAAAGGGTAGAACAATAAATGGAAGTTGAAAGAAGCAAATTTCGGTATGATATAAAGAAAAACTTCCTAACATTTAGAGCCATACAAACCCCAATAAAATAGGCTGCCTTAAATACCAGAAATTGAGGGGATGCCCATCAGTTGAGGAATGGTTGAACAAACTGTGGTATATCAATGTAATGGAATACTGTTGTGCAATAAGAAATGGTGAACAGGCAGATTTCAGAAAAACCTGGAAAGACTTGTACAAACTGATGCAAAGTGAAATGAGCAGAACCAGGAAAGCATCGTACACAGTATCAGTAACATTGTGCAATGATTAACTATAAATGACTAAGCTCTTCTCAGCAATCCAGTGATCTAAGACAACTACAATGCTATCCATATCCAGATAAAAAACTGAGGGACTCAATGCAGAATGAAGCATTTTTCTTCATTTGCCTTCTTTTTTCTCATGTTTTTTTTTCTTTTGATCTGTTTCTTCTTTCACAACTATGACTAATATCAAAGTATTTTTACCAGATAGCACATGTATAAACTACATCAAACTGCCTACCATCTTCAGAAGAGGGAAGAGGAGGGAGGGAGAGAAAAAAAATTTGGAATTCAAAATCTTGTAAAAATGAATGCTAAAAATTTTCTTGGTATGTAATGGGGAAAAAATTATTATTAAATTTTTTTATGGGCTGCCTTGAGGAAGATGATTTCCCTCTCCTTAAGGGTCTTCAAACAGAGGCTAGACAACCACTTATTGGGTATGCTGTAGTGGGTATATATGTATATGTATATGTATATGTATAGATAGTATGATATATAGGTGGGATCCCTTTTGTGTGTTATTTGAACTAGATCTCTGCTGCAGTATTTTCCAGCTCTCAAAATTCTGTGATTCTGTGCATGCTGGTTTGGATTTAGATTTAAGCTTTTTAACTTAAAGTTTTGTTAATGTTTTTTAACTTTTCTTTAATTTCCCCAAAGCCTCCCATCTCTGACCTTACAAGAACCCATCCTTGCAAGAAAGTATAGTTAAACAAGACCGCATATTCACCATAGTTGACAACATATGCTCCATTCTATATGTGTATAGTCCACCACATCTCTTCCAAAAGGAGTGTGTTAAATTTCATTGTGAATCTTCTGCAGTTAAAAATAGATATTGCACTGATTTGAGTTCTAGTGTATTTTAGTATTGTTTTCTTTTCCATCTTTGTGATCATTGGTGTATATCGTTCTCTTACTCCTGTTTGCTTCATTCTGCATCAGTTCATGTAAGTTTTCCAATTTTCTGTGAATTCCTCAAATTCATTTCTTACAGAAATAATGTTTTTTCCAGAATTTATTTATTTATTTTTATTTTTTAACATTCATTTCCACAAGATTTTGAGTTACAAATTTTCTCCCCATCTCTCCCCTACTCCCTACCCCAAGATGGCAAGCATACTGAATACCCCTTCCCCCAGTCTGCCCTCTCTTATATCCTTCCTTCCCCCTTACTTTCTCGTAGTGCAAGATGGAAGAAATAATGTTTTTAAACCTCAATTTGTTGAACTATTCCCCAGTCATTGGATGCCTACTTTGTTTCCAGTTTTTCACTATCAAGAAAAGTGCTACCATAAATATTTTTGCATATAGAGAGCTTTTCTCTCTATCTTTGACCTCTTTGGGCTGTCTGCCTAGTCAAAGGATGTGAAAAAGTATAATCTTTTTTTCTAGAATTGTTTTAAACTCTTTTCCAAAATGATAAAATGAATTCACAGTCCTGCCAATAACGTCCTTCCAACATTTACTGTTTCTATCTCCTGTCATCTTGGAAAATTTGAAAAATGTTATATAAACCCTCACAGTTGCTGTAATTTTCAGTTCTCTTATTATTAGTGATATGAAGCACTCTTTATGGTTGTTGATCATTTTGCATTTTTTTCTTTTAAAAACTTCCTATCTTTTGACAATTTTACTAGAAAAATAGCTATAAGTGTTATATATTTGTGTCAATTCTTTATGCAACTTCAGTATCAGATTCTTATCAGAGGTATTTGATTCAAAGCTTTTTCCCTAGTAAATACTTTCTCTTGTTCTAGTTACTTTGCTTTTCTTATATGGAAAAAAGCTCTTTAATTTTATAACATCAAAATTATATGTTTTGTCTTTCATGATCTCCTTTATCTTTTGTTTATGAATTTTCCCCCAAAACTGTAGATTTGAAAAGTATATTTATTTGGTCTCCCATAGTTTTGTTCTTGTTGACACGGTTTTATAACATATCCTCTCATATCAAGATCCTTTACCAATCTGGATCTTATTTTATGTTGTCTAAGATGCTGGTCTAAACTTAATTTCCGCCATACTGCTTTCCAGTTTTTCCAGGAGTTAGGGTGCAGTTACAAGCTCTTCCCTCAGCAGATTGCCTTCTTGGGTTTAAGGGACACGGGATTTGTTCCTGCTTTTTGTTTATGTGACCTGTTCCACTGATTTACTTTTCCTCTACGTTTAACTTATGTTGACGACTCCTGTTGGGAATATAATCCTGGTTCTCTTTCATTCCTTCTTTTTTCCTGCTTTCCCTTGAGATTCTTGACCTTTTATTCTTTCAAATGGGTTTTGCTATTGTTTTTCTTGCTCTATGAAACAACCCCTTTACAATTTTCTGCTTCTATAAAACAACCTCTATATAGTTTTATAGCACTAAATACTTAAATTGATTGGATCACTATTGCACTTAATTCTATTACCCAGCTTAACAACGAATAATGTATATCTCTCTAATAGTCTAAATCTTCCCTTATTTTTGTATAGATAGCCTGAAAATTGTATCCGTATCAATCCTGAATGTGTCTTAGTAGATTAGCTCTCAGATATTTTATTCATTTTGTAATTATTTCAAATGAAACATCTTTTTTTCTGGGTTTGTTAGTAGTATTGCATTCAAAATGTGTCCCAGTTCTGTTGGAAGTAGGTAGGCATATTCCTCATTTCTCATTAGCACTTCCTCTACCACCATTACTCAAGCTGTCCTCCTTTGAGGTTTACTCTATTTGTCTAGAGCACCTTGTCCAGATCTTCATTGCTGTAATATACCAACCTCCAGATTAATCTTTCTCCTTTCTCATAGAATTCAGTACCTGAGAGATCACAGAAGTGGGAAAAGGTCCCATAAGTACAAAAATATTTATTGCAGCTCTCTTTGTGGTTGCAAAAAACTGGAAGTATAGGGGATGCCCATCAATTGGGGAATGGCTGAACAAGCTATGGTATATGAATGTAATGGAATAC
>CM053580.1:223668266-223700591 GCA_028627135.1 Pseudochirops cupreus | reverse complement strand
TGATAAACTGGACTATCCTCAACAACGCACAACTAAAGACAACTCTACAAGCCTCAGGATGGAAGGAGAAATCTAAACTCAGAGAAAGCTCTAGAAAGACTAGAGTTTAAATGGAGACTGAAGCAAAACATGCTATCGTTCTCTTTCATGTCTGGTTTTGTTGTTTTTTTTTTCTTTTCCCAGTGATCACTCATTGGTTACAACCCTTCTATATAACCAAACTATTTCACAAGGTGAAAGTATTTGCAGATCCTATACATGATTGCACGACACCATGGGGGGGGGGGCAAAAAGAGGGGAGAAAATCTGAAACTCAAGTGATTGTGGAACTGAATCTTGTAGACTAAATAAACAAGTCATTAAAAAAAAAAAAGAATTCAGTACCTGACCCCTAGTCTTCTTCTCCACTCCAATTATTACTCCCATACTTAGGGACTTCAGGATATATACATCTATCTATCTATTTATTTATCTATCTATCTATCTATCTAACCTATCTATCATCTATCTATCTATCATCTATCTATCTATCTATATCTATATCTCTATATCTATCTATATCTGTATCTAATATATGTGTGCATGTGTGTGTGTTGATATCCCTTCAAACACCTTGGTTCCTAACACATCAACTTTCTTAAACTCTATGACCTATATTCTCGCTCTACCCACAAAAATCCATGGGCATTTCTAATAATCACTTTCCTTCCATGATCTAGAACTCTGGAAGTCTTCCGTCTGATCATGACTTCTCTCAATGCTCGTTATCTATCTACCTACCTATCTACCTACTTCTCCTTCCTTGATTCCCCTGCATCTCTCCTTTTAGATCTATCCTTTATTCTCAATTTGGCTGCCAGTCTCTCCACTATGTGGATAGATATAGAAAAGTACATCTCCCAATCCAATACTCTTTCTCTGGTCTTGCCTTTTTCCCTCTACAGATATGAACATAGTCAGCTGGTTCAACTGTCTACTGTTTTCTCTTTGAAAGGGTGCTCCCTTGTTCTATTAACACTTCCACCTTGCCAAACCTCAACTCTGCTTTGTCTCTGCTATCTACCTTCCCTGTCTCTACTTCCATGCTACTTAATACTAGTCAGTAGGTCAAGCAACAACCATTTGTTAATCTCCTACTGTGTGCCAGATGTCACTGGAGAAAGCAGAACAATTGTGCCACAATTTGGTCCACTATACATTCAGGTTATCTCATCTCTGCTGGCCCCAGGACATATTTGTAGTTCATGAGTTCCCTTCACCGTCCCCTTATTGATTCTCTGGCACATTCCCTGAAGATTCTATTCCAAACCTTCTCCTCTCTCCTCAAGGCTCCAGTACCATCGCCTCCCTACTCCACTCTTAGCAGATGACCTAACCTCCTACAGAGCTGAGAAAAGAATGGCCGTTTTCTATAAGCATTCTCTTCTCCCCAATTCTCACCTCAAAACTACTTTATCCCGGGGCAGCTAGGTGGAGCAGTGAATAGAGCAGCAGCCTTGGAATCAGGAGGACTTGAGTTCAAATCCAGCCTCCGACACTTAACACTTACTAGCTATGTGACCTTGGGCAAGTCACTTAACCCCAATTGCCCCTCCAAAACAAATCAAACCAACTACTCTATCCCATCCCTCCTCTTTTCTTCCTTTGTTCCTGTCTCAGAGGCAGAAGTGGCCCTTCTCCAAGACAAGACCAAACCTTCTATTTGCACCCTTTATTCCATCACCTTCTGACTATTCTTTAAAAGATCTCTATTCGTTCTTTCCTCATGAACTACAGACATACCCAGGCCTCTGCCGCCCTTTTAAAAAAGCCCCTTTATTTGACCCTGACCTTCTCTCAAACCATCCTACTATATTTTTTCTCCTTTTCAGAGTCAAAGTCCTAGAAAGTCAGCTACTCTCTTGGTGCTTCTACTTTCTCATCATTTACTCATTTCTCACCCCTTGCAATCTGACCTCCCACTTAATTAAAAGTGCTCTCTCAAGCATTAGCAATAACTTTGGCTGATATTTTATGATCCTCTTTAACCTCTCTGCCGATTCTGACACTGTTAACCACCCTTTCTGCCTCTTTTTCTTCTCTTGCCTTTGATGACATTGGATCATCACCCATTTCTTTCCTCCTCCTTTCTTCTCTTTCTACACTCCTTCCTTTCTTCCATTCTTCCATTCCCATGGTTTCAGTGATCACCTCTGTGTACACGACTCCCATATCTATAATTAGCCCTCATATTTCTCACGAACTCCAGTTCCATTTATTTGTCTGCTTGCCAGACACTGATTTTGTCAGCATCTTAGACTCAATATATCCAAAAGGAAACTCATTATCTTTCCCATAAACTTCTTTTTTCAGCTTCCATATTTCTGTTAAGAATACCATCCTCCTTCCATTCACTAAGATTTATGTGATGTATAAAAGTTTAAGAGTCATAGTTTCTGGGTAATTAATCATTTTATTAATTGTGACTAAAGGATAATTAATAAAAGGGTCATTTGGCTGTCTCTCTTAAACCAAAGACCCCTAATGGAACCCACTTGGTTCTTATATGCCCTTGGAAGACTGGGTGTTTCTGAGGGTAGAAATCAACTCTTATTGGTTAATAAGTGATGAAAGGCTTGATCAATTCCAGGTACCAGGTCTCCATGATACCTAGTAACTTCATTGAAATAACTAATATTCTGCCATAATCTTACCTGAAAACAACTGACGTGCATTTTAACACCAACACCACCATCATCATCATTGTCATCATAGCTGGCATGTATATTGTGCTCTCAGGTTTACAAAATGCTTTATATACATTAACTCATTAAATATTTACAACCCTGTATGTAAAGGCTTATTATATCTCCATTTTATAGATGCAACCCAAACTAAGAAACATTTATTTAGCACCAACTATATGCATGGCACTAGGGATACAGGCACAAAAAGAAATAAGAGATGAGGAAACTGAGAGTCAGGGAAGTTACGTGACCTACCTAAAGTCACACAGCTAGTAAGCGTCAGAAGCAGACTTCAGTCCTAGGTCTCTCCCAACTCCAAATTCAGTGCCCTCTCCACTGTACTTCATGGTTACACGTTTGTGCTTTGTTATTACAACTTAAAAATTCAGAGAATGATGCACCAGGCAGTTGCCTGTGGTCCATAAGAAGCACTCCTTGGTTACCATAGCAACTGCCCTCCTCCTCCCTGCCCACTAGACTCTCCGAAGGGAGGAGAGAAACAGAGAGAGGGGCTAAAGAGAGGCCACCTGTTTGCCTACTCTTATGTGGTCTTAGAAGTACCTTGGCCAGGTTTGGTCACTTCCCTCCTTGAACCTTTTTGGAGAATACATGAGGCCTTTTGCATAGAACTTGGGTGACCCTGATTTAGACCTGAACATGAACCTGGAAACCATGGCAATCAATATATCGTCCTTTTAGTTGTTTTTTTCTTGAGAGTTGTGTGGTTCCTAAATGTGGGAGCTGGAGTCAAAACTCAAAGGAAATATCTTAGCACCGTGGTAAAGAACCCAATGTAGATCAGTTAGAATATATTTTAGCAAGCACACCTGAAAGAAGAGGAACTGGTCTGGATCCTCTCGTTCAAAGAATGCCAACAGACAAAACACACAAACCCAGAATGACATCCTGTGACCCTCCTCCTATCGATGCCCCAATGTCAAAGCATGACCTTTCACCATTTCCTGCCCTTTTCAGAAGTAATAGGGTCATGGGATCATAGAAAGAGTTTCACAGATGATCTAGTCCAACTTCCAAATTTTACAGATGCAGAAACTGAGGGTGGGAGAGTTTAAGTGATTTGCCCAGTGTGAGATAGCTGGTATGTGTTGAGGTAATATTTGAACTCAGATTGTCTTGACTTAGAGCCCTAGGCTCTATTTACTGTGCCACCCAGCTACCTACCTAGTTGCCTAGATTTTAATAAAAGTATGAGTAGAACTGGAAAGGGAGGGTGGGGAGGAATGGTGTAGTGTTATGGGTAAAAAAAAAAATCTATTATGCTAAGCTAACTCAGCTTCATTGAAATGCACACTGCTCTAGTTTCAGGATAGCAAACAAGTCCAGGTCCTGTTGATTTACACAGGGTAATAGATGGAGAATCAATCAGCCCTATAATAAATTAATGAGTGTCCTTGGTAGTCAGATTGCCTCCAGAATAATAATGGATGGGACCTTTTACACATCATTTTGGCTTTGCCTGACACATTGTTCATTATGGTGGAGATGACTCATCTGAGCCTTATGGAACAAGTTGTTCTAAGTTCTAATTCTATTTCCATTTCCCTTTTATGTTTTTTAAAGCTTGCATGTATAGAATTTACAAGCATTCAATCAGTGTCAGAATAGGAAAGAGGAAATGAAATGCGTAGGCTATCACCATCAAATCTCCACAATAGATCAATACACAGAAGACCCCTCCCTGGGCTCTTGGCTTGTAGGCTGACTACTGTGGGAAGATTTTATCACACTGTCCAAACTGATGTCCTCAGTATTCATTGACCTAGAGGTCACTCTCCCACTTTGTTCAAATGATGACTTCAGTATCTGGCTCAAAATCTTCCTTCTCACTGCATCCCCTGCTATTATCTTAATGCATGAACTTTTTATAGCGGGTCCCTTCCGACTTCCCCAGTTCTTCAGCCTCCCTAACCACTACAGCATCTACCTTCACTCTGCCTCCACTACCCAAGGGGTAGCTACACTTCTAACCACAACTTGCCCACCAGCTCCCTTCCAAGATCTTGTCATCTGGAATTTTATCTTCTGCTTGCTGCCTCATCTTGTCCCAAATCTCCCAGGCTTACTCTTCTAGACCACATTTTTTACCTTCATGAGAATGTTAATTCCTCAATCTCCTCCCAGTCTTCCAGTCCAATACCCTTTCTTGGCTTTACTCCCCTCCCTTCACAGCCTTGACCCAATAGTGCTGCCTTCCCTGTCCTTGAATTCTTTGTCTTCCTGTTTCTTCACAATTCCTGCTCTGCTGATCTCTGACCTTGGATCACCTCTATGGTAAACCATCTCCTCTCCTACTGCTGAGCCTTCTGGAGAAAGTTACCCAAATATGCTGACTAATCTCACAACAAATTCGTATTTTCTGACCTCAAATGGACCGTTACTGATGCACAATGAGACTTTTTATTAATCTCCAAATGACTCCCTATCACACTCTTCCATCTCATCCTCTTCATTTCTCCTCCATTCCCCAACTTCACCCCATAACCTCTCCCAGTTAACGACCTCAGCCTTCAAGTGACTGAGGAGACTGAGGCCAGCCTTTGTGTACTTGCTTAATACCCCTTTCTCCAGTGTGAACCTCCCTAGGGCTTTGCTTTTCTTCTTCTCCTTTCTTTGTCCCAGTGTCAGGAGATGGGGTTGCTGCCTTTCTTCTTACCAAAGAAAATTCCCTTTCTTTCCTCCCTCCCTTTCCCTTGTTCTTATTTCCTTACTTACCCTTCAGAAGCTCTCTAACCTAGAGGGCCTCATATTATAATAGGGGAAGACAACATATATAAGATAAGGGTGGCCAGGGAATGGAATGTCTAGGAAGTTACAGGATTGATGAATGGGAGATCAAAGGGATCACAGGCATGTCAACTGACAAACCCCTTCCAAAAGTATTAGAGCAATGGTACCATTACATTGATTATTCTGCCCAAAAACAAAGTGTAAAGAGCTGGAGGAAGGGGGAGGGGCATAAAGGAAAGTGAAGAGGGGCAGAGGCAATGGGTACAATGCACAAGGCAGCTAGAAGATGTCAAGATGCTCTGGGGGAGTGGCTGGATGAGATTGGAAGGTGAAGCATTATTGGACTGGGGTGTTTTGCCAATGAAATGTAGTGCAGTAGATAGGTTTTCCCTCAGTCATTCTAAATTCCAAATTGGGAGTTTGAAAGACTAGTAGATTCCTATTTATAAGGCCTCACATTCTTTTCCAACTTTCTAATAATTTATATAATATTATATATAATGATATAATATCATGTATTTCCATGATATGGACTATATCTTATCTAAACTTAATATTGCCACCCCCAGTACCTGGTGCTCTGAACATAGTGCATAATTTATGTATATCTATATATAAAAACATATATATGTGTGTGCATATATCTATTATAATATAATTATATTGAACTACTTGTACCATAAGAACTATAAGATGTGATTGACAAACCATTGTCAGTAATCTTTAAAAGACCACTAAGATAGCAAAAAATACATAAGATCAAAAGCTAATCTCCAATGGGCAGTCAAAGGATATGAACCAACAATTCTCAAAAGAAGAATTGCAAACCATCGAAGACCATAGAAAGCATTGCTCCCTATCTCTAAAAATAAGAAAAATGCAAATCAAAAGAACTTGGAGTTTTTCACCTCACCCGAAGGAAACTTGCAAAGACGAAAAAGATGAGAATAATGAATGTGAGAGAGGCTGTGCAAAGACGTCCAACAATGCATTCTTTGTAGAATTGCTAATTGCTCCAGCAATGTATGCAAAGAAGGTAACTAAAATGTCCAGAGCTTTGTATCTGTGATGCTACTGCAAGAATATACCCCTAATGAGGTCAAAGAGAAAGAAAGGTTGCACATACAGTAATATATGTATGTAAGCATTTATGGTAGCAAAAAACCTGATGCTCATTAATTAGGGAATGGCTAAATACATTGAGGTAAATGAAGCGTGATGGAATACATTATTGTGCTATAAGAAACAATGAACATAATGAATGCACAGAAGCATATCTGAATAAATGGAACCGGGAAAGCGACATACACAATAACTACAGTAATGGAAATGGAAATGACAACAATCAGAAAAATCAAAACAATGCTATGTAATTACAGTGGCCAAGCTTGGCTCTGAGGAAAGCTGGGGAAATATTCCTCCCTCTCTTGTAGAAGAGGGCCAGGGCCAGACTATGGACAGACTTGATTCATGGATTGGTTCATTTTGCTGAATAGTTTTTTTCCCTCTTTCTTTTTCATTATTTTTTAATAAAGAATGGCTGTCTGAATAAGGTTATATTTGGAAATAGAAGATACGTAAGAAAAAAGATATCGATAAAAGTTCTTATAAAAAAGATCATAGAGGAGAGGATAAAAGAGGAAATTGTCATTTTTTTTTTAAAGACGGTGGCGTTTTCTAATAGTAGATTAATACACTTGACAAATTTCTGGCAGAAAATAAAGATTAAAAAAAAAAAGTTATGACTTGTAAATCCCTAGAAAAGGGAGCAATCTTGAAAGGCTGCATTAAGATCAAGTTATGCTAGACTAAGGACATTTCTTTTTTGAGAAGGTAGAGACTTCATCAAAGCAGTTGAAAAAAGTCTCTTGAGGTGTTGCATAGGGGAAGGATGGGGAGAAAATTTGTAACTCAAAATCTCATGGAAATGAATGATGTAAACAAGAAAATAAATAGATACTTTTTAAAAAAAAAAAAAAGAAAAAAGTCTCTTATATCATATTCATAAGCAAGATGAGGAGATATAGACTATAAGATAATAAATTAATTCAGAATTGTCTGAATGGCCAGATCCAAAGAGTTGGTCCATGTCAACTTGGAGGGAGATCTCTACTGAAAGAGCTCAGAGATTCATTTTTAACTCCGTACTTTCAATAGTTTTGTAAATTATTCCCATGAATGTAGTAGATGCAATACTTAGCACATTTGCCAATGAAGCAAAACAAAAGGGATGGCTACCCTCACCCCCAGTGACTTTGTTTTTAGTCACTTTTCAGTTGTGTCCAACTCTTCATGACCCCATTTGGGGTTTTCTTGGCAAAGATACTAGAATGGTTTTCTATTTACAGATGAGGAAACTGAGGCAAACAGGGTTAAGTGACTTGCCCAGGGTCACATAATTATCTGATGTCAGATTTGAACTCAGGAAGATGAGTCTTGTTCACTCCAGGCCTGGCACTCTATCCACTGTGCCACCTAAGCTGCCTCAGTGATATGCTACTGGATAACAAAGTTAGAAACCAAAAAGATCTTCCCAGGCTAGAATCAGGCAGTGCTGTTGAATCCTACTTGGTTTCACAAAATTATGGTACAAGAAACGAAAGTGTGTTTATACAGCAGTGTGTATGAAAATGGCCCAAGGGTCTTAGAGGAGGGATGATCAGCAAACAGGACCAATCAATGTCAAAGTATGGCCTGAGGGCCCCCCTCCACCTTTGGTCTGGGTCTAAGGTTTTTACATTTTAAAATAAAGATTTACAAATTTTTTTAAATGTAAAAACTATTCTTAGCTCCCAGACTACAAAAGCAGAAAGCCCTCTGGATTTGACCCTCAGGCTATAGTTTGCCAACCCCTGATTGTGAATCAATATGAATCAACAGTGGGGCTTGGCAGCCAAAAATGTTAATGTGATCAACGTTAGGCTATATCAAGAGAAGGACAGTGTCTAGAACATCGGAGACGGCCCGCTGAGGGACCTGATCAAACCACATCTGATTGTTCAGTCCTAGAAACCTTATTTTAAGAAGGACATTGACAAGCCATGGGAGGACTGTGAGAGGCCTTACGACCACACCATCCGAGGCCTGTCAGTGAAAGGAACCGGTGGTGTTCAACCTGGAAAAGGCTTAGTGAGGACACGATAGCTGGCATTGGAGTGTTTGATGGGCTGTGTCACGTGAAAGAGGGATTAGATTTGTTCTGCTCAGCCCCAGAGAACAGAACTAGGAATGATAGGGGAGATTTGCCACAAGACAAATTTAAGTGTGATATAAGGAAAAATAGCAATTAGAGCTATCTCAAAGTAGAGTGAGCTCCTTGGGGACATAATCACCTCCTCCTCCATGCTGGAGATATTCAAGTGAAAGCTGACTGATCACCTACTGGAGTGTTCTTAACACTGTGAGGCATGCCCATGCCTTGGTCTCTTACAGCAATGCCAGTTAACATTTATATAACTCTTACTCTGTGCCAGACACTGTGCTGAGTGCTTTACAATTATTATCCCATCGGATTCTCACAACAACCCTGGGAGGTGGGTGGTAGTATGGTCTCCATTTTACAGATAAGAAAACTGAGATATATAGAGGTTAAGTGAATTACTCAGAGTCACAGCGTCTGAATTCTTCTTTTCTGGGCCCAACGTGATGATGATTTGGGGAGAGGGAGATTGGTGAAGAGTTTTATGATGATCATGGTGCACACAGGGGAAATGCTTATTCCTACTCAGCAGGCTTCAGAGGGAATGTGGGCTGGTGAATGGAAGAAATCCATGCAATAGCTTTAAGGGACATAAGATCTGTAGGTTGACGTATAGCCTGCTTCTTTTTCCACATGCCGCCCTCGTGATTCAGACTTTCTGACAGCCATGATGGCCTCTAAGGGAAACAGCTGCTGCTGTTGGTGAGGGACTGGCTGATCACCGTGCACGGATCTGTCATTGACCTCAAGTGGAATGGCACAGCTGGAGCTGGGCTCCAGCGGCTGTGGTGCTGGTTGCTGCTTGTTGGACACTCAGGCAGATGGTGACCAGCCTGTAGAGATGACCCAGATCCTGGAGCAGTGGGGACCAGTGTGTGAGAAGGGTGCCTGGTTGCTATGGAGAACCCCACTGCCTGCTGAGTAGGGACAGAGCAAATGATCGCCGGCATCACTCTTCTCTTGCTTTCCAATATTCTCTGAGGCTGGGGTCCCGGACATAGATCTCCTCTTATTTGGTATCCATGAACAGCAGGTCTATGTGGCTCATGAATGCCCTTCCACTACATCCAAAGATCTGGGCTAGGGTGATGGGGAAGTTTGAGAGAAGGCTGGAAGCAGATGTTCCCCCAAGCCTGTCCCTCCTTAGGAGCACTTGCTTCCTTTCATTCTTCACTATGTTCAATAAACCAATAAACCAATAATCCCATTATTTTGAATATCTGACCCTTGCCAATATCATGGGGTCATGACTAGAGAAAGGAGAATTCAAGTATCAGGTAGGAGACCTGGAAATAGAAAAAATTATTGGTTTTATAATTTATGCTGTTGGGCTAGGGGAGGGGGCAATATTCTATGTCATTTTCTAGAACCCTAGAGAGCAGCCCCAAGGGTTTGAAATACTTAGCAGTGCTGCTGAATTACAGACTTGGCGGTAGGGGGAGGAGTCTAAGTATCTGTATTCTGAGCACTCTCTAGCCCCTAGAAGGGACACTGCAACCTTTTGGAAGGCTTTCTTACTCCTGGAGCAAAAAAGGAACTGAGATGATGGCTCAAGGAGCACTCCACCTGGTGAGCAACTCAGATATTGCACCCCTTGACTGGATAGTTAATAACAGTGTCACGCTGTCTTTCTGTAGGCTTCAGAAAGGTACAACATGAGCCAAGTTTGACTACTTTCAGTGCCCCAAATCTCATAGTTGTTATGGGAAGGGATGAGCTAGACTAGATAGTTCCTAAATTCCCTTCAGAATCTAAATTTTTGTTATTCTGGATACTCTTTCCTCCCTTAAATTACGTCATGTTGCTCTCCTAATTATCTCGCGCTTCTCTGGCCGTTCCTTCTTGGTCTCCCGTCCTTAGAGCTTTAAGTATTCTGATGCTCTGTCTCAGGACTTCTCTCCCTTGAGATTGCCTCTATTTCCATGGTTTCAATTACCACCCTCTATGCAGATGTCTCCTAAATCTAAGTATCCAGCACCAGCAGTATCTCTCTCCCGACCTCTACTTCTGTGTCTTCAGCCTCCTGCTGGACATCTTCACCAAGCTGTCCATTACCAGCCATAAGCCTTCCAGTCCTTCAATATTTTCTCTTTGTTGGTGGCAACACTGTTCTTTCAACCTCCCAGGTTCAAAAGATCAGACACTTCTTCCATCTTTCTCTTTCCCTGAGGCTTCACATCCAGTTGCCAAGTCCTGTCAATTGTATCTCAATCAAGTCCATCAAATTTCTCTCTTTCTCTTCCCTCATGTTGCTACCAACCCAGTTCAGATCCTCATCACCTCTGCCTGAACTATTATAATTACCTCCTCATGGGTCTCTATGTCTATAGTATTTTCTCTCCCATCAACCTTTCACTCAGCTGCCACCCAGCTGGGAGTAGGGGGGGAGAGAAGAAAAAGGGGGAAAAAATTTATGTGATAACTTTATTATGTATTTAAAAGGAATAACAAGTCATAAAAAAGAGATTTGCAGTTCCATGTGCAATCATCTTTTTTTAAAAAATTCTACTATATTATGGAAATGCTTATTTTATTTCATAAACTAAAATTAAATAAATTTTTAAAACTTTCTGTGACTCTATATTGTTGAAAAGGCAAAATACAAATTCCTTGCCCTATTCAAGGCACTCGACGGTCGAGCATTAACTATCTTCAAGCACTTAACAGTGTCTGGTATAGCAGGTGCTTAATGTATGTTAGCTGACTGCCTTCCAGACTTACTCTACTCTACCCTTTCACATATCTAAGCTCCAGCCCAGCTGAAATTCTAGCAACACCCTGTGATTATTCTGATCTCTTCTACCAACATGGATTCCATTCCCCAAGCCTGGAATGTGTTTTCTCCTCATCCAGTACCGAAATTCTTTCCTTCCTTCACCGATCACCTCAGATGCCACCTCTGAGTCATGCCCTCCCTGCTCACAGCTGAAAATGACTCTCCCACCCCCAGTTTTCCTAACGTGCTTTGTCTGGCTCTCTCTTTTGTTCCAATAGTCTATCTACCACACATATTTGTGTGTATATCTTTTACACACACACCCTCCACCACTAGACTCTTTGAGAGCAAAAACTTCATCTTCCATTTTTGTACTTCCAATTGCTATCACATTACCTTACACATAGTAGATATTTAATAGATTATAAATATTGAAATATTAGTTAAGAATATTGAGTGGAATGATAATTACCAAACTGAATTGGGCAATTGCTGACCAAGATTTCCATAGCGGGGATGAATTGAAGAGGAAATGTATTAATGTATTATTAGGAATGTATCTAAATATTACAGGTCATTTGGAAGATTTTGACCACATGGATTTAAATTATACCACCATAAATCTTTGTTCACCTTTCATCTGTGAACTAATCTAGTCTTTGCTCCAACCTAGTAAAATTCATTTCTGATAGCCTTTTGCTTCCATGTGTTTCTAATTGTATGTTTTGAATTAGGTCTATACAATAGCCAGAGTTTGTACCCCATATTCAATGCTCTAACTTTAAGGCACCACACTTAATGTAGCAGTAATAGGTCCTTATGTCCCTTCACTGTTCTGCTCCTCCCCCAAGTTTGGAAATATCCCAGATTCATTTTTGTCATCCCAGTTTTTCATTTAGGTGAAAAAGTTCTGCTTGTTGAGAAAATGAAATAAATCTAAAATTCTTCTGCTGTATAAACCTCAGCAGAGGTGACATGAGTCATTTAACCTTTCCAGGCTACAGTTTCCTCCTCTTTAAAATGAGGAGGTTGGAAAAGGAATGGGCTGCCTGGAGAGGTAGTAAGTTCCCCAAAGCAGAGTCAAGATGGCCATTTGTAAGGAAAATTCAAGAGGAGATTCATGCACCAGGTAGGGGCTAAAATGCCATCTTGGTCTCTTCTAGCTCTAACCTTCTACAATTCTGCTGTCTACCAAAACTCTTGGCGAGGGGGAAAGAAAATAATTTGCAGGCACTATAAAAGCCCTTAACTCATAACGACCTTCCTGAAATCTGGGAGACCGAGGCAGGGCCTCCAGTGCGCCCAGTGTGCCATGATAAACACCAGCTTTGCAAAGGAAAACATGGCCTTTTCTCTTGCCTTTTCTCTTCTGAACATTGTTATCCCCTCCCACAGAGGAGTGTTTAACTGCAACGAAATAATGACATGACCCAGCGGTTCTTAACCTGCGGTCTGTGAACTTTTTTGTTGCTTTAAAAGAGTTTTAATAACTGTGTTTCAATATAATTGACTTTTCGGGATCATGTGTGTTTTATTTTATTCATTTAAAAGCAATGTTCTGAGAAGTCCATAAGCTTTTCCAGATTGCCTGGGAAGTGGGGGAGGGGGAGCCATAGCATAAAAAAGATTGAGAACCCCTTATCTAAACTAGGCTCAATGCTGGCATTGATCAAGCCATCCCCTTTTCTTTAGAATGACAGGAGGCCAAGTCCTTTTTCTGAGCCAATCAGTGGATTCCAATCTGATGGATCAATTTTAGAGCCAATCAGGAGACTCGAATCTTCTCCACACTCAGCCCAGAGTAACTGGGGATTGAACTGGGATCCACACTCCTTAGCACATGAGACTGAAGCTCTCGCCAGCCTTGGAGACCATCCAGCTTCCTGGGAATCCTTGGAATCAGTGCCTGACTTGGAAGTAGTCCAGGAGGGCAAGGGTGACTCCAAAATAACGCAACCTTTCATGTCCCATCCTTGGAGGGGGCCCTGTCCCTGGGGCTAAAATCAACTGAATTGGCCTATGTAGATGGGAGGGATAGGGGGACATACTTCTGGCCATTTTCCCAATTTGCTCAACCCCCAGTGACTTCCATGCAACAGCAAGATGGAGTTTTAGAGTCGGAGAAAAGGAATGAGAATTAAAGCTTTTCCTCTCCATATCTCCCCCCTTCCCTTCTCTTGCGCGTGCTGCCTGCCATTTAAATTTAGTCTAGCTGGAAAATCCCCTTTTACTCATGCTCCATGGTGTTTATTTGGAAAGGATCACTGTGTGCACAGCATTCCTCTGTCTTCTGACTGATCCAAGTGCAACTGAAGCTAATGGGCCAGATTCTTATACTCAGCTCCTTTCCCTTCCTTCCTACTTCCAGCGTCTCTTAAACACAGAATGCCCTTTGAAGCTTCTACTTTGGGGCTCTACAGAAAGTCATGGGTGTGGGTGACAGTAAGATTCTGCCTGGGTAAAGACTCAAAGATGTGCAAGCCTGGTTACAGTGTTCTCTGGTCCCTTCTATTCTCATAGACAGGCAAAGGAAGACACCAATTCTATATGTTTTCTGCATTAGCCAAAGAGGCAAAAGTTTTGTGAATATAATATTCATACTCATTTTTGTGCTTCTAGGTCAAACCAGCCAACAAGACCTAGCCTGCTTGATATAACTCCACTATAGTGTGTGTCCTCTCCTCTATCCATGCAAACATACTTTTCTCTCCCCTCCAATCATACTGCTTGTGCCTTCCTGCCTCCCCCCTGACTGCCCTTCAAACTTGGATGACTCCTCTTATATCTTTCATCTTCCTCAATGTTGGAACTCTTTTAATTCCCATTATTTCTGTAATGCTTACATGAAAGAAGTATATCTAATCAGGAGAAAACTACATTTTCCATGAGGCCTTGAGGCCTAAGACTTTGGCCAATTAGACAAAGGTAAGACCATACTTCCTGTGGTGTTATGTAGCCAACATGTGAACAAGGAGGAAAACAGACAATGCTGGCAGTGTCTGTGTAGGAACAGGAACAGCAGCAGTGTAGCTATATCAGGTATAGGGAGCACGGTGAAGAGAACCAAGAAAGAGTGGAAACATCTTACTGTACCTGACACTGCGGAGACCAAAGTCATTCCAACGGGAGGCCCAGACCCTGCACGGATGAAGAGCCCAACCTTGAGTCCAACCACAGGGACTGTGCCATAGGCTTCCATTTCAAAGGTGCTTGCCTCAGATGTGATGTTTTCCTAGGCTACCTGGGTGGCAAAGAGATGAGGCTGCACTTCCTTGAGAATAGATGCTGAGGCTGGTTTTCCATTGTCTTACTTTCACTCTGTCCCAATCAAATGTTACCTTATTCCAATGAATGTTCTTTGCCTAATCTATTAGCAAGGTCAAAACTGAATTTAGTTCTGTTTTACTGTAAACCAACCTAAGTTTAGTTGAGTTTTAACCTTTGAAGCTGCCAGTGAAATTGTATAGTAGAAAGCACTAGCCAAGACAAGTGATTTACCAGCCACTTATTAAGAGCCTTTCATATGTCAGGAACCACAGTAGATGCCGGGGATACAAAGACAGAAGTGAAGTCATCTCTGACTTCAAGGAGCTTACCTTCTTGTCAAGGGATACAATGCACGTGCATCCATTATTGTTGTGGTGTGGTTGTGCAGATGTGCCCAGCTCTTTGTGACACTGTGGATCACACTGTGCAAATACTGTCCATGGGGTTTTCTTGACAAAGATACAGGAGTGGTTTGCCATTTCCTTCTTAAGTAGATTTAGACAAACAAAAGTTAAGTGATTTGCCCATGTATACACTGCTTAGTGTTTAAGGCTGGATTTGAACTCAGGTGGTCTTCCTGACTCCAGGCCCCATGCTCTCTACCTGCCTATCTGCCACCTATGCATATAATCTCATTTTAAAATGTACTAAATAAATACAAGGCAATTTTGGGGAAAGACACTAATTACTGGGGAGCTGGGGCAGGGGCAGGGGGATGGAGGGGGTATACCACAAAAGGCCTAATGTCAAAGATAATGCATAAACTGAGCTTTGAAAGAAATTAAGAAGCTAAAGTGAGAAGAGAGCAGTTATAAGGGATGATCTGTGTAAAGGAATGCCAGAATAAGATGGAATTTCCTATACATGGAAAAAAAGAAGGCCAGATTCACTGGATTAGAGTTTGTGAAAAGGAGTAACATGCACATCTGGAAAGGCAGGTTTGAATCAGATTATGAATGATTTAAAATGCCAATAGTTGAGCTAAATCACTGAAAAATATTCCTTCTAATCCATGCAAATTCAAACATAGGTAGCACACAGGTCCCACTGAAAACCTATCTCTCACTCGAAATTTTTTCTGGCCTGTACATGAGTTGGCAAATCTCTGTGCATCCCTCTCCCTACCTCGCCCTCCCTCACCTCCATTATCTAAATAGACATCATGCGCACCTAAGTCTTTGCACATCAAGGAGCAGAGTCTAGATCTGACACAAAGCCCCAGATCACAAACCAAAGCTGGAGAGATAAGCAAGTCAAAGAAGATTCAGTATAAAACATTACTATATATCTAGAGATCCCCCCAAAGATGGAGAAAGTAACTCTGTAACAACCACAAAGAGGGAAAAATGGATTTTTCCACAAGTACTACATTAGAAGAAAGCTAGTGAGTAAAGAATTGGAAGGAGATTAGTTTAAAAGAGAAAGGGATAAATCTTAACCAAGGCAAAGCAGAAACCAATAACTCCAAGAGAAAGCAAGAAATACTAGAACAAAAGGTTGAGGATGGAGGAGGAAGAGGAGAAAATAGAAGATACCTGATATCCCAGGCAGCTGACCTGGACAAACAAGGCAAGAAGAGATAATTTTATAATCAGTGGAGTCACTGAACACCATTATTTAACAAAACAAAACCCAAGGCTTGAACACTGTATATCACTATGTAAGACCAAGCAACTTCTACTAAAAATGAGAGACGTTATAATATAATATTACAAAAGACAAAAGATTTGGGCTTTCAACCAAGAGTAGCTTGCCCTGGAAAGCTTAACATAATCTACAGGGGGAATAACAGATTTTTAGTAGAATAGAGCACTTTCAGACATTTCTGAGCAGAACTGAACGGAAATTTAAGAATTTTTTTTAAAAAAGTCAGGGAGGAGGGACAGGGCAGAGAAACCTAGAAAAACAAATGTAGTTGAGCAATTAGAATGACTTGTTGGGGCATCTAGGTGGCGCAGTGACTAGAGCACAGCCCCTGGAGTCAGGAGGACCTGAGTTCAAAATCTAGCCTCAGACACTTAATACTGAAGGGGGAAAAAGAGGGCAATAAGGAGGTACCTTAGATTGCCTCTAAGACCGTTAGTGAATATCTGAGCACATCGTGGTGCATGAATATCGTTGTGGTGTAAAATGAAAAAAGACACAACTTCAGAGACTCCTAGGCAGTACGAATCGATTGGTGCAGAACGAAATGAGCAGAAGTGGAAGGGCAGTTTCTACAGACAGCAAAAACAAAAAGAGAGGAAAAACAGCTTTGAAAGACTTCAGAACTCTGCTCAGTGCAATGACCAACCACATCTTCCCTGCAGACAACCTGTGATAAAGCGTGTTAGCCACTTCTGAAGACAGGAGTGATGGACTCAGGGTACAGGCAGATAAACAGATAGGTGCACACACATATATGCACGCACACTCAAATAGACATATACACAAACATATACACACATATGTGTATTCGTACACATACGTGTGTATGTGTGTCTGTGTCTCTGTGTGTGTTTGTGCCTGGCTCTTGTATGGATTGTTTTAACTATGGTTTTTTGTTGCAAGAGTTTATTTTTCCTTCCACCTGGTTTTTGATTAGGGGAAGTAAGTTGGTGCAAAAAGCAAAATACTACTACTGATCCCTTCCCCCCAAAAGAGGGACATTGAAACATTCTTCCAAATGCACAGAAGAAAACAGTAGTGTAGAGGAAGCATAGACCAGAAGGACACTTTCGAAATGTGTGGAATTTATTGTATCTATAGATGTTTAATTTACATAAATTTCAGTCATGAGAATTTCAGATGGAATAAAAGCTTTCATTAGCTATGGGCACTATTTTCTATATTAATGAGATTAATTTAATTTAATTAATTAATGAGACTTCCTATGTGTCTCCTATATCTTCCTATGAAATCTCATTTGTGCTAATTAAATAAAATGTTGTTGAAGATTTCATTCATTTCACTTCTTGAAAATATGCATAGTTAATGAGATTTCCTGTGTGTCCAGAGTTTAGGGACACCGTGTGTGTGTTTAAGCAAGTGATGTGAAATGGAGATTCACGGTGTCATAGACAGACAGGCCTCTTTTTCTGAAGGAATTGGATGTGAAAATAGTGTTTTTGGTGTTTAGGTTCAGAATTTTAAAAAATTAAGGCGTTCTTGTCGCTGCTGGGGACAATGGCCTTCACAATGGGAATGGGAGGGTAGGGAAGGTAATTGCATGTTTTTAGCGTGCTCTATGTCAGGTTATCATTTAGCTGAATTCAACTCAGCAAGTATTTATGAAGTACCTACTATGTGCCAGGTATAGAGGCCGCTAGATGGTTCAGGGTAGAGATCACTGGGCCTGGAGTCAAAAAGAGCTGAATTCAAATCCAGCCTCACGCTCTCACTAGCTGTGTGACCATGGGCATGCGGTCTCACCTCTCTTTTCCTTCATCTGTTGGGGAAGGCCATGGCAGAGCACCCCAGTATCTTTGCCAAGAAAACATCACTGGCAGGGTGGTCCATCGGGTCATAAAGATTCGGCTGTGGGTCTGGGACCAAAGTGCTTCCTCAGCCACCCTCACATCTGGTGGCTCCAGAACCCACCTCTGCTTTGGAGTGCAGCAGAATAGAATGACTGTTCTGTTCTGGACTGTCCTAACTGGAAGGTTCCTTCCCAGGGCTGGAGCTGGCAGGGCCGCACGGAGCTGTCCAGGATGAGAGGCTTTGTTCAGCAAAGCTTTTGAGGCGTTCTTGGAGCTTGCGGCTGTGACTGGCCCCTCCTGAGCCCTCCCTCACCTGCCCTCACCTGCCGGAAAGCTCACTGACTCTGGATTACTACTAATCTCTCTTAAACCGACTCTGCTACCATGACCCAAACTGATCTGATTATAACCATGACAACCAGTGCCTACCTGATTCTGAATTCTGCCTCATCCAGTCCTGCTTCAATTATGCCGCATTGACATTCCCCCCTCCTACCTGGGTCTCTGTGTTCCCATCCTTGTGCCCATTCCAGATGGCTGACTCTGGATTCCGCCAAGGTTTGTGTTCTTATCGGAAACCATCCTGAGGTGCCCATTCCTCCCCAGCCTTAGCTGTTTTCTCATCTAAACCTACTTTACCCAGGTAGGGGCAGGTGCTCACCACCCTCTCAGGACAGAGAAGGGGCAATGACAGGATGTCCGAGTGGGGGTATCCTGTAGCACAGTCAGACACAGTGTAACTCGACTCTAACATAGCAACGTCATTTTGGTCCTCTTAGAAAACAAAGGACAACAACCACCATCTTGTAGCCCGTGAAAAAAAAGGGACACTGAAACCTCATGAGAGGTCATGAGGGTCAAATGCAGAATGCTGGAAAATCTGCAACCCACTAAGAAAGCTGTCAAGCCTTGTCAAACCAGCAGCCCAAAGAGGAAGTCCGATGGACCGTCAAATGCACCTGACCGGGACCTGGTCCTAGTGTAGTACAATGAGCTCTGTGGGACCCTGTCCTCCACTGTCACCTCCCTCAGTTTTCTGGGTTCAATGGAGCCCTCGTTGATATAATTCCCAATGAGACACGGCTGGGGATTTTCATAATCTGTGCAACAGTAGAGGCAATGTGGTAGTGGAAAGAGCAGTAACTTTGAAATCAGAAGACTTGAGTTCAGATCCTAAGGGGGCCGAACTAGCCGGCCTCTCAAATGTCTTCCAGACCCTGTTGTTGTGGTTGGTTTGTCCTTTGTTCTCGAAGGGGACCATGACATCAGGGAGGTGAGGCCATGACATGCAAGTGCCTTGGATGTAGAAGCAAGATTCTGTCCCCTCTTCCCCTGTTCCCAGGTCCTCTCCAGCTCTACAAGATTATTGGTGATAATTCCAGTCTAGCCTCCCCAGCTGTTTGGGGAAGAACTGATTATGGAATACCTTAAGAACAAAGTCCTATAGAAATTGTCGATGGGAACGCACCATGTTGCGGGAGTTCGTCCATGTTTGGTTTGTCAATGAGCTGCCCGTGGCTAACCGGGTCTGATTCGGCATCGCTCCTCCTAATTAGCAGAGACACTCATTCTGTGCCGACAGAAAGCCCTCTCTTTCTCGGCCCATTGTGTCCTGCCGTACATAATCCTGCCTTTGTGACTCCAAAAGAGGGGTTGCCATGGAAAGGATTCATCACAATGGGCCAAATTTAGGCATTTTCTTGTTGGAGTCAAAGACAGGTAGATATTAAAGCCCTATGCTTGCCCTTTATGTTGCCGTAGCCACCAGGGCACACAAACAGGCACAATGATGACGCAGTGATGGTTCTTGATGTAGGAACGAACACCATTTGGGTGAAATAAACTATCACATTTTAAAATCCATTGGGTCACCCATCTGATCCGGTCCCGAGCCCCTTCTCTTCCTCTTCTCCTCTTCATTCAGTTTTCCTTTCAAAGGGCCCAATATTTGGAAAGATTTGGAAGAACGGAAAAATAAAGCTTTAAGGGCAGAAATGGTCTTCCCTGCTTTCTTCCTCTTAATGGTAAGAAATCTGGACTATCTGATGTTAGGATTAAAAAGCAGACTTGGAGTCAAGAAAACCTGAATTCACACGCTTTCTCCGGCACTTACTGTCTGTCAGGTTAAGTCATTTAACCTCTTGAGTCTCTGTTTTCTTATCTATAAAATGAGAAGGATAATGCCTTCAATACCTCCCTCCCAGGGCGCTTGTGAATCAGCTCGGGTGTGCTCCTGAATGTAAAGCACTTTGCAAACATTAAATTGTTATATAAGAGCCAATCGTTAGGATTCCTGTAGATGAGTGCAGGCAGAGAACCCTAGAAGACTGAATGAAAGAGACTGGAAGGAGGAAGCCCTCCTTTCCCCCAAGCAAACTCAGCCTCAGTGATGAACCACAGCATCCGTACCAGGCCGTGTGATGAGGGCACAGATTTATAGAAAAGTGCAATATATTTTTAAAATAGTCTCATCAATAAGAGGATTTGTCCAGCCAGCAGCTCTGTGCCTCACTCGTGACCTTCAGAGTCACTTCATTGCTCAGGACTTGTAGAACTCTTTTTCTCAGTCTGAGTTTGAGAGGGAACATGGCCAGAGGAAATACTCCAATTACTGTGCCTGCTTACGCTCTCACATGTCTGCAGTTTCCGTATCTTCACATATCAAAAAATACGCATTTCCATAAAAATATAGTTTAGATGAAGTGTTCCCTGCCTTTAAAAATATCAACAGTAGCAGAAAGGAGAAAATAGCAGTGTCTTAGAAATATGTGTGTGTATTCATATGTTAAATATATACAAATGTTAAAATCACGTCTAGTAAATGTATACATATGTATGTACATAAATATATGTGTATGTATATATTGTGTGTGCATATGTGTGTGTATATGTGTGTATATATATGTAGGGTAGCTAGGTGGCATAGTGGATAGAGTGCTGGGCCTGGAGTCAGGAAGACGTGAGTTCAAATCCAGCCTCAGACACTTACTAGCTGTGTGACCCTGGGCAAGTCACTTCACCTCTGTTTGCCTCAGTTTCCTCATCTATAAAATGAGCTGGAGAAGGAAACGGCAAAACATTCCAGTGTCTGGGTCATAAAGAATGAGTCATGACTGAAAAACTACCGAACAACAACATATGTATATGTGTGTATATGTATATGTATGTGTAATATGTATATATGTGTGAATGTATGTATTTTTTTTAGGGTTTTTTTTTTCACTAGTCCTGATTTTAATGACATAAGGCATGCCCAGGTGAGGAGTACTCTATCTACCAACGAAGTCTGCAATTTCTTTACAAGTGATAGTTTTCTAGAATTCCCTGGGGCACCGAGAGATTGAGTACCTTGCCCAGAGTCACTCAGCTAATAAGTGTCAGAGGCAGAATTTGAACTCAAGGCATCGTGACTCTATATCCAACAGACAAGTCGCAAAGAGGGGCATTAGCCACATGAAGAAAATTCTTTATATTGAGAGTGATACCTGCAAATAGGTACATCTTTCGGTGTATCTAAGATGATTTGATTTACAGGTAACTTTTCAGGAGCATGTCTACTGTGAACACACACACACACACACACACACACACACACACACACACATCCTTTTGTGATTCGATCAAATGAAACAGTGCTGTGTGCTGGGTCTTCCAGTCCCTGTCCATGCCTGTTGTAGGGAGTGTAGACATCTGTTTTTATTGCCCAGAGGGAAATTCCCTTGACTCCGGTTTTCAATTGTACTGATGCTTCATCACTCTGTTCTTAAGAGACTGTTGAAAACTCCACTGGGATTTAAATTCAAGGTACGGGGAAGGCTGTGTGGTAGAGCTGGCTGGTCCCCCAAGATCAGAGCGTCTCTGAACAGCAGCCATGTTGAACGCATGCCAGCAGGGGGCATCTGTCGCTCCTAAGGGCCCTGCTGCGGAAACTCCCATTTTCTCTCTTCTGAAGAAGCTTCAATCTCTGCCTAACACACTCAGGCAATTGCTGGCTGACTGCTTAGGCTGTAGACTAATTTACTGAATTAGAATCATTTGGCTTCTACCAGAGCAATTAGTATGCAAATTACCGGTATATTACCTATGAGTCATAAATTACAATGACAAACTTAACACTTGCAGATTCAATGTATAGGTAATTTTTTAGGTAATTTTTCTATTTCGCGATAGTGGGACACCAGGGCTATTCATCGCCTTAGTGAATCGCCACGCATTAAATCAACAGTTGGAAAATTAAGCCTGGTTCCCAGCATTTTGTTATGCATTTTGCTCTTTCAGTGCTCTGTAAAGTGGAACATTAAATATGTAACGTGTCTAAGTACGCTAAATGGCTGGAGAATACATTGAAGCCTAAAACAGTTCCTTTTTTAACTCAAATGCAAAAAAAAAAAATGACTTGGATGCAGATCAATCATCTGGAGACTATAATACAACCTGCTGGGTCCTAGCTGGCCCTTGGGGGATGGGGAGCATGGAGGGGGCAGTATTTGGAGTTTTTCCACATCCTGCTTTCATTTCCCTGGAGGAAGGCTATCATTAATTCCTGGATGATTCTCAATATTGCTGCTTACTGGTGAAACATGGACAGTCAGAGAGATGCCTTTAAGGCTTCTGAAACACCAAACAAGCCAGGCAACTACTGAAATCTATTTCAACTGCTATGTTCATTATGTTTTTTTTTCTTATTTTTATAAGGAATTATATTTATTTGCCCAATAGGAAAGTAACATGAGGGATGAGCATTTGTGGAAAATGGACAGGAGCAGTTCTTGTTGATCAATGTAATTATAGATGTACTTTCTCCCTCCCTGCCCAGCCCCACCCCCCATTTACTGAGCTTATAGGGGAAACGCCTTTGTTTGGGACTTAATGAGCTTACTGAAGGGAAGCCCTGGATTTTTTTCCTCATTATTGTATCAAAAAGGAAAGTTGGTAGTTGATTGGATATGGTAGGAGGGAGTTTGGGTGGATTGAAAGATATTGGTGACTTCAATAATAACAGGGAAATTAGGAAGAGGCAAAGGTTTTGGTGGAAAATAGCAATTATAGTTTGGGGACATGGCAGGAAGGAAGGAAGGAGGAAAGATTTAAGTGTCTCTTGCGTGCAAGGCACTGTGCTAAGTGCTTTATAAATGTCTCATTTGATCCTCACAATGACCCTGCTTGTTGATTTCTAGCATTACCCCCATTTTACAGTTGAGGAAACTGAGGCACACAGGTTAAGTGACTTGCCTAAGGTCAGATAGCTAGTAAGTGTCTGAGGCTGATTTGAACTAGGGTCTTCTTGATTCCAGGCCTAGTACTCCATGACGCAGTCAGTTTGAGATATCCAATAGACAACTGGAGATGTGAAATAACAGGTTAAAGACGGATAGATCTGAAAATCAGCTATAAAATGATACTTCTTAGAACATTTGGGGTCTTCATTCCACTTTCCTTCCCATTTTTTATCCAGTGAAACCCTGAGAGTGTAGCCGTAATGAACCATGTTGCCCAGGAAACCTTGGATGTAGCCTCATAGGCAACCCCAAATTCAAGAATCCTAGAATCTGGCCTCTAGCCAAAGAAGATTGATTTCTTGGATAGTATCAGTCTTGGAGGTTTCCTTGAGAGAAACTATAGGTTTAAAACTCCTGCAATCCAACATTTGAGTTACAGATCAAGGGGCTTCCCTAATCAGTGTGATCCTAAAATCAAGCCTTCTAATCAAATACAGGAGATTTCTTGGGGAACACCAGCACCAGGGGCTATTTCATTTCTAAGACCAGGGACGAGGAAGAAGAAAAGGAGACCCACTCACGTGGTAATGCTGTAAATCTTGAGGTGGGGAGGGAAGACTACACAGAACTCTGTAGAAAGATGGGATCCACTCAGGACAATAATGTGTTGATTGCTCGAAAGCTACTGTAATTTTCTTTGTGTGTTTTCTCGGGTTGTTTATGGACTCCTGTGAGTCCTTGGAATTTTCCGCATTGTTTGGAGAGTGAAATCACGTATTAGATATGTATTTGTTACCTTGTGTGCTTGCACAGGAGATGGAGACAGATGGAACACCGTCACAGAGCAGGAGATTCCACAAGCTCATTCGGGACATGCCACTATTTGCTAACTCTTATTATTTACAAGTGAGAAACAGAGAAGTTAAGTAACTTGCCTGTAGTTACCTAGCCAGTAAGTAGCAGAAATGAGGCTTACATTGCGGTCTCCTGGTGCCAAAGTCAGTGCTCTCTCCACTACCCTAACATGCATAGTACGCATGAGATTTATGAACTTTCCCATGATCTTCCAATCCCTCTCTCTTCTCCTGTTTAACCCCCTTTTCTCCCCTATGCCCCAATCAAGGAAAGCCGTTCCTCCTATCAGATCCTATACCCTAATGACAAATTGAACAAAAACAACTCTACAATCCTAAAATTATTAATATGTCAAGATAAAGATGATTCCACGTAAGCAACGAGTAACCAAGACAGGTTATGAGACAGAAACTAGAGCTGGATGCAGAGAAGTCCCAAGTCAGAGTGGCAAGAGCAACCCAAGAGAAAGAGTGACAATCAAAATATTACTTGTTTCTCCATGCCTATAGAATATATTTGCTTTTTATATCTGAACAGGGGCACGTCTGCTCAGGGTATTTGTGGCATTTTGAACTATGTCTTCACTTGGAAAATAAAAGGATTAGACCAGATGCCAGCAGAGGTGCCTTCCATCCCTAGGCTTCTATGACCAAAATGGGATAGAAAAAGCCTAAAGCTATTGGGCTTTCCCAGTCTGTTCTGTCTCACTCTTCCCTGCCCCTCGCTCCATGCTGAAAGCAGTCCTCTTCACGTCAAACACTGACACTAAGCACCAGCCTGAGCAGAGCCGTCCTCTGTCTCAACTCTCTGTTGGGCTCATCATTTTCTTTTGTGTGCTTAAAGTAGACATCGAAACTAGAGAGGGAATTGGGTGTGATCCTGAGCAAAGGTAGAAGGAGAAAGAGATGCCCTGCTCCTGCTGTGACGTATCCTCGGGACTGGAAGCTCAAAGCCTCAGCTGCTCATGATGGCACACACTTATGTCCCTGGTACCCAAGAGGCTGCGGCTGGGGGATCACATCAGTTAGTGAGTTCCAAGCTGCTCTATGACTTGTTGCTTAATTGTTTTTCAGTACTATTCGACTCTTTGTGACCCCTCTTAGGGTTTTCTTGGCAAAGTACTAGAATGTTCTACCATTTCCTTCTCCAGCTCATTTTGTAGATGAGGAAGCTGATGCAAACAGGGTTAGGTGACTTGCCCAGGTTCACACAGCTAGTGAGTGTCTGAGGCTGAATTGGAACTTGGGTCTTCCTGACTCCAGGCCTGGCACTGTATCTACTTCAACACCTAGGTGCCCCCACCTTTCAGTAGAACTGAAACCAATTAAATGTTCACATGAAGCCCAGCACCAATATGGAAAGACTCTGGAAGCCTAAGGAAGGGCAATTCAGGCTCAGGCTGGAAAAAACAGAGCAGGTTAAAGTTTCCATGCTGTTCAGTATTGGGATCAGGCCCTATTTGGCAGCCACACTTACAGCCTAGGAGAGAGAGGGCTAATAATAACAATAATAATAAATGGTTTAAAAATTAACAGTAGCAATAATAACCCCTAGCTAGTACTCGTACACCACCTACTGTGTGCCTGACTCTGTGCCGTGTTCGGCGAATATTAATTCATATGATTCATATGGTAGGTGCTATTGTTACCATCCCCATTTTAAAGTTGAAGAAACTGAGGCAAACATGTTAAGTGACTTGTCCAAGGTCACACAACTAGTAAGTGACTGAGGCTAGACTTGAAATTAGGTCTTCCTCACTCCAGGCCCAGAGTTCTAACCACTGCACCACCTAGCTGCCTCAGTTTCAAACAAAAACCCAGTTAAAAGGTAACAAAACAAAAAGAAAAACCCCTTAAACCTCCTTCCCTTATAGCTCCAGAGAATCAGAGAATCTCAGAGTTGGGAGACCGTCGGGAGCCTTCTAATCCAACCAGTATCTTATCAATTATCCCTTTACAATATGCCCAAAGAGCAGTTATTCAGTCTCTGTTTTGACAACTTTATAGTCTGGGGGCAGAGTGGAGGGAGCCTAGTGTCTCTTCAGGCAGCCCAGGACACTTCCGGATGGCTCTAATTAATAGGAAAGGTTTTCCTTACATCAAGCCTAAATCTATATATCTGTAATTTCCACCTCCTGGTTGTAGACACCGTGCCAAATAACTTAGCAGAGAAGGTGAGAAAGTTCAGCAGGCTTTAAAAGCAATGCCTTGACTCTCTAAGTGACCAGGCAGGTCAGCAAACTGCAGGGAGAGAACAGAAAGTCTGCTCTCCCCACAAAAACCTTTCACACTCTGTGTCAGCAGAGAATCTCACATTTCATTGAATAATCCATGAAAACAATGACCAGGTCATGAACATAAACTTTGAAGTATGAACTTAAAATCCTCTGGCATCAAGGAATGAGCTCTCTTTGGCTTTCCTTGCACATTTAACAGGTAACATGGCACCTGCTGTACATAGTGCTGTGCTAGGTGAGTAGAGAAAAAGGGACAAAGAAAAAGAAGCTTTTTATCAAGAAAAGGAGAGGAGACAACATAGGACAATGGATCTCACAAGGCAGTGTGTGATTAAAGGCTCAGCAAATGGTATGGATGAGCTCAGAGGAGAAGCAATAAGTCAGGGGAAGAAGAAAGAAGAGGAAGAAGGAGGAGGAGGAGGAGGAAGGAGGAGGAGGAGAAGGAGAAGGAGATTGAGGGAGGAGGAGGAGGAGGAAGAGGGGGAGGAGGAGGAGGAGGAGATTGAGGGAGGAGGAGGAGGAAGAAGAGGAGGAGGAGGAAGAAGAGGAGGAGGAAGAGGAGAAGGAGAAGGAGGAAGAGGAGGAGGAGGAGGAGAAGAAGGAGGAGCAGCTAAGGGACGTCTTCATGGAAAAAGTGAGACAAGTTTGGCCTTGAAGGGTGGGGAAGAAAGAGTCGATTTTCATTAAAAAGAGCAAGGAGGACAAATGGAGCAGAAGGGGAAGGAAACATGGATACAAAGGCCTGGTGTCTGTCGTCCAGAAAACTCTAGGGCAGAGCTATGTGTGGGTAGGCAAGTTTCCTCTCTCTGGATTGCATCTGATTCTTATTACCGATGTGATATTGGACAAATCACTTAACCATCCAGGGCTCAATTTCCTCATCTCTAAAATGAAAAGTTTAAACTAGATAGCCTCTGAAGTTCCTTTCAGCTCAAGATCTCTGGCCTTGCCATCACCTTGGCTCAAAGAATGCATTCACTATGTAATGTTACCTACGCTGTGAAAATACCTTCCTAGGGGACCGTGCCTCAGGTACACAGCAGGATCTTGGAAGGGAAAGAGACACACACAAACATGGTGGCATCAGGGGGTACTTCTCCCAGTTCTTGGTCCTACAGTGATGGTCAGGGGAGTTCCCACTCCACCAGCCAGAAAAATCATGAAGATAGGAGCTGGACCCCGAGACAGGCAATGGAGATAAATGGACTGAAAAGATCACAGCTAAGAGGTACGGGCCAGCCAGAGGAGAGAGTGGCTTGGCTTGTGTGACTTGTGGCAAAATGAAGCTTCAAGCTGCTGCACATGTTGATGAATTAACTGGCATGGAAAACTGTTACAATCCCTCATTCCTGTAATGTGGGTAGGTGGAAGGATTTACTGAGCTGGGAAACCTCCTGTTTCACTCTCACAGTTTGGGAGATTGAAGAGTATGGGTATAGAGTCCCATGGCTTGGTAGGGGAGAACCTGGAAGGGTTCGGCATGCCAGGTTTTTGGACACAAGTGGACGAGGCTTTTTCTCTTTTGCTCTGCTTTTCCTAAACTGATACAATTATTATTTAACCATGACCTCAAGATTTAAGTGACTGAAACAACACATTGGATATGGAAGGAATAGGATTTGTCAGTGGGCTGAGGTGATGAATGACAAGATCAAGACAGACTTAGTCAAAAAGCCCAGGATGGGATAGAGAGGGACAGAGTCCTGGGTGATTGACAATCACCTGGCCCAAGTCATGTTGCAAGCAAAGGAAAAGGAGATCCTATAAAAAGACTGTAGCACCTGTTACATGAGCAAAGGCGGGGAAGGAGGAGTGTGTGTACAATTTATTCATGTCTCCTTCTACATTCAATCAGCAAAGTTAATTGGGGAAGAGCTGAGTCTCACTAAAATTCAGAGTCTCTGGGTATGCTAGGAGAAGGGACATGTCTCTGGGAGCAATCACTACTAATAGGAGTAGCTGCTGAGAAACACCAGTAGGAAGCCTTCTAATGGAAGTGTCTGCCAACCACCATGCCTCAGCAGCCACCCAGTGTAATTATTGGAAACTTGACTCCGGAGCTGTCCCTAGTAACAGCAGATAAAATGTCAGGTCTGAAGAGACCACATTGCCCTAAAAGCTTCTCTATGTCAGCATGAGTTGTTTATGATGGAGAAGGGGACTGGACCCATTGTCTACTTAACATCTCTGGATCAAGGGGAAATGGTTGGTTTTGTGCTATACTCATCACCAAAGAGAAAGAATATCAATTTCCACTAGGTGATCTGGTGAAGCCGACAAGATGCCTGAAAATTTTTTTAGGTGGGGGCTTAAGCCAATTGTATAGATCTTCCTATGTAAAGAAGCCCTTAGATTCCCAGCTCAGCAGAAGAATGGAGTTGACCAAGTGAAAGAAGACTATTTTAGAAATAACATTTTATGCTTTCCCCTTTGACTGAACTGAGGATAAAACATACAATTTTAGATCAAATATTATTTTAGATAATCTTAGCGAGCAAAGTAGTCAGTCAGGTAGTCCTAGCAATAAATCGTGACAAGAGGGTGGGGGGACATTAGCTCGGACTTCGTGGAGTAAAATTAATCCTCCGTTCCTCTATACATAATGTCAAGTGGGCACAAACTGAAGTGTCCAAGAAGAATGAGCATCGTATGTGCTGTAAAAATGTTATGATCCATTTCTCCTCACTAATATTTTGTGGAGATTCATGAATATTTATCATGTAGTAGTTTGCCTCCATCTTGCTTGTTCTTTGTGTAACAGTGTGTAATTGATGGGAGAGAAAGCACAGAGGCAGAGGAGGGGAATATTTTTAACTCTCTCTGGTAGAAGAGTTAGATTTCAGTCACATGGCCATGAAACTGTGGAAGCAGCAGATTCACATTTTTAGTGGTGATGGTGGAGGAAGTGTGCAAATGAGCTTAAAGGCGATGGGGCTCAACGGTAGGCATCTTACAACCATGTCTTTTCACAGGCTGTCTACCTTCATCCTTGATCAGCATGATTCTTCACAGGACCCAGCAAGTGTGTCTATTCTCACTCCAGAAATGGAGATCCCAGAGTAGGCAGTAATGGCTGGAATGACTTGAGATTTTTCCATCAAGTCAGTGCAGAAGAAGAATTCCTAACTCCTAATCCCAGGTCTAGTCTTCTGCTCTAACCATTCCCTTTCTCTGTGTTTTTTTTCATCAAGTGTACCTTGTTACATCTTATCAAGGTTAACCTATAAGACTTAAAAACAAGTTGTTGTTTTTTTAAATGACATTGTCAATCATTAGATTTTTTTAATGAGGATGAAATAGCCATTTGCCATTACATACAACAACAACAAATAAGCGAAGTTCTCCTGTTCATGCCTAGGTGAAAAAAGATAGGTCTGGTCCTCTCATTGAATAAAGGATCTGTGTCCTACTGAGTTCATATCCCCTTCTACATTCAGTCAACAAAGTTAATTGGGGGCCAATTAACCAATGGGTGAACAGGCACTGGGATGGGTAAAACCAGTTCCACACCATGGATCGTGCTCCAGAAGTCCAATAGATTCCTGTAGTGAGGTATGAGATTCTTCCTCTGGAAGGAAAACATTTAGACATTAAATGCTGCCCTGAATCAAGAGCTGAGCAGGGACCTAGATCCTAATTGGTTGTTTTCCTGCATAGGCGCTGGCATGATATTTTATTTCAATTTCCTTATCTCTATAATAATTATCCTCCATTGTGGCCATGTACCTCAGGATACTATATTTCTATATAGTATACTATACAGCTAACAAATGGCAACCTGTTGTTGTTGTCTGTCCTTCCTTCTAGAAGAGGACCAATGACATCAGCAGGGCGATGTCTTGACTTGCACGTGAATTGGATTTAAGTGAGGCAGGGCTGTGCAAAGTCATCAGCCCCACTCTCTTCTCCAGAGTCATCAGAGTCCAGGGGCAAGACAAAGGTCAAGATGACTGGCAATGACCCAGTATGAAATTTGTGACCTTGGACTTTCTAAACTAAGGTCTTTCCCAGCTGTCAGTGAGTCTGAGGCCACACCCATTCAATAACTGAAGGCTAGGGAAGAATTGAGACAAAAGATGGCCCAATTTACCATCACAAAGATATCTTGTCAGCCTGTTCTACCCTAATGAATAGACCTGACAGTATAATAAAACTCTTCTTTTATACTCTTGGGGAAGGGTGGAAATGTCACCCATAACTTCAGAGTATAAATTAGTGGAAATCAGTATAGTAAATTAGAATATTCCTTACATTTAATAATAAAAGAGAGGTGATGTAATATAGTGAATTGAGAGCTAACTTCAGAGACAAGAAGACCTGGGCTCAAGTCCTGGGCTTTGACACATAGTGCCAGACACATGCTGACCTTGGGCAACTCTCCTGGATTATAAACTGCAGAGCAGGCACCAACCTGCATTGGCAGAGGGAGTTTCCATAAGGGGAGAGCCCTATGCCAATGAAAGCAAAGGACTGGACTTCCTCCTATCCGTTTAAAAAGAAAAAACAAACCACTGGATACTTTCTTTGCCCCCCCATTTCAGCTTCCTTTTGTGTGCCCCGCCCCCATTAAATTTTCAGCTCCTTGAGGTCAGGAGTTCTCTTTGCTTTTAATTGTGTTTTTATCCCTAGCACTTAGAATAGTACCTTTTTGTTTGGTTGTTTCGGCCCTGTCCAGTTCTTTGTGATCTCATTTGGGGTTTTCTTGGTAAAGATACTAGAGTGGTTTGCCATTTCCTTCTCCAGCTCATTTTACTGATGAGGAAACAGAGGAAAACAAAGCTAAGTGACTTACCCAGGGTCATACAACTAGCAAGTGTCTGAGGTCAGAAGACGAATGTTCCTGACTCCAGGCCCAGTGCTCTATCTACTGCACCACCCACTTACCCACCTGGCTGTAATGGTAATGGGACTTTGAAGATCTTCCCTGCCCCCTAACAAGCAGAATGTAATCACATGGAGTCTGTGATGGGAGGAGTTTGCTGAAAGGTGGAACAGAGCCCACAGGAAGTTGGGAGTCAGAGCAACTAGAGCTGGAGGGAGAAGATGATGCACACAAGGAGACAGCTAGGCTTGTGAGTGTTTGTTTATGGGAAGACTAAAGGTGTGGCTCCCTGCTATGCTATGGTATATTAACTTCTTTGTTGCTATGATGGGTTCAGTTTTCTGGTGTTGGAATTTGGCTCTCTGGGGTCTGAATAAATGTTTTGCTTCTGTCTTCTATATGGAGAGTCTGTTATATTTTGTGAGTGAGAGCTATGTTGGCACATTTGTAGTCACTACGAGTGCTGTGAATATTGCATTGGCGTTACACTGGCACATAATGAGTATTTAATAAATGTCAATTGAGTGATTGTATGTGAATTTCAATCTAGTATCTCATCATGGTGTAGAAATAATTCTAAATTTTCAAAGACCATGCCCAGGTTCGGACAGGTCCTACAAGTCTAGAAGATCTGGGGAGGAACTATATATCTGTCATCCGAAAGCCAGGCAAGCTTATTTTGAAGAGGCTCACATCACCCAAAGGTAAGACAACACATGATAAATGTTTTTGATCTCAGCAACTCACAAATGGCTGTCTACTAAGGCAAGGCAGGTCTGCAGTCTTCCCCAGGAAGGGAGTAAGCACAGAATAGAACTTGAAATATGAAAGCATTAATAACAAATCATATTGCAAGCACTAAAAAAAAGTGGCCACTGGGGGTATGCAAAAATCTAAGTTGTCTCAAGAGGCAGGTGATCACAGCTCACTAAGTTATCACAATCACACAATCTGGGCATCACTCCAGAGTTAATTCTACACGTCAACCATTCCCCAGCAGTGTGTGTATGGTTGCCAGTCTGAAGGATTGTCGAAGGTGGTGTTATGGGAATCTGAAGATCTTCCCTGCCCCTAGGCCC
>CM053580.1:223592245-223667766 GCA_028627135.1 Pseudochirops cupreus | reverse complement strand
AAAAAAAAAAAAGAAATATTCTGAGAAAGGCTTCACCAGGCTACCAAGAGAGCCCATGGCACTCGAATGCCCAAGAATCTTTTGAACTAGAAGAAATAATCTGCATCCATCTTGATATTCTTGCTATAAATGAAACCTGAGAACAGAAAAGATATTACAGCTCCGTGGAAGGATAGATCACAGATTCTCCTAGGGAAAACAAGTGAAGCAGTTGGCAGAAATGCTTTTAACATGCATCCAAAGGCAACAAGAAACATAATTTCATGGGACATTTGGTCATCTCATTCTGCAGTGGTTATGTTAAGGATTTTCAAGATGAACACCACAAAAATAAATGTAACTTATTTACCTACATCTGCTGTAGTCAATGAAGTAAGAAATTCTATAAAGAACTCAATAAAACCCTCCAGATTAAATCTACATATACTTTGATACTTGGTAACTTCAGTGCAAAGGCAGGAATAGGCAAGTGTGGTGAAAATGTGTCGGAAAATACAATTCAGGAGCAGAATGAGAGAAGACAAAGACAAGTAGACGATGCATAAACCTAAAACTTGAACATCATGAATACTTCCTTTAAGAGAAGAATTGAAAGATCTGGTGAGCAGCAAATGTTAGCACACACAAAAATAATTAGATAACAGACAGGAAATTAATCATCACTGATATTGGAGTCGTTCCTGAATCCGTTTTCTATGTACAACTTGATCAATGACTTCTTAGAGAAAAATCTAAATTAATGCAAAGTGAGAAAAAATTTTCTTAAAAATAGAATGTACAATTAAACCAATTCTAATCTGACCTATGTAAACTGGTTATTGATGTTGAAAAATGGGAAACGGATGGCAGAAAAGACAAAGACATCCGTTATAAAAATTTCATGGCTAAATTTAATCAGTGAGAATAAATTGCTAGAGTGAGACCAAAAGAGCCTGAAAACTACCCTCATTAACAATAATTTGCCTTACTTGAAAAGCAGAGAGACGTGGTAGCCAATGGCAACACACATTTAGAAATATAAACTCATTTGTAAAATGTTCTGGAGAAAGATGATGGCAGGTTATCAGTCACATCGTGAATAGTTATGCCCTAGATCCCCCATGCCTAGTCCCACAAGGCACCGGGTCATTTTATGCCAACTGGGCAGCTGCAAATGCACAAAATAAAAAGAATTCCCAACAACCGCCATGGGTTATAATGGCAATAATATGGATGATTAATAATAACATGTGTTGTTATTATGCGTGCTGCCCTTTGCTTCTGAAGCTGACACCACTGACCCACCTCAGGAGAGCACGCCCTTTTTCCAGGGGTGATGAGACATTTGTCTTTGGCTTTTCACATTCATTCTTCTTATCCCCCTTGTGTAGACTTAGGTGGGATGACTGGCTTTAGCCGTAAGTATAGTCTATGACCATGGATCAGAATAAAGTTGATGGGCCCTCAGGGAAATGTAACCTTGGTCTCACTGGTGCACTAAAAAGCTGTTAACCAGTCACAGATAGTAACAATGAGAAATCTTTTTTTTTCTTTTTGGAGGGGGGAGGGCAGGGAAATTGGGGTTAAGTGACTTGTCCAAGGTCACACAGCTAGTAAGTGTTAAGTGTCTGAAGCCACATTTGAACTCAGGTCCTCCTGATTTCAGGGCTGGTGCTCTATTCACTGCACCACCTAGCCACCCCTGAGAAGATTCTTTTTTATCGATAGTCTTTTTCCTAAATACATAGACAAGAGGATGTCTCTCAATATTATAGCACATAAATCACTGGTTACCCCTATTCCTCATTTTATCGTAGGATGTCAAGAGAAGGATCCTTGGAAATCATCTGGATCCAAACTCTTCATTTAATAAGTGAATAAATTGTTTACGTTAGTGTCTATTTAAAATAAATATATTGATACATTTTGTTTTCTGCATTGACTATTTCAAGGAAATCTTATTCAATTAGTGGTTCTCAAACTTTTTGGTCTCAGAATTGACCCCTTTACACTTAAAAATTATTGAGGACCCCGAGGAGTTTCTGTTTCTTTAAGCCAAATATATCAATATTTACTATATTACAAATTAAAACATCTTAATACTATGATTGGGGGAGCTAGTTGGCACAGTAGATGGAATGCCAGTCCTAGAGTCAGTAAGACTCATCTTCTGGAGTTTAAATTCAGCCTCGGACACTCATTAGCTGTGTGACCCTGGGCAACTCACTTAACCCTGTTTGCCTCAGTTTCTTCATCTATAAAATGAGCTGGAAAAGGAAATGGCCAACCACCACAGTGTTTTTGCCAAGAAAATTCCAAATGGCATCACAAAGAGTCAGACACCATTGAAAATAATGAACAATATTATTATTATGAAAATAGCTTCGACCGTGAAGACTCACCAACAGGGTCAAAGGGACCTTCAGGGGAACCCAGACCACAATTTGAGGATCTATTTGAAAGTAAATAGGTTGTTTTAAATTTTCTCCCTAAAAAATAAAATATTGAATCTTAGATTCCCCAAAGAGCATAGAATTAGACATTCTAGGTTCTGTCTTGAATCTTGTCACCAGCTCTCTGAGTAATAGTGATCCATTTAGGGGTGGCTAGGTGGTGCAGTGAGTACAGCACTGACTGGCCCTGGAGTCAGGAGGACCTGAGTTCAAATCCAACCTCAGACACTTAACACTTACTAGCCATACGACCTTGGGCAAGTCACTTAACCCCAACTGTCCTGCCTTCCCTCTCCAAAAAAGCAAAAAAAAAAATAGTAACCCATCTGCTATGTCAATTTTCATTATTTGTAAAATTAGCACAAAGAGGTCAATGTCAAAGGATAATAGAACTGTGAGACCGATAAATACGGAAGATGAACAGCACAAGATGCTGCCTAGAACTGAACAGGCCTTAACACCTGCTGGTCTGGGAATAATGCTATAAACCAAAAGGGATGGTCAACAAGTACTTGAGAATCCCTCATGTTATTTTAAGTATATTCAGCATTTACACCACAAGATTCCCCTATGAAATAAATACACTGTATGAGAAAGTATTTAATCCAGCTGTAGCTCAGTGGAAACACATCTGCACATTTTAGATGTCTACAAAAGTTTGTATTTAAGGCAGATGTTCTCTTCTTTAAAAAAAAAAGGGGGTTCACATAAAAGACTAAGTACCCAAAACAGATGTGAGACATGTGAGAGAAACACAGTTCTTTAGACAAATCTTTGGGAAATTACGAAGCTTCTAATAACCAGTTTTAAAAGAGCCCAACTCTTGACATTTCTGAATGCAATGATTCTCATTATCTATCTTTATTGAGTAATTTAATCATTAAAATATGTGGTTCTTAAGTGTCCCCCTAGGTTAGCTCATTATGTCCTCGGAAGGATGTCAGTTTCGGGTTTTTTCCTAACCACCCTACTGATACGGATCTATTTTTGTTGAGGTTGACACATCCTTCTCTCTTCCCTCCCTTTTCCCCATACATAGTTGCACATAAGGATGCCTTATGAAGAAGGAAATCACTTTCCCTAACCCTCCATCTGCTCCACTCCAATGACTCATGTGTTGTCCAGGGCAGCCAAGAAAGGAGGGAGCCAGTGAACTGGGAAGCAAACCAGCTGGATGTCTGTTTGCCTGTGACTTCAATGTTCTCCTTGGGTCCCAGATGTGTTTCATCCAGTCCAGGACTCCCTCCCCTCCATCTCCTAGCAATCCCAAAGTTGCTTCAGGAGAGGGAGGAGGGAAAAGAAAGGGAGAGGGATGGAGGAAAGGAGGGAAGGAAAGATGGAGAGAGGGGAGAAGAAGAAGAAGAAGAAGAAGAAGAAGAAGAAGAAGAAGAAGAAGAAGAAGAAGAGGAGGAGGAGGAGGAGGAGGAGGAGGAGGAGGAGGAGAAGGAGGGAAGAGGAAGAGGAAGAAGAAGATGGAGAGAGAAGGAGAAGTGGGGAGAGAGAGAGAGAGAGAGAGAGAGAGAGAGAGAGAGAGAGAGAGAGAGAGAGATCTCAGCCAGAAGGAAGCAGCGCTAGGGGGATAGACCATGTGTTCCTGCCATGTTGTGTCTTATAGGCTATCATGGGGCTCTGGTGGTCACATTTCTCACTCTGCTCCTTTCTCAGTCAGTCTTTAAATGGATTTACTCAAGTTGAAGAGCCTTGACCCATCAAACAATGATGCCATGGCATTTTTATCATCTGTCCACCATCTTAAAGGTAATCAAGCACAGGGTCTTTCCAATGTTTTTGTATACATACAGCAATTCAGTGAACTCCTCTCAAGAATCTGTTCTGGGATTGCCATGTGTGAAGCACTCAGGAAGACACAAAGGTAAGTAGAATGCCATCCCTGCCCTCATGGAGATTACAATCAAAGCTGCAATGGCACTCATACCTCCCTGTCATGGATGGACCCATGATGAAGATGGATGATGTGGTTGAGGGTGGAGGAGGATGGAAGGAAGAGTCAAGGGAAGAGAGGGAATGAGGATGAATGGAGGCAGGGTAGTATGCAGGAAATAATAACAATAGTTAAAACTTACACAGATTCTCTATGCGCTTCCCAAACATTATTGCATTGGGTCCTTACAACCACTCTGTGAAGTAGGTGTTATTATTAACTCCATTTTACAGATGAGGAAGCTGGGGTTAAATGACTTGCCCAAGGTCACACAGCTACTAGGTTTTTATGGCAGGACTCAAACTCAAGTCTTCCTGACTCCACGTCCAGCACGCTATCCTTTACATTATGCTGCTATAAAAACGTTAACTCTGGAACCATCATCCCTGTATCCAAATCCCTTCTCTGCTGCTGCTGCTGATCTTGTGCTTTTGGGCAAGTTATAGCCTCTCAGGACCTCAGTCTCTTAATCTATAATATAAAAGGATTGACAGGATGAGCTTTAAGTTCCCTCCCAGCTCTAACTCTGGTTCTCTGTGCTCCGTCTAACACATTTATACAATGCTTTAAGATCCACAAAACTCTTTCTCCATCCCTTTGCTCGTCCCCATCTCTGCCCCCAACTAGACTCCTGTTGTAGACGAGAGGGGCCTGGGGAATGCTGCATGAACAAGATGCCTCCCAGCCGTGTCCTCCCTAACTGGTAAACTATCAAAGGCTCTGAAGTTATCAATAGCTGCATGAAAAAAGTCGCACATCACTTCTAATTAGAAAAATGTGAATCAAAGCAACTCAAGGTTACACCTCTAGTTCACCAGATTAGCAAATGTGACCAAAAAACATTGGAGGGCTCAGCAAACCAGGTACATTGGTGCATTGTTGGCAGAGCTAGGAACTGGTCCAACCACTCTGGAGGGCAAAAAGTTACTGAACTGTGCGCATCCTTGGCCCCATCAATACCACCCTAGGACTATTCCCCAAATATATCAGAAAACAGGAAATGGATCCTTTATGTACAAAAATAGGGAAACTCTTTTTGTAGTAAAAAAAAAAACAAAACTAGAAACTAAGGAGGTGCCCATCCCTTGGGAAATCGCTGGATAAATTATGGTATATGGATATAGTGGAATATTATTGTGTTGTAAGAAATGACAGAAGGGATGGTTTAAGAGAAACCTGGGAAGACTTATATGAATGATGCCGAGTGAAGTGAATCAGGAGAACAATGTATACAATGACAATGTTGTAAAGCTGAGCGATTCTGACAAACTTAAAAACTTTTCAATGCAATGATTAATCCCAAGTCTGGGACTCCAGTGATGAAGAGTGCTGCCCACCTCCTGACAGAGAGAGGGTAGTGCAGAATGAGGCATGATTTTTGGACTTAGCCAACATGGGAATTCGTTTTGCTTTGCTGTTCATGTTTGTTATGATGGTTTTTTTTACTTTTTTCATATAGAGAGAAAACAGATTTTTTTTTTGTTCATTGCAAAAAAATACATTTAAAAAAAAATTTGAGACACTCTCCTGACTGCAATGCTATGGTGCTCACCATTTGCATGACAATTTCCTCCATAGTCAGCATCACCCCTCTACAAACCCTTTCCTAGTAACTCTTCCCTTTCCCAGGTTAAAATGCCAGAGAAGATGATGATGATGGTGATGATGACTTTTAACGCTGGGAGTGTGCCTGCTCCTGCCACTGCTACCTTCCCTACCCATTCCTCAACTCCTCAAGAAAGAGCCTCTTTCAGACCACAGAAGACTGAAGGTGACTCAGACATTGAGAGTTAGTGAAAGAGGCAAAAGGATGATGAGGCAGAGCGGCAGTAAAGGAAGAAGTCAATGAATATTTACAGAGTGACCACTACATGTGGAAGGCAGCATGCTGGGCATCAAAGGGAATAACAAAGTCCTCTAAATTGGTAGAGAAGACACACAGTCATGAAAATCTAAGTGACAATAGAAGATTAAATAACAGTACAAAACAATATAAGTTGTCAGGAGATAGCATGCTGATTCCTTCCGTTTCCTACAAACAACCCCAACTTGACCTCATCCTTTAAAAGACCCTCACTAAACCCAAACATGCCAGCTAGTCTTGTTCAGTTGTGTCTGACTCTTTGTGACCCCATTTGGGGTTTTCTTGATAAAGATACTAGAGCTGTTTGCCATTTCCTTCTCCAGCTCATTTCACAGATAAGGAAACTGAGGCAAATAGAGTTAAGTGACTTTCCCAAGGTCACGCAGCTAGTAAGTGTCTGAGGCCAGATTTTAACTCAGGAAGATGAGTTCATGCCTCCAAGCCTGGTTCTCTATGCACTGAACCGCCTAGCTGCCCATCCTTTATCTTTCCTCCTTTTTTCATCCACATTTCCTTCCCTCCTCTCCTATCACTCTCTTCTAAATGTAGGAGACTAACAAATAATGGTATGAGACCTCAGGAGAGCAAGAATTAAAGAGGCCATAGAAAGGCTGAGGAGGGCACCACAGGCTGTGATTCTGTAAGCAAAGTCCATTCAAAAGAAATGAAAGATGAACAGCATATTTTCAGAAAAAAACTGGAAAGACTTACATGAACTGATACAGAGTAAAGTGAACAGAACCAGGAGATCACAGTACACTGTCAAGCACTATCATATGATGACCAACTGTGAATGACTTAGCTATTTTCAGCAACACAGACAATTCTGAAGGACTCATGACAAAAAATGCTATCCACTTCCAGAAAAAGAACTGATGGCGTCTGAATACAGACTTAAGCATACTACCTTTCTTTCTTCTTTTTTTCTCTTCCTTCCTTCCTTCCTTTCTTTGCTTCTTTCCTTCCTTCCTTCATTCCTTCCTCTTTCTTTCTTTTGAGTTTTTTTCCACAAAATAACTAATATAGAAATGCTTTACATGATTGCATATGTGTAACCTATATCAGATTGATTACCATCTCAGGGAGAGGAGAGGGGCAAAATTTTGAACTCAAAACTTCAAGAACAAGCATTAAAAATTGTGCTTACATGTCATTAGGGGGAAATTATTATTTAAAAACTTCAAACAAACAAAGAAAAGGAATGGAAGACAATGACAAAAAGAAACTAGTCTCTGCTCTTCAGAAAGCTTCTATTTTTCTCAGAGGAGACGACATGAAATACGAGTGATTTGTCTTCCTTTCCTTCCCTACATTAGTTAATGGTTGTTGGGCTATTGCATTTTTTCCCCTGCTTGCACCAAACTACCTCATCTATACATTTACAGGACAGTCTATTTCCCTGTAATCTAGGAGATACATCTGGCCCGATTTACATTCTCCATCTGATGTGTATGTATTCCACTAAACAGCAAGACACAGGAAACCACAGTTCTATCAGGTTTTTGCTCGGGGAGCAGATGGCCAGCTGTTGGCCTGTAATGTTTCAGGCTGAGAGTTATCTTTCCATTACTGGAGCAGAAAAGCCAATTGTTGAAAACATTTCTCATGATTCTGCCTCCTCCCTTGGCTCATTGGCATGTGTGTAGTTGGTGATTCTTGGCTTCAGAAGGAGTTTGTCACAGTGCTCATTATATATGCCTTCCTTCTTCAGCTCCCTTCTTCCCAATTCTTTCTGTCTAGGCAACAAACCAAGGCAGGAGTTCTCAATTCTCAATGTTGCAGCTGAATTTCAGACTGAAAACAAGAAATGCATATTGATACTAAAGAGTAAGAGGAAGCATCCCCAGGGTATGATGTAGGACCTTTCCATCCAGAGAAATGAACCAACTCCAGTGGGATGCCATGTTGGAAAATTTAACCATGAGATGATTAGGATTGGAAACTGCCTTTTGAAAAATTGCTGCCCCTTAAAAAAGCTGCAATGTTTCCTCCACACTTAGCTGGGTTGTTACACTGTCACTGTTTTTAAACAGAGGTGTATCAATTTCATGTTGTTTTCATGTAATTTTCCGTTATGTGAAATCCCAGGTTGCGTAGAACATGGCTGTGTTCCTCCTGTCTCTTAATTTGTGACATTTTGTATTAAGCCACGTTGAGGAGGATATATGAGTTAGCAGAGTAAGGATACCCTCAGTTCCTGAAGGTCCAGAAGATTTAATGAAAGTCCATGATCAATTCAAGGAAGTGTTTACTGGCGCATCCTTCCTTAACACTTTTCCGATGAGGACCACACGACAGGATACACGATTGAAATTCATCCCAGTCAAAAGAATTGAGCTTTTTTTTTATCACTTAGTTTCCCTCATGGAAATCAATGCTTTCCCTCTGCACAATGTTGGATCAAAAGCCATAAGGTATCACTGTTCAAAGGCATTTGTGGCTGCCTGTTAGGAAGATGTGCTGGAGTAAGCATTGCCCAAAAGTTTTTGGCAGAAAGTCCCTGATTGCAACACTCAAATTGACAATCAGGAAGCAGAAAAGTGGTCAAAGATTAGAACAAAAAGCATTTTAAGTATTTACTATGACCCAAGCAGTGTCAGGAATATTCAGCCATGAGACAGTCCCTGCCCTCGAGGAGGTCACTTGCAGGTAAGTGGGATCACAAGTAGAAGGGAGCGGTGGCCAGGAAGGGTATTATGGCCTGGAAAGTCGCCACAATGGTCCTTCCACTGACATGCTCTTTCCAAAGGCCATGGTGGTATCAATTTGATTACAGTACTCAGAGCATAAGTTGCCAGTGTGGAAAATGACCAGAATGAGAGGAGGCCATATGGTTCTAGGTGCAGAGTTGGGAAACCTGTGGCCTCGAGGACACATGTGGCCCTCCAGGTCCTCAAGTACTGCCCTTTACCGAAATCCAAATTTCACAGAACAAATCCTCTTAATTAAAAGATTTGTTCTATAAAACATGGACTTGGTCAAAAGGCCACACCCAAAGACCCAGAAGGCCACAAGTGGCTTCCAGACCGCAGGGTCCCCACCTGTGTAGGGAGTATCAAATGTAGTGGCTTAGCTCTTCCCAGGAATGGCCTCAGGAGATCCAATTTGGAGGGTGGGGTGCAAGGTCCTTCATCATCTAAATTTCAGCTTTTCTATCTCCAAAATCCAGCAAATATCTGTTTATTGTAGCTATTATATAATAGCTATTACAAACATACAAAATATACAAATAACTATTATGAGCAAGTCCCTGTAGGAGATATAAGATTAAATCAAATGTTGTTGGACAAAGGACATAAAACCCATAGGAATGCTCAGGCATAGGATCCAGCCTGATTTCCCAGAATTTTTGCCCATGTCGTCTCCCATTTGGAATGACTTCCTGTTCTCCGACACAGAAGGTTCTCCCTACAAGAGGTCTTAAGGCAAAATATGGATGACGATTTTGGGGAGACATAGACAGGATTTTTGTGTACTAGTGGTGGACTGGCGGGCCTCTGAAGACCCTTCCAACTCAAAAATGCTGAGAGTAAGCAAGAAGAAGAGGTTATGCCGTCACTCTGCTCTGCCCTGCTCAGACTACATGGTGCATTACGGTTTATTGTGTTCAGTTCTTATGATTTACCAAAAAAGAAAAATCTCTCCAGTTTCAGAGGCTAGGTTTATCTGCAGGAGGCTGTGCCTACCTCGGACCTGCTCCCTCCTGCCTAACACTCTTCCTGTTCTTTTCTGAAAACTTCCTTGCCTCATTCTTGTATAGCAGAAGCCTTGCCAGCCAATATTCCGTTTTTCTCTGCCTGTGGCATAAGATGTGGAAAGCCAATCAGAAGCACCTGAGCAAAAGACTGCTTTTTTTTTTCCACTACCAAAACCCCTCCTCCCACCTATGAAATTCAGGGCCTTTGCTAACTGGCAGCTATGTCATATTGAGCACATCATCTGACCTCCTGAGGTCACAATTTCCTCATCTGTACGATGAAGGATTTGGATTAGATCACTCTGATGTCGCTTACCATCCTAGACCTATAATCTTTTGATAGTATGAACCCACCATTCTTCAGGACCATCACAAATGAGGCCCAGAAACATTCTTTCACCCAGCAACCGAGATCAGATTGTATCCTTCCCTCTCCAGTGAATGAGATCTGCCTTACTCCCCCTCCCCGGAATGAATCATTACAGACCTTAAGCCTTCCTTTGTGGGAGCTAAAACACTTAATTAAGGCCTGTTGTATTACTGGACCATCTGACTCATTTGTACTAACCTCAAAGTCTCAAACCTGCTGGAACAGACAGAAATGGTTGGGAACACACTTCAGGAAGGACATTGATAAGCTATCGCCTGCACGCAAGAACACATCCTAATGGTCTCCCTCCTTCTGGTCTCTCCCCTCTCCCCCTCTTCCACACAGCTGCCAAACTGAAATTCCTTAAACACAGTTCTGACCATGTCACTTTCTTAACCAAAACCTTTCACTGGCTCCCTATTACCTCCAAGTTAAAATATAAGATCTTCAGCCTGGCATTTTTAGCCCTCCAAATTATAACTCCCATTTACTTTTCTAGTCTCATTCCATGCTACTCCCTGTTCATGGACTCTCTGTTCCAGTCAAACTAGCCTGTTAGCTTTTTCCTTTAGGCCCCATCTCCCACCTCCCTGCCTTTGAACAGGTGGTCTCTCATGCGCGGAAGGCACTCCCACCTAACTTCCACCTCTAAGAATTCCCTGCCTCCAGAGGATAGAGTGCTGAAGCAGGAGCCAAGTTTAGATCAATACATTGATTAGAAATTTCCTTTCTATATGACTCTGCACAAGTCACTTAACCTGTAAAATGGGGATAATGGCAGCATCTACCTTACAGGATTGTTGTGAGGATCAGATGAGATAATATTGTAAAAACAAAAACGCTTAATGCAGGGCCTGGCATGCCATACGTGCTTAAAAACATTTATTCTCTTCTCCTTAGAATTCCTAGCTTCTTTCAAAGGATAACTCAGGTATTCTCTTTTACGTGAATCATTTCCTGATTTCCCCACTTGTTAGTTCTCTGTCCCTCTTGAAATCACTTTATATAACCTTGAATAGACTTTGTATTGATTTATCTGTATATGTTTTGTGCCCACCCCCCCCAAAAGAACACAAGCTCCTCAAGACCTGAGACTGGTTCACACATGTTTACGTCCTCAGCATCTGACACTGCACCCCGTACGCGGGAGGCTTTCGCTAAGTGTTTATTGTGTTGGAAAAGGCTGATCAGAAATCAATCAAGCAGGCGGCAAATGAACAAACAAGTGAACGGATAGATAAAAAAAAGAGAACAGGCTGAGCTCGACACTGAGGGGACTCAGAGGTGACGCGACACGCAGGTTACTTGAAGGAGGCAGGGGTGTTTAACCTGGAGAAGACTTGTCCTACGCGATGCGCGTGGCCTCTGTGCCTCCATCTCTCATCGGCAGAAATGTCGAACAGAAGAGGACCGAAGACAAACCCTCCGACAGACACTCCACTAAAAATCCAGTGTAGCGTTTCCAGAAGAATACTAAAATGTTCCGATTTCTAATGCGATCATCTCAAAAGCTATAACCCACATAAACAAAAGTCCTTGCAGGAAGGAGAGGTAGAACAGACAGGTGGTGCAGTGGCTAGAGCACTAGCCCTGGAGTCAGGGGGACCCGAGTTCAAACGTGACCTCAGACACTTACCAATTGTACAATGTTGGTTGTTTCCTTCCCCCCTCCACCACCACACACGCCCAAAAAAAAGGAATATGGAAGGGTCTTGAAACTAAAAAGTTTGAGAACTGTTGGTTTAAGGAATCCAAACTCTTCTTCATCTCCAGTCTTGCATTACTTCTGTTTTTCATAATTTTTCAGATATTTCCAAAAGAAAATCAGCAGCCACTTTTGTAAGTTTTTCCAGAACCTTGGGACATGACTCATCTCAGCCAGATGACAAGTACTCCCTGAGTGCAGCAAGCTGCTCTCTTCCTCTCCACTTCTCTCACATTTTAATTCCCTCTTAATTATTTTGTTCTGTACCAATCCATCTGAAGATCATTGCCCTTGGTAGAAAGAAGGGAAGAAGGAGCCACATGAAACAACTCTCCCCCCTTTGATATTTGCTGTTGACCCCAGTATGTCTTTAAAAAAAAAAGAGGCCATTTTCATTTTCCTCAGTTTTAGTTGCTAGCTTCAACTTCTTCTGGAATCTATTATTCCTGCTGTTAGACTTGGAGGCTATTTGATGTACTAGATAAAAAATTCATCTTAGAGTCAGAAAGACCTGGCTTCAAGTCTCATCTCTGACCCCTGTTGGCTCTGTGACCTTGGGGAGGTAGCTCTACTTCAGAGCTGTAGGCAACTCTCTAAGATTCTTAAGTGTCAGAAAAGACAGCAGTTTGCACTAATAGAAGAAGTGCCTTCATTTGGGAGTTCCCCATGTTAATTAAATCACAGGTCCAGTCTCTATCCCAAACGTTAGTCTTAAAAGAATTGTGTCACTTTTTGCATTTAAACTCAATGAACAATGGGGGGTGTGCGTGAGTGAGTGAGTGTGTGTGTGTGTGTGTGTTTAATCTGAGTGAGTAGTTCAGCGAGGTCCCTGGGTAGCCACATCACTGTCTTCAGATGGCAGCGCTCCCTATTCTTTGCTGAAATCATCTATATTTATGTTATCAAAATTCCGTTTTTTGAGAATCTCCCAATCTTCTTGAGCTAACTTTCCCTAAAAATAAGATCATAGCCTGGGGGCATCTAGGTAGTACAGTGGATAGAGTACTGACCCTGGGCTCAGGAGGACCTCACATCAAATGTGACCTCAGATACTTTCTAGCTATATGACCCTGGGCAAGTCACTTAACCCTGATTGTCTCCAAAAATTCACACTCTGTGGCTGCTAATTAGCCTTTCTTATGAACTCTTTCATTCCTATCCTTCTACAGCCTAGGAACATACACCACACTATATCTATCATTCGCCAACCTTTTCATCATGAACTTTAAGGTGGCACAGTCACTTCGTCAGAGGTTCTTGACAAATATATTGTGGTCGCCAGTTTCTCTTGTGGGTCAGATCCGGCTCCAAAATGATCATTCTGTTTGTCTCTGTGCCTTCTGAAGAATGAAATAACCCATTTGCCCTTTCACCACGGCATTATTTGGTTTCTCCCTCCAGTTAATAGACTTCCTCGCACGAATGTATCTTCTAGACATAAAGTACCATTCCATGGCTACTCTCCTCTGCTTCGCTCCTTTAAAGAAGGTGCGCCGTTGCGTGGCCATTTCCAGCCAAGACCCATAGACATCAAGTATCACTGACGCCTATGAAATCAAATTTACATCTTCGGTTAAAATCTCTAGCTCCCTTTGCTTGTTACCCAAACTCAGCAGATTTGTGTGGAGAGATTGAAGAGCACTTACTAGAACCCGTCTCCCTGGATATTAACTCCTGCAGATAAATGATCCCTCCTCCCCACTGTCATTCATTGGACTATATTGTGCCGGCCTGCACCTCTTTGTGGAATCTGACTCAACAGATATGTGTGGGCAGCTTTCTCCCTCCTCCTCTTCCACTTTTAGTTTAGAACCTTCTTAATCATAACCTCAAGTCTCCAGGCAAATCTACTGAGCACAACTGATGCTTGTTTTAGTTAGCATATAATGATGTTTTTGTACCACATTTCCCCTTTCCGATGTCCTGGAATGCATTGCTACGTCTCGTCTATTATTTCTACTGCTAGTGACAAAGCTCTTGACAAAGTGTTGGACTATCAGAATACAAAATCTTTCACTATGCTGTCCCTTGTCCATTTTATCCACTGTGAAACAGTGTTATCTATATATGTTAAAGCTGCTGTATAACCAGGATGCAATTATGGGGCCTGGGGAATTCTTGGACTTATTGGAGATGATTCCAGCTAATAAAATAGTAAGGTTTGGAGTATCCGAAAAAGTTAGAGAAAGTGGAACAGCTGTGTATCCAAGGCTGTAAGAACACAGCTGCTTACAGTTGTTAGCCCTGGATCCATTTAAGAAGTATCAGAAGTAAACCCTTGGCTGGTGATCCCAAAAGGCATAGGGGAAGAAAGTAGCTCCTAGTTAAAGGTAGTACTTCTGAGAGAGACAGACAGACAGAGACTGAAACAGAGAGACAGAGACAGAGACAGAGAGAGACAGAGAGAGATAACATGCTTGGGACCTCAATGATGTATGCACAAATGGAGAGAAGGAGAAATGAGTTTGTTTGGACACAGGAAAAACAAGGCAATATCTAAGATCTTTGAAATTCAAGTGGTAAGTGAAAAAGTACACCAGGAAACTGGGCTATTTTTGTGTCCTAGGGTCTCTTCTACAAAGTGATACTAATTTTGAAGGGACAAAGGTCTGGGTGAGGGGTGGGTGGAGCTAGATTAAGAAAGACCAATCCAGTTCTACATCTGAATTGCAGGGTTGTGGTAATGTTTAAGACTTAAAGTTGAAAACAAGAACCAAGAATAGCATGAAACTGTGTTCTTGTGATGAAAAGTTCATTGAAAAAAAGATGAGAACCATCAATCTCACCTTTACTCTGACAGGAAAACTGTATTGCTAGACAGATGCCATAAAGGTCAATTGCAACCAGACACAGAAAAAGCTGCTACCACCTACTATTCCTGTAGTCAAACTATTAGCAAAATGGTTTATCAGGCATGTTCGGCTAGATTTACATCTCATTCTTTTCCCAACGCTGTGGTAATTTTCCACATAATCCTTTTAAAATGGAACAATCTAAGACCCACATGAGGGACAGTCAGGCAACAGCAGTACCACTAATGCAATTGACCATATCATGTCCAAAAAATGGATTCCGAAGAGCACAGGTTATTCCTGTAACTAGCGTCCTATAACTGACCCACAGGGAGTACTACTAACCCAAGGCTAAAAATGGCCTGTGATGATTGGCTAAAGCCACAGACACTGCTCAGCAGCCCCGCCACAAACTAGTTCTGAGATTTTTAGGCAAGGCATAGGATTTCTTAGATGGAAGGCATGTCAGAAATCTCTTATCTAGTCTAATGCCCTCCTTTGAAAAAGAAGGGATCTGACGTCAGATAGGTAAAGTTGTATTGCCCAAGGTTATAGAGTTAAGTGATAGATCCAGGCCTTAAACCCTTGCTTCCTGACTTCAAGTGTCCTGCTTTTTCTGACCCATCATACTGTATATAATTATCTGACCTAAGTCTCAATGTCTTTATCAGTCAAATGAGTGAGAATGACAATAATAAATCCCTGGCCTACCTTGTTCACAGACACATCCAAAGTAAGTCAACATGAAAAACCTGTCTATAATTCAATCCAATGTAATTCAACATTCATTAAATGCCTGCTTGTACAGAGAACTTGGCACTTCACAAATGTGATGATTATTTTGTTTTCAAATCAAGTAGCATCAATTTTTTATAATCAGCAAAGAACCAGGAATTAGATTGTGGAAGATCTAATATACATTAGGCCTAGGGACAGGCCTAGGAAGATGGGGCATGTGAAAGGAAGAAACCAGACACAATCTTATTTTTAACCAGTAAAGTCTTTTTGGAAATAACTGTTCACCTATTTAATTGGAATGAGTAAGTCTCTGCCAGTTGAATGGAAAAGACTGCTGATTTTATTCATTAGCTACTTAACTTTGGAGGGCTTCAGAGTGGCATAGATAGGTAAATAGGGAATCTGGGGCTTGATAAATGTTTATCTCTTATCCACAATGTTGTGTGAAGGACTGGATGAGAATGGAGATCAGTCAAGCCCTTCAGTGAATTCTCAACTGAGCTCAAATGAAATACTGAATCTGTAGCCAAGGGACATGAGTTAAAATTGCAATTCCACTGCTAGCTAGCTCAGTGAACTTGGGCAAGTCCTTCAAGCTCTCAGTTTTCTCATCTATAGTAGAGATTAATAAATGAGAGAACATATCCGGAGAGCTCTGTAAATTGTAAAGTGCTACATGAAGCTGATTTGTCATTAGTAGACCACGGTGATGAGCTGAGATCATGGTGGTCCACTGGCATCCCAAACCCAATCTCTTTGTTGGTGCTTGGGAATCGAAAGTTGGGCACAGTTTACTGGGGTAGATTGGGTAGATTTTTTAGCCATTGAATCCATCTTCCTCAGTCTCCTGCAGTCTTTCATTTCTCAATTTTTGTTTTCACAGGCTTTTATGTTGCTGTAAATAGTAGGTGAGCAACAAATATTTATTAAGCAATTGAATGAACGAATGCGCCCCATCTGCACCCGCCATATGTAGTGTATGAACCCCAAAGTCGTTTGGGAACGAAGCTCTGGTCTGTGCCAAGTGCAGTTTGCTCCCTGTAAGAATACATCTTCACATACCTGGAGCTGGGGCAGGGAGAGCCCACATGGCCTCTTTCCTGGGCTAAGTGACCAGCTTAACCCCTAACCAAATGGGAAGCTAACGCCTCACCTAAGTGACTCAACGAATGCCTCCAAATTTTCATGTAGGAGGTGAACATCTAACTATCCAAGGGCACACATTCCGACATGTTCTTGGGTATCTCCAAATGGAGTTGAACGATACCAAGACAACATGGACCTCAGCAACTTTTGTTATTGTTCAATCTTTGTGACCCTATTGACATAACACACCAGGACCTTCTATCCTCCACTCTCTCGTTTCCATGACACTATCAATCCATCTCATCCTCTGCCATCCCCTTCTTCTTTGGTCTTCAATTTTTCCCAATAGTGGGGTGTTTTCCACGGAGTCCCATCTTCTCATTAAGTGGCCAAAATATTTAAGCTTCAGTTTCAGTATCTGACCATCCTGTGAATAACCTGAATCAATTTAAGTATTGACTGATTTAATCTCCTTGCTGTCCAAGGGTTATCTCAAAAGTTCTCTCCAGCACAATTCAAAGGCATTGATTCTGCTGTGTTCAGCATAGCCATGCATTGCTACCAGAAAACCATGGCTTTGTTAACTACCAGGGCTTTATACCTCCAATGAGTCATAGCCTTCTGTCCTTAAAGAAAAGAAAGAGAATCTAGTGTTGCATTGGCATCAGCCTCGAGAAAGAATAGGTAACACAGACAGAGGCAGAGAAAATGAGGCTCTAAGGGTCCCCAGGGGCATTCTAAATGCCCCTCTCTCCGCACACATTCACAGTGACTGAGAGCTGAAAGGCTTTATTCTCTAAGCATGGGAGCAGCAATGCCTCTGGCTTCCCACTTGGGGATCCCCTCCTTCCTAGTTAGGAGGATGGGGGAAGGAAAAGCTACAGCAATGCTAAGGAGGGTGGTGCACAGTTCTTTGGCCACTGCATTTGGGTCCTATAGCAACAACCACATTGGCATACCCAGGATGGCTGCTAGCACAGGTTCTTAGATCTGCTTTACTAGGAAAGATTTAAGGTGTCAGCAATCTTTCTTAATTATATTCACTAGTTCAGGGGAAAAGTCAGCACCCTGAACTTCAGAGAAAATGCAAACAGAGAAATAAAGACCAACAGGCAGGGCTTCTAACTGAGTAATTAGCACATATCAACAGACAGATCCAACTGTCTGACCAAGGCAATACATACATAGTTACCAAAGAGAGAGCACTACATCTAGGTTTTTCAAAGCCAGGGGACTCCTTAACAGCTACCCAGAGTCTCATCTGGTCAAATCACAAGAACACTCTTCCAATGAGGGAACTCCAAAGCAAAATGCTAACCTCAGAGTATATGTACCCTTTTTAGAGCCAGAGGGCATCACAACCCTTGTGATTCAGTGCCTAATTAGAAATTAGCAAAAGGTGTGAAAGCCTTCCTAGAAGCAAGCTTCCCCTAAGCAAGCTTCCCTTAATGGGCTCCACCTGAGGTCTATTAATTGAGTGGGGTGGGGGGGAGGGGTTGGGAAGAACACCTTAAATGCCATTAACATTACAGTGCCCAACTGAAAGCAGGTTGTGGGAGGTTTTCAGAATCCCTTCCAATTCTTTATGATCCTATGATTTGGATGTGTTTATTACAATTCTTTAGATAAGCTTTAAATTTACCATTTTATTATAACCAATTTGTGCATTAGTTATAACATATCTCTTATGATAATAGACCCCATTTTGGATATAGTAGGATCATTGTCTGTCTAACCATTGTCTGTCTAACCATAAGTCTGTCTGCATAAGATGTTAACCCATAAACAGTATGTGTCTATCTCCTGTTCTGTACCCAAGAATATGATTTGGACTAACCTCAGTCCTGGGGAGCCTGGTCTGTACTAACAAGGATTAGGCCCCCTTTCTCAAACCCCTTGGCTCATTAAGTCTCCCTCTCCAGATGATTTAGATTGTAAGCTATAATGGCAAGCCAGAAGTAGTTCACACCTTGTTTCATTCAAGTTTCTTTTGAGACTTGAATCAAGTCTGTTAAGAAACAGAATGTGTGAACCCTAGAACTCCTGGGGAGGAGCTAATGACCATATATCAGGAGAACCTCAGGCTACAGAAAGTAGAACTGAGAAGAGGATTCTTGTGGTGGCAGAGTCAAGAAGGAGAAAACTTGTGATATCCCAGCCCTCTGTTTGTCTTCTCTGTCTGTGTTGATGTTTGTTTGTGATACTTTGTACAGAAGCCCTGGGACCTTCCTGGAAGCCCTGAAAGAGGATTTTCTGATTGTATGTTTACAGAAGTCCTGGAGAGGGGTTTTGGAGGTTCTGGGACTTTACTGATGATTTGTGTTGACCTCTTAGACCTTGTTTGTGGGTCTGTGTTGACTGCTATGTTGATGATTTATGTTGCGTTCTCAGACCTTGTTGGTGGGTCTGAGTTGATTTCACAAGCAGAGAGTGAATTGATGATGGTGCCAGCAATGTGTATGAGAATTACTATGCTTCTGTCAAGCTTTGTCTTCCCAGAAACAAGAACTGTGAAGGACTTGAGGTGGATTGGACACTGTGAACTTCAATATGGAATGGCAACTGGACAAAGAACTGGACAAGGAGCTGGACAAGGAACTGGGAGCTGCCTGCCTTTGAACCCAGGTGACAATTGGAGCTGGGACCATGGAAGAGGAACCATGAAAGCTGAGAGCCAGCCTCGAGTCAAGCTGAAAGAAGACTTTACTTGGATACTGTGTACTGACTGAGAAGATTATGATTTACTGGGACCTAGGGGTGAAGAACTTTGACTTTTGCACTTTGTGATTGAATTAAGGATTTTGTGATTGACTAAATGAAGGTACTTTGCTTAAACTATGTGCCCACTTTGGTGAAAACTATGAGGCCACTTTAGTGATAAGTTATTGAGTTGTGATGTGGTAAATGCTGTATTTTTATTTTCTGTGATAAGTTGTAACATTGTGAAGGCTGTACTTGACTTTCTGTGAATGTTTTGCTCTGATTTGTTATTGAAGAAATAGGGAGTTTGCTCTACTGTGTAACCAGAATCTTGGAAGCATTCTTCTGGAAAGCTGCTTTTGCTGCGCTTCACATAAGCTCACTGAGGGCAGGAACTGTCTTGTGCCTCTTTTTGTGTTGCAAAGTGTTTACCACAATGCCTGCTCATAGGAGGTGCTTAAATGCTTTTTGATTGATTGATCTGACAGATGGCTCTTGTCTACAGTCTCTAACAAAAAGGAGGAATAAAAAAGGTGCTCGTGTGACTCAAGTATAAGGACAGGTCATTTATTGCTATATTCAGAAGGAATACTAAACACAGGACTTTGACAAGTACACATTTGACAAGAACAAGTTCAGTAACTTACTCTATAACAACTATTACCATCTCCTGTGAGGACAATAATTAAACCTTATCAGAACATACAATTTTTAGCCACTTTACAATTTTATACAATGATGATCCGTATAACTCCTAGTATACAGCTGCTAGTAAACAACTAGGCTTAGGACAGTCCTCTTGCTGGTGGCCATCTCCAATGGAGAGGAGTTCATTACTACCACTGCCATGACTATCTGCTCCCCTCATTGGATCTGTGACCTCTGGATCTCTCAAACTAAAACTAGTTCCACATCTCAACACTCCCTAAGAATGACCTACTAGAAGAGCTGGGATTCAAACCCACCACCTCTGACTCCAAATACCATCAGTCTTTTGACTGTACCAAGATGGGATAGAACAGATAAAAAACATACAGTCACCTGGCTGCATACAACCCACAACACTCCCAAGTGCTTCTTGAACCAGATTAAATTAATAATTGGAAAATATTTTCTAAAAATAAAAAGAAAAGAAAACATAGATAATTTGTGATTCTCTAAGTCAATATTACACCTGCAGGGACCTTTATGTAGGACTTAGTGGCCCCCATTTCTATTTGAGTTGGATACCACTGTAGTAAGGATTTTTTTTTCCGCTCAGACATAGCATTTGAGGTCCCTGGGACCAACTCTGAGATTCTAGGATTCAGCAAAAAAGTTGTTTGATAATGAAGGGCATTTCCTCTCTATTGCCCACCCTCTTCCAGCTCGGCCTAGCAATTGTTAGGTTTGGCCCATTGCTAGGCCCTAATTGACAGAAGTGACTTCATGTTTGACCACTGATTGACCCATTATGTGCCAGAAAGGAAGCACCCAATAACCATTTTGGTGAGCTACAATTTGACAAGGAGTTCAAGATTAGCAAACTCTCAGTTTAGCCAAATTAATCTAATCCAGGCCTGCAAGGTTAGCAAACTTAATCACAGTGCCCTTGCAGCTGATAAAAAGGGAGTTGTAGTCCAGATAAGCTGTCTTAAGGTCCCCCTCTTCTCTATCCCTACGAATTGGCCCAGCATTTGCAATCACATAGAAGAGCAGAAATTCAAAAAGTTCGTCTCGTTTATCAGAGTACATATGCTATACTACACCTGTGCACCCATGGGGACTGTAAAGCTAGGGAGCTTCACACTTGCATGTCTGTAATATACTGCCTGACTCACGATCCTTTGGGTGCTTCTGCTCTTCCTCAGTACCTAACCCACAATCCTCTCACAGTAGTCAATTAATTTAGTGGAGCCAGAGGAGTAGAGAGTGAGGCAGTAGCATGCTCCTACCCTAGCCTCCCTCAGGCTCTAGATTTTTCCCTCATCCAGTCTAAGGGAAGGAAGGGGGTGGGAGGAGTGACTTTTGATATTTCACTTGGGATCATTAGTTTAAAAATTTATGAGGTACAATCTGTGTAGTCTGGAAGGAAAAGAACTGGTTGGAAATCACGGGGAACCCATCAATTATTTTGGACCAAATGAAAGGTTCACCAAAAGTTGTATAATCTTGAAAAGAATGTCAAGCTGCTGCAAAGATAGCAAGTGTTTTATCTTGTTGTTTTGTGTATTTAAGCCAAGAAATTTCCAAGTCAAACTTGGAATCCTCTGCAGGGCTGACATTTCAGAGCTGGAGCTCATGGTGGCTGCCATTATTCACTAAATAGGTGAAGGGCAGTCCTCCTGAATCTTCCCCCGAAGGGAGGTCATTAGTTCCTTACCAGGGATGATCAAAGTGATTCAAACCCAACAGCACCATAAAAAACACTAAAACTTCCCATAAAAGTTTCTTACCTCTCCGGATAAAATGTACCACCATCATTGTACTCTGGGAGGCAAGTTTCACCTTCCTCTCTCCATCCGCTTCCCTGCCCTCAAGAATTGTTTCTGTTTTCCTGATACGCTTGATCAAAGAGAGAGGCAATGTTACCTGCCTGCCACAGCCAAGTCCCCTCTCCGATTTACTCAGAAAAGCAGAACTTGCCAAACATCTCATCTGGAACTGTTCTATTCTATCTGTTATTAATAAATAATCAAAATAATCAATAATCCTAAAAACAAAATCTGGAAGAGACTCATTTAAAAATAAGTCAAGAGGAGGGAGGACCAAGAAAATCTGGACAGCCATACATCACTGAGTCCCAGGCCCTTTAGACCCAAAGTCTCAGAAGTTCCTTTTGAACAGCTTATCCTCAAGGGTCCCTTAGTCATATCAGAGTGAAACAAACTTAAGAGTAAAAGATGACTAAACGTAACGAATTTGGCAATCATGCACAGCATGGAGACAACTCCCTTTTCACGGAGTCTTAGAATTAGAAGATATCAGAGAAGACACGAAATACAGTCCATTCGGAAATAGTAACCCCTCTGCACAACATCCACAGCGCAGGAGAAAGGACATTGGGTTTGGAATCATAGGACTGGAATTTCAATCCTAGCTCCAATGCTTAATCTATGTGAGATCTTAAACGATAATTCGCTTAACCTCTCTGGGCCTCAATTTCTCCTTCCGAAAAATGAGAGTTCAATGAAATGACCTCTAAATTGTTTATGACCTGGCATCAATAAATCAATAAGAATTTACTATTCACTTTTATGTTCCAACCCCTGGAAATACCTAGACAAAAATATAGAAGTCCCTGCCTTTGGGGAGCTTATATTCTGTAAGAAAAGAAAAGTCTACGGTCCTGTGATACCCAACAAGTAATCACACAGGTTCTAATTGAATATTTCCAATGATGACTACCTAAAACAGCCCTAAACATTGATACTTTTAAGATAATAGAACTTTAATCCTGAGGAAGTTTTTACTTTCAAGAGAAATCTACCTATTTACAACCTTCTCTTTCTCCCCTTTGATTCTTGTGTCTTCTTATGTAGACTCTTCCATCAGAATTCCCTCAGGCTATCAGTCTACCTGGCTTAATAAAACCAATAGAAAATATTCCCCCAGTTGGTCATTTTCTCCTGGAGAAATTGGTTAATTATTTACCAAGAATCACCAAAGTGAATCAAATCCAGCCCCTCCAGTTTATCACGGGTCCTCCCCTCCTCAGCATGTCCAGTTACCTGGTCCCAGGTCAACACATAGAAACTTGGTGCTCCCAGTCATGTAGGTCTCATGGTGAATTGCACAGACTATTTCTAACTTTATCTGGAAAATCAGATAGGAAAAAGTAATTTGCCCCTATCTCCCACGTGATCTCCATGAGACCCTAAGTGTATGTGGTAACTAAGCAAAGTTACTTTTTCTCTTGTGAGTTGTTTTCCCCTAATCTTAGGTGAATGAGTAACCTCCACATGGACATGCCCAAGCTTGGAAGCAACCTTGTGAGTTCAAAAGGTCTGAAGGTCCTCGAACCAATGAAAGAGATGCCTGAAAACAGGGGAAATGTCTGTGTTAGAAAGTATGGCCGCTGACAAGAGGATTGCCAAACCTGGCTATTCTCTCAGCAGACAAGTGCTAGGTACAGTTGGACAAGGCAAAGCCAAGGTGAAATGTAACTTGACTAATTGGCAATCTTACAAAAACTGTTCTGATGAGTCTTAAATATTAGCTTCCCAGACAAATGTAACCACAGTCTTAAATTAAGTTACTAAATCCTGTTAATCTTCTTAAGTCTCTTAATGTGCTATGCTATTTTTTTATATTTAGTATTCTTTTTTGTGCGTAGTAATAAGTTACCTCTCCCCAGACTGGTTTATATTGTGCACATTTTATTTCCACAGGTTTGAAACCCTTTAGTTTGGTGAGCCATATTCAATTTATAATTAGAGCAATATGCCAGGGTGAGACTGTCAACAAACCAAAGAATGTGAGGAAAGGGAGCCCCTTCCTACCAGGGGCAGGACCCTTAGCACTGAACTCAATCTCACTTCATGGCTGGGTACATAATGAGGGGTGAGAGAGTGACCCAACCACTGTGGGCTTGGTCAAGTGGTCTCTCAATTCCAGACAAGGATGATACAGTGACATACTCACCTAGGTGTAAAATGTAGGTGTTTCATACATTAGGAGGGACCAAGAGGAAATGGAGAGATACACAACAGGCATAAGCAGGCTACAAATAAGGAAGCATGCACAAATGGCATAAAAGATATCATCAGAAGAATGTAAGACAAAAAAAGATGTCATTCACATAGCACAAGATGACTGATAGATGACCTTGTGTACCGTTGGTATACACAACGTCAAGGCAACAGAAGCAGGAAAGACCTTTAGGAGAAAAGATGCTGGTTAGATCCCAAGTGTTGTATTTTGGGGCAGATGTTGGCAAGATTCACAAAAGGTGGGCTGCCATGCCATGGTGCTGTGGAGGTTGCTGAGATCACCAATTGACTGTAGTATTTGAGTATGAAGAAGGATCTAAGAATTGTTAAATAAGCTTTGTCATCACTAGTCTAGATAAGTGCATATGAGGATTAGATGGGAAATGGCAAAACCAAACCATGGATAGCTATGTTTGGAGGATAGACTACCCCAGAACAGGGCAGTTAAGTCAAGTCAGGCAAGTCCCAAGGTTGAGAACTAGGAAGAAGCTAGGCTAGGTCCAAAATGCTATGATAAAAAGAGAACCGGATTTGGAGTCAGAATGTGGATTTAGATCCTTACTCTATCACTTACTAACTGAATGACCTGGAACAAGGCACTTTATTTCTGTATATTTCAGTTTCTACATCTATAAAATTAGAGAATTGATCCTCTTCCAGGTCTGAGCCCCGTGAGTATCAGGGGTGTAAGGCGGAAGGGAAAAAGATGAATTATATGAACTGATGTGTAGTGAACAGAACAGAACCAGAACATTATACACAGTAACAATACTGTACAATGATCAACTGGAAATGACTTAGCTCTGCGTAGCAACACAATGATCCAAGACAAGTCCAAAGACAATCCAAAGACAATCTAAGACAATTCATGGTGTAAAATGCTATCCACCTCCAGAAAAAGAACTGATGGAGTCTGAATGCATAGTGAAGCATACTATTTTTCATTTTATTTTTTTACATGGTTTTTTTTCCCTTTTGGTCTGTTTCTTCTTTCACGACATGACTAACGCAGAAATATATTTTACATGATTACACCTATATAACCTATATCAAATTTCTTACATCTTAGGGGGAAGGTAAATGGAAGGTAAGGAGGGAGAAAATTTCGAACTGAATTTTTTTTAAATGAATGTTAAAATTTGTCTTTACAAATAATTACAAAAATAAAATCCAAAAATGAAAGCAAAAAGGTAATAACTCCCCATGTCTGCAATCTAGCAGTGGAGAGCAGGTAAGCATCTTAGCACATGAATGTGGTAAAAATGGAATCTGGCAGCAGGTACCAAGTGAAGGTCCAGACAAGAGATCATGTAAGGGAAGTCTGGCAGCAGGTAGAAGGGACTCAGACAGAGACTGGTTTGGGGACAAGGTGCTAGCTCATGAAAAGAGCAGCAGGATCAAAACATAAAGGAACTGGGGGACAAGTAACACAGAGAGAGCCTTAAGCACAAACCAAGACCTAGTTTCTGGAAATGGTGTACAAGATGATGGGTTTAGTCAGTAGCACCAAGGAAATGCCCCAGTGACCAGAGTCAGGGCATAAAAGAAAAGCAATACCAGGAGTGAAACTCATCAAAGCTGAGTCACCAGATCTGTGGGTCTAGGAAACGTATTTCCCCTGCCTGGAATCCAGGCTCTTCCAAGACCCCAAAGTGATGCTAAGCCTATGTGTGGTGAAGTGGCTTCTGCTTGGGAAACTACCATTACCCCTTTCATGCTGCAACTTTCCCCATTGCAGGTTTCAGGATAACACGGATCAGCAAAAGAAGTTAAATTGGAATTTGGGGGGAGTTTCGTGGAAGCCATCGATGAAATCCAAAGTCCATCAAATGACAGAAAAAGTTTAGAAAGTCAGAAATGCATAAAATATATGTATAGTATTGTATAATATCAACATATTTTATTTTTAATACCATAAATATACACACTTTCTTTTTTTAAGTTAAAGTAAGTAACCCAAATTTTACAATATGCCCCTTTCTTTCCCCTATTTTCCCTTCCATGATTTGTTGTTATTTAGTGGTTTCAGTCATGTCTGATTCTTTGTGACCCAATTTGGGGTTTTCTTGGCAAAAACACTGGAGTGGTTTGCCATTTCCTTTCTCTAGCTCATTTTACAGATGAGGAAACTGAGACAAATAGGGTGAAGTGACTTGCCCAGGGTCACACAGCTAGTAAGTGTCTGAGGCCGGATTTAAACTCAGGAAGATAAGCCTGCCTGATAATAAGCCCAGTGCTCTATACATTGTGCCATCTAGCTTCCCATACTTAAAAGAAATATTTTACACTTTACATTTTAACCACAATAGCTGGTGATAGTGGCATGTGGCAAGGTAGCCAGAGCAGCTTTTCTTTGTAGGTGCAGAGGATCTGGGTTCGAATTCCAACCCTATATGATCTTACACAAATCATTTAGCCTATGTGGCAGAATGCTAGGCACGAGTTCAGGAAGACTTAAGTTCAAATCTAACCTCAGTTCCTAGTTATGTGACCCTGGACAAGCCACTTAACCGCTGTTTGCCTCAGTTTCCTCACCTGTAAAATAGATATAATAATAGCACCTACCTCTCAGGGTTGTTGTGAAGATCAAATGAGATAATATTTGTAAAAACACCCAGCACAGAGCCTTTAGCTTGTTATAAATGTTAGCCAGCCATTCTTCCCCTAATTGTAACTCTGGAAGCCCTCCTCACACGTGGATCCACTAATTGTGAGTCAGCAAACAGTATCCACTCAAAACCAGAGCTCATAACCCTCTTCCACAGCTTTTAACAATTAGAAGACAATTAAAAGAAAAATGTGTTTAATTAGCGCAGTAAATTAGTGACAAGAGCAAGCCTGTTGTTCCCCCGACCCCCCCATACACACACACAGGGTCATGCTCTTTCACAGGCTACCACGTCATCCAGAGGAAAAGGTGCGCAGGCAGCGAGTGAACACGGAGGTGACCCTTCAGTCGGGAACACACTGAGCCAGGACAAGTCGGGTCCAAGGCTGCTGCTCGGCCCCCCTGCAGAGCTTCTAATGTCCTCCAGTGACGTCCCTGGGAAAGTCACTTTCTCCGATGAACCAGAACCCTCTGCTGAGGGACTGTTGCTGCTCTGCTGCTTTCTACCGGGCATCAGCTCGGCCCCTGCCTCACCAGGTTGTTGTGAAAGTCAAATGAGATAAAGCATTTAAGTGTAAAGCGTTTAATGCAATGCCCAGCACGTAAAGCATAATAAATCGATTGTTTCCCGTTTCTTTTTTCCCTCTCTGTTGCCATCTGCTGATTTTCCATTGCTATTGCCCACGTGGTAGGAGATATGTGGCAGGGTGGGAGGGTGGGGGGTCGATCAACTCTTGAGGTCATAGCCCCAAGGGCTAGTTCATCTCTTTTATAGCTGGTCCGAAGCAGGTCACACCCAGTCAGCCAGCTAGAGAAACCCTGAGGCCTTTAAGTCTTTATTTCTGAACTGACCCCTTTCTCTCTCTACGGTGACTCCTTGACCCCAGTTAATTATCTCACTCGGGCTTAGAAAATTCCTTTCAACTCCTTTCCATTCCCATCATGCCAATCATAGCACATGAAAATCTCTCAGAGAAAAAAGACTGAAAGGATCTGGGTAGAGCTGACTGTCCTGTTTCCCTCCCAGTAATAAAGTCCTTCCCACATGTTAAATGAGGAGGAAGGTCAAAGTGATGATTTAGGACCCTTCTAATTCTAAATCCTATTATCCTGATACTTCCACATCTGTCTGTAATAAAGCTCCCATATCTCTTCCCTGCAAACCAACTTGCAGCCACTCATAAAGACCAAGCAAAGATTTAGATCATCCCCCCGGCTGAGTCAATGTACTACATGTGTGATAAGCATTATCATTGCTCCAAATCTAGGACACCCTGAAATCTTGACTTGGAGGGCCCTGAAGATTCCCCCATGCCTGCTGGTACAATTTCTCCCTAAGTCTGCAGCTTCTGGGAATCTGAGTTCTCAGGATGACGTCAGGACACACTAGAAACCTGCCTATTAGGGCTTGAGTCTGGAAGCAATGGTTTGCTTGAAACATCAACAGACTGAAGCTGTGTTACCAGATGGAAATTAATCCCAGGTTTTGATCAGAATCAAGGATATGCCTTAATGTTTCTTTTGTTTTGAATTACAAGAAGACGACCGTTTTTATGCAAAAACATAAGCAAACCTCTCTGAAGACTGAGCAGACAGACGTGAGTAGAAGTTAGCGTTAGAATTAAAATTTACAGTCAAGTTAATCCGCCACATTTGTTATGCATAATCATGGTTCAGAGTGCCAGAGATGCGCCACAGTTCACACAAACTTACTATTTGTTGTCGCTCAGTCATTTCACTCACGTCTGACTCCCCATGGCCACATTCGGGGTTTACTCAGCAAAGATTCTGGAGTGCTTTGTCATTTCCTTCTCCAGCCCATTTGACAGGTGAGGAAACTGAGGCCAAGAGTGAAATGACTTGCCAGGGTCACACAGCTAGTGAGTGTCTAAGGCCGTATTTGAGCTCATGAGATGAGCTTTCCTGACTCCAGGCCAGGGACTCTATCCACTGCCACCTAAGGATCTTGAAATTAGTACTATTTTTATACAACAAAACCACATTTTTACAATTTTCTTCTCTTCCATAAGTTATTTTTTTCTTCCTTATCTGAATCATCTGTAATAAGGGGGAATGGAATGGAATAAGCATTTATACCTTGCCGATTGTGTGCCTAGCACTGTGCTGAATGCTTTACCAGTGTTATCCTATTTAATCCATGCAGCAACCCTGCAAGTGGGTGGTGTCATTCCCATTTTACAGTTGAGCAATCTGAGGTAAAAGGAGGTTAACTGATTTGCCCAGGGTCAAAAATAGTGTCTGAGGCTGGGTCTAAACTCAGGTCTTCTGACTCCAGGCCCAGTGCTCTCCCCACTGGGCCACCCGGCTGCCTCAGCCTTTTTCATTTATGCTTTGTGTCATTTCTCTCATTAGATTTTTTATTTATAATTAGATTTTTTTTTGCTTTTTGAAGAGGGAAAGGTAGGGCAATTGGGGTTAAGTGACTTGCCCAAGGTCACACAGCTAGTTTGTGTTAAGTGTCTGAGGCTGAATTTGAACTCAGGTCCTCCTGACTCCAGGACCGGTGCTCTATTCACTGTGCCACCTAGCCATCCCTAATTAGATTTATTTTACATACTGACACTTAACATTCATATTCATAAAAAGACCAGGGCCCTGAATTTTATTCATTCGCAACAGCTGGAGCTTCCTATACATACATGATCATGACTGCAAACTGGTAGGTCAGCAGTATGAATGATTTTAAGACGTCTCTGAGTCTCATTTATTCATTAAAGAGTCATCAGGCCCACGTTCATGGACTGGGCCATCACACATTCACCTCAATGAGAAAGGGAATACCACAGAAAAACCTGAGTTCAAATCTTGCTCAGATACTTAAAAGTTGTAGGACCCTGGGAAAGTCACTTAACCTCTGTTTGTCTTAGTTTCCTCATCTGTAAAATAATGTAAAATAAATATAATAATTAAATAGATAAAATTTATTTATATTTATTAATAAAATATATATGATTATAAATATATTAATATTACATTTGTGTGTTGTTTATATGTATTTATAAAATTACAAATAAATAAATGATAAAACAAAAATGAAATAATATTTTAAAATTTAATAACAGCAGCTACCTCCTAGGGTTATTGTGAGGCTTGAATGAGCTAAGATTCGGGAATCCCTTAGCAGACATCACGTAAATGTCGGGAATCACCATCATCACCGGAATTATCATCCTGAATCTCTTCTGAAGAAGTCCTATTTTTTTTCTTTTGAACGCGCTTCCCAAAGTAGACCCGCTTGTGAATTTTCACGACTTTAACCGTATTGATAAATAACTTTTCTTTCAATAGACGGCCTTCTATTTTACAGGAATGCAAAAGACTAGGCCTCCAAGGACAGCTTTGCCACTTACTAGTTGCGGAACCCTGAGCAAGTCAATTGACTTCTAAGGAAGAGGGAGTACATGGAATCAGCTCTTACTGGTTCTGGAGAGGTGATTGTTAAACGTTTAGTGTGAGCATTTACGTCTCATACAGCTGCAAATGCTTCAGATCAAGGCTTGATTTCTTGGTTCGTTGACTGCCCAGACTTAATAAAGAAGAGATGGAATGTTAATAATGCAGATTAAACATAAAAGTGTGTCTAGCTTTTTTTGGAGAGCCACTTGTTAAACATTTATGAGACACACCCCTGCTTCTAAGACTCAGTTTGAAATTCCTACTCCACGTAATTGTTGCAAGAATCAAATAAGGTAATGAATGTAGGTTGTTGCAATTATGTCACCTGTTTGGATGGGAGGTTGTCTTGCTTGTAACTTTGGGGGGTGGCAACAATGTTTGGCATTATTTCACACACACACACACACACACACACACACACACACACACACACACACACACACACACACACACACACACACACACACACACACACACACACACACACACACACACACACACACACACACACACACACACAGACACACACACACCCCTAACAGGTGATTCTCTTGGGGGGCACAAGGAAAGGTAGTTCAAGCCACAATCTTCTCTAGAGACCCAGATGGGGGTGGGGCAGGCGAGGGAAGGAGAGGTGGGGCTGAACTCAGCAGGTGTCGCTGGGCCAGGGGAAATAGATCCCTGTCCTGGAGCTTTGCCACTTGCCTAAGTCCCAGCTTAGCTCTTCAGCAGGGCTCAGGCCAACCAAGCCTCTGGCCAGGGCAAAGCCCGCAGCAACAGCATCACCACGAAAAGCTGGAAGTCCTCTTTGGTTTTCCCTGAAACTCTTTTCAAATTAGGCGATCAGAACATCATATAAGATAAAACTATTCCTCAGGATGAATTACAGAGTCTGTATCATAACAACCACTATGCTTTTTAAAATTCTGTCTTTTCATTTTTTCCCATTCCAAAGTTAAATGCTAAATAAAATGGCATTTCTGTATTCATTGCAGAGCAGAAGTTTTCATTTGAAACCACAAATCTCTATGTTGTGTTGCTTGCTCTTCTGTTTAAGTATATAATAAGTTTATATGCTTTATTTTATCATATACTACATTTTATTAATTTAAATATATAATAAATTCATTTTTTGAAGCTATGCTGATTGTCTGAGATTACTTCTAGACTTCCTTCTGTTCTCTTCTGCTGGTGGGGAGGGGGATGGGATTTTTATCCCTCCCTACCACCCGCCTCCAAAGTGCCAGTCCTCACAATTCAACAGCACTTTAAGGTTTACAAAACAACTTTCTCACAAACCGCCCCCCCCAAGCAGGCAATACTTTTATTATTCCCACTTTAAAAATGAGGAAACTGAGGCTGAGTTGGATTTCTCCATAATCAAGCACAGGAATTTATTGTTTAATAAAGTTTTCATAAAATATAAAAGTTTATAAAATATAAAAATATATTTTATATATATAAAAATAAAATATAAAATTTTTATAAAATTATTTTATATTTTAGCTCAGGTCACTTTAAATTCAATGCTCTTTTGACTATACCACTGCTTCTTAGACAGGCTTTCAGCATCATTCTTCTGGCATATCTGGGAGGCAGAATGGTGTCATCCCATCAGTCTTCATGTTTGGAGTATCAGGAACTGAATCCTAAGAGCCCTCTTTGGCAAGGAAGGGGAAGAGTGAGGGTACTTTTTCTATTATCTTTATTTTTAATGGTTTATTGGAGTTCTTTTGCTCTGTATCTGTTCATAAAATACTCCAGAAGCTCTCCAAGCTTTTCATAATTCCTGATTTCTCATGGTGCCATTGTTTTCCATGGCATGCATGAACCACACTCATTCTGCCATTTTCTAACCAATAGGCATCTACTTTCCTTCCCTCTTTACTGTTACAAAAAGCATGCTATTAATGGTTTGTTGGTTTGTTGGTTTTGTCTATATGAGACCTCCCTCTTTGTCTTTGGCTTCCCTGGGGGTTATTCCAAGTCATAGTATCCCTGAGTCAAAGGCATAGGGACTCTCCACAGTTCCTCCCACCCCATTCACCCCACACCCTCCCCTCAATAGACACATATATCATCCAGACTTCTTTCAAGAGGAAAGTTGTAGCCCCATTGCCAGCACGCCTCCTCTCTTTTGGGGTATTTTGTTGTTATCCTTCCATTCTCCATTCCTTTCATCTCTCTGGGTCAGACCATAGTATGAGAGGAAGAGTCAGGAAAATCCGGGAAAGGTCCCAGATCTATCCCCAATTCACTGCTTAACCTTAAACTAAGTGGCTTAGCTTTTCTTGAGGGTCATAGTATGCTCATTGGCAAAAAGAGGGTGTCTGAGTAGCATGAGGGTCTTCAAGAACCACTACTAGGGTTTGTTGTGTTGTGTCTGTCAGGTTCAACTCTTCCTGAATGCATTTGGAGTTTTCTTGCCAGAGACACTGGTGTGGCTTGCCATCTCCTTCTCCAACTCATTTTACAGGTGAGGAAACTGAAGCAAATGGGGTTAAGTGACTTGCCCAGGGTCACACAGCTAGGAAGTGTCTGCGGCCAAATTTGAGCTCAGGGAGATGAGTCTTCCTGACTCCAGGCATAGCACTATATTCACTGCATCTCCTACTTGCCACTACTAGGGCTGGTAGTCACCAAAGTAATATGTGTCCCTTACGTGATAACACACCATACATCTTCAAGCCCACTCCACTCCTAGACCACTCCAATGGCCCAGTTAATTGAGGGAAATGAAAAAAAAATCTGCTTTAAAAAATTGTGGAGCTAGACAATGTTCACAGACTTTCCTAACTCAAATATCTCATGATAGTTGAACACATAAGGGTCCTGAGATCTTTCCAAACACTGAAGTCAACAGATGTTTCATGAATGCCCCTGGCATGCACAGCCTGCTTCTAAGGGCAGTTCCCAAGGACTCCTGCAGATTCTGTTGGCTCAGTTTTTCTCAGAGTCAAAAGATGGACCTGGAGTCAAGAAGATCTAAGTTTGATTGTGTGTTCAGACACTCACCAGCTCTCTGACTTAGGGCAAGTCACGTAACCGCTGCCTGCCTCAGTTTCCACTTCTGTAAAATGAAGATAGTAATCGCACCCCTCTCCCAGGGATAGAATGAGATGACATTTGTAAAGCGCTTTGCAAACCACAGAGTGTTATTATTGTTGTTGTTATTATACCTGAGAAATAGTAGTGAGAGGAGCCAGAGGCTGGGGAGGATGTTGACAGCCTGCTCATGAAGTTATCCAAAACAGCCATGAAGTAAGTGAGTAAATATTTTGGAAGCAGTTGTGATTTTGTGGAAAGGCTTAGAGTCAAGACCAATGTTCAGATCTTGACTCTAATCCTTCCTAGAGGTATGAGCATGAATACAAGCCAATTAACCTTTCTGATCCTCAGTTTCCCCATCAGTAAAGTGGGATCAATGCCTGTGCTGCCTGCTCCTGGGGGATGTTGTGAGGAGAAGGTTCTGTAAATTATATGAATGTGAGTCATTATTACTACATTCCGGCTATGAAGTTACATCCTTGGAGTATGATTAAGCTTGAATAAAGGACACTGAAAAGGAATGTTTGGCGAAGGTTCCAGATTCTGCAGCCTCCATTCTGACATATGCTGATTTTAAAAGAAAGAAATGCCTAAACTGACATGAATTAGATTCTCAATAGAAGGCCCAGACCCATTCAACATAACTGGAGCTTCCCAGAGCAACTATTAGTGATGTGGATCCCCTGCCCAGGTTACCTCCCCTTCTCTTAAATAGACGAGGTGGAGAGGGTCTCCCAGAGAACTCTCCTGTAACAGCCACGATAAAACTTGCCTTCTGAGATTCCAAACCTACAATCATATTTGGTGAGAAGGCACAGGAGTGGTTGATCTAGGGTGGATCCCAGTGCTACAGGAGAACAGAATTACAAAGTTGAGTCTCAGGCCCAGTTCCTACGAGCATCAAAGTAATTTTTCTTCATATTCTCTCTCAATAATCATTTAGTCAACTAGAATATGTTAAGCACCTACTATATGCCAGGCCCCGTGCTAAGTACTGGAAAAATCACAGAAATATCCTTCATTGGTCATAATACAGCTACCTCCTGATCAGGAGGTAAGCCAACACCTCTCACAGCACTAATCCATCAAGATCAACCTATGGACTTTCTGTGGAAATTAAATGAGAGCTTTCTGCCCCGACTGCTGCAGTCTCAGAATTAATGGGGTCAGTAGACACACAGATGAAACTATGTGCCTCATGTTATAAAAATTCTATCAGGAGTTTAGAAAGGTTCTGTTATAAGAATTTCTCTCTTTAGTAAGAATGGGTATGAATATTATTAGGCTTTTTGCGTTAGAACTAAAATTACGCAGGTAAGGAAGCTATCTGGTAGATTGATAGATTGGTTTGTGCCCCCCCTTACCCCCCACCCACCCACTCTCCAGCCCCATAAAAAAGAAGTAACTGGAGAGCAGGAACTCTTTTGTTTTGATTTTATATCCTCCATACCTGAATAGTACCTGGACATAATAGGTAGATAATAAATGTTTGTTGATTAATTTGGGCAAAATTTCAGCTCAAATATAAAGTACATTTTAGTTTTGTGTGCTTGTGTACATAATGTTCATAAAGATTTGTGGAGGGGGTGTGGGGGGAGGGAGGCAGAAAGACAGAGACAGAGGTTTAATTTTAAAAGTATTTGGGAAATGCCTACTCTGTGCAAGGTACTGTGGGCTCGATGCTGGGGATATAAATACAGTACCGGAATAATCCTGGCCCTTAAGAAGTTTACATTCTACTGGGATGAAGCAACATATATGCAAAAAAGCCATGATGGGGGGACGGGGGAGGGAGAGGCAAGCATTGATCATTGGTGATTCTTGAGCTGAACCATAATGGCAACTAGGGATTACAAGAGGTGGAGGTGAAGAGGCAACATTGCAAGCATGGGGATCAGTCACCACAGAGGCATAGAGATGGGAGATGAAATCTTGTATAAGGGCAAAGCAAGCAGGCCAATTTAGCTAAAAGAGCTCATGAGGGAAATTAATGTAAAATCGGCATAGACAAATAGATTGCAGTCAGATTATGAAAAGTTTCAGTTGCCAAACAAAACTTTTTGTGGGGTTTTTGTTTGTTTGTTTGTCTGTTTTCACAATTTTGTCCTAGACCTCTAAGATAAATAGGGAGTTCCTGGAGCTTTTTGCAAGGCTTTGCCTTTTGCATTTTGGAGGGAATAAAAAAATCAGATTCCAGGATTTTCTCTCTCCAGTAGTTGCAGTTTAATCTTGTGTAATTCTTAACGTGGCTTCTTGATGCTTAGATTCATTTTCTCTGGTTGCATGAAGTATTTGACTTAGAAGTTCTAGATGATATTCCTGGGTGTTTGCATGTGAAGTTTCTTTCAGGAGGCAATCATATTCTTTCTTTTATTTTGCCCTATGGTTCTACGGGCTTTTTCATGATTCCTGAAATATGGCATCCAGACTCTACCACGAAAGTCACTAAACTGCATATTCTATAATACTGCAATACCACTACTAGATTTATACTCCAAAGAAATCAAAGGGGGAAAAGAGCCCCATATACAAAAAAAAAAAAAGAACAAAAAACACAGTAGCACTTTTTGTTATAGCAAAACTGGAAGCTAAGGAGGCATTCGTCATTTGAGGAACAGGTGAACAAATTCTTGAATATGGATGTAGCATAATATTATTTTGATGTAAGAAATAGTTAAAGGGATAGATTCAGATAAACCTGGGAAGGTATATGTGAGCTGATACAGAGTAAACTGAGAACCTGAAAAATTAATGTAATGACTCTAACATTGTTCATGGAAAAGACTTTGAAAGATTTAAGAACTGTTATCAATGCAATGACCAATTATAACTCCTGAAGACTGATGGTGAATCTTACTTCCAACCTCTTGGCAGAGAGGTGATGGAATAGAGATGGAGAACAAGATATACATTTTCAGATATAGCCAATATGAGTTTATTTGTTATAAGTGAAGTTTTTTTCCCCTCTTTTGGTGACTGGGAGATAGAGTTGGATGGGTAGCAAGAGTGACTAAAAAAAAAGTGGGAGATGCTTTTAAAAAAAGGAAGAAAAGAAAAAAGAAAGAACGGAAAAAAGGAAGAAAAGAAAAGTGATTAACGAATCACTAAAAATTTATAGAATTGAGCAGAAGGAAGTTCAGAAAGGAAGACAGAGAAACACAATAAAGAAATACTATAAGGCTGGAGTTTCCACAAGTTTGAATTATACCAAAGACAAAAACAAAAACCAATAAGCCGTCCACAGAGAGTTAAAAAAAAAAACCCCTATATAACAAAAGTTCAACTTCATATTCATCCTTTTTTCACTTTACTTTGCACATTAAAATGTTCATGTTCATTAATATTTATTAAATTCACAATAACAATTATAAAATTTTAAAAATAAATATAGCATCCAGATTTTTTCATTTCTTCATGATCTTCAGGGAGTTTGAGGATTCTTAAGAACACTCTCTCCTTGACTGTTTTCCAAGACACTTATTTTTCATAGTGTATACCTTACACTTCCTTCTTTTTCCCAAAGTTTTCCTTGTTCTAATGTTTCTTGTGTCAGACCACTGAGTTCGAATCACTTCATTTTTTGTTCAAGGGGCCCATGACTTGCATGAGATTTTCTGCCTTTTGCTCAAAGCTGTTTATTATCCTTCCGGTTCTCTTTTTTCTCAGGCTGTAACTTCATTTATAATCTCATTTTTAATGGCATTCAATTCTTTTATAGTTCTTTGGCCAAACCATTTTTTGTCTCCTTTTCAAATTACTCTCCTTATCTGGGTTTATCTCTTGGGCTTTTCCTAAACTACAGTGTTTCTCCATTGTGTTTATTGTCTCCTACACTATAGTATTACTTCACTGTATTTGTTGTTTTCTCATATTTTCAGCTTCAATTCTTGAGTTAGGAATTTTGGACCAGGACTAGACTCCAGCCTTTCCAGCTCTCTTAGATGGGCTGACTGGGCCCTATGTGGTCCTGTCCTCTCTGCACTCTGGCTCTGGATGTTGCTGTCACTGTCCTTCTAAATGGGGTTGTTGGTATTAGACTCCACCCTCTGTCTCAATCTTTTATTTCTGTATCATCCAGGCGACCCATTGAGAGTTTTGGCTTCAGTCCATCTCTGTCTCCTTCCCTAATCGTCTTATATTTCTTACATATCCTATTCCCAGGTGACTCTAAACCCTGCATAGTCATGGGATGTTAGAGATGGTGCTGATTTCAGGTCTCCTGCAAAGTTCTCCAGCATGAGTGTCCATGCACTGAGCTCAATCCGTCCCCTGCTTTGGCCACCAGTACTCCAAGGAGTGTGCAAGTGGGCCCTGTCTCCTTAAGCATTGACCTATGGAGGAAGGTTCTGTCCTCAGCTTTTGTTCAGACAGGCCAGAGGTAGGCTCTAACTTTAAGTCCTAATTGCTGGAGCTTCCAGTGACTTATAACCACCCAGGGCTAGAGCATCCTAGTTCAGAGCACCTGCTAACTTCAGACCCATTTATCAGAACTCACAGTGACTCCCCTATTGTGTTCCCACCTCCCCCCCAGTCTTCACTGACTTCCAGTCATCTTTTACATCATTCTGGATTAGTAAGAGGAGCTTTTGTTGATTTTTCCTCAATCCAAAGTCATTTTCAGATATGTATTAGATTGCATGTGGAAGAAATGAATTCCTCTCCAGCTTTTCACATCACCATCTTAGCAAAGAGTCCCTCCCACTGGAGCTTCTTAAGAAGGAGAATGAAATAGTCAGGCTTGGACTTTAAGAATTTCAATTTGGCAGCTGAGTGGAGGATGGAATGCAGGAAGCCAAACTAAAGCATTTTTACATTTTTAAATACAATAAAAGTATATTTTAAAATGTAAGAACCATTCTTGGCTCTGGCTGTACTGTAGTTTGCCAACCCATGGAAAAGAAAAAGGAGAGGCAGAGCCAGAGAGAAAAATAGGGAGGCTATTAAAATCATCTAGGCAAGATTTGATGAGGGTCTGAAATAGGACAGTGGCTATGTGAATGGAGAGAAGGTGATGGATGTTGTCAAGTTAGATTGACGGGACCCAGGTGATTAGAAATGGAGTCTTGAAGAAGAATGAAAGCTTGAGCCACTGACATTTTGAACCAAGGTGATTAATAGGGTGATGCTGCCCCAACAGAAATAGAGAAACTAGGAAGATGGGTGAGTCGTAGGGGGTTTTGGGGTGGGAGAAGGGGAAGGTTAGAAGACAATGAATTCCATTTTGGATCAGGTCAGTTTGAGATGCCTATGAATCATGCAGGTAGAGATGGCTGGAAGTCAGTTAATGACATAGAAATAGAACTTGGGATAGAGAAGAGGAGTAGAGGTGAAGAGTTGGGAATCATTGGCATTGACTGAGCCCATGGGAGCCAATGAGATCACCAGAAGGATCGATGCAGAGAGGCAAGAAAAAAGACCCAGGACAGAGCCCTTTGGGGGAAAATACTACACAAGAAGGTTCAGGACATAGATGAGAATCAGCAAGAGACTGAGAGAGGGTCCAGAGTTAAGAAGAGAGTTTTCTTAACCTTTTACACTTTGTCATATTAATTCTAAAAAGTCAACTTCTCTGATTTTTCTTTGGGGGATGAAGGAAAGGACAAGAAGAGAACTAGGTCTAGAGTAATAATCCAGACATCCTCTGGAAAGATGTCTTTAATTGGCAACACACTTGGGCTTTAAGGAAGTAACCATGGTGTTCATGTAACCAGAAGAACTCTTGCTGGAACCCAAGCCCACCCAATAAGCAGTCTAGAGATAATTCCTGACTCCTGTGGGAAAACATTACTTTTTAAAATCTCAGATCAGCTCAGCCAGAGCAAAATATTCTATTAGGCATTGTGGAGAGTTACAAAGAGCTTAATAAAGGTATGGAGGAGTTCCTAATACAAAGTACCACTTTGCCAACAAAAGTGTCGCAAGAGGCCTGGGTCCCAGAGCCCCCACCAGTGTGTCCTATTTAAGCTCAACTTTCCCTGAAATGCTGGCTCCAGTTTCTGCTTCTGGCAGAGAGATTTGGTCCCACCCTGTGCAGCTGGCCATAGCTAACCTTTGCTGGTCACCACCTGTTAGGTTGAGCTATGTGTAATAAAGTGAGGGAATGTAAGAGCAAGGAGAAGATGGCCTAGGGATCCCTTTCATAGATCACCTTTCAAGTGCTCTAAGTCTCTCTTAATCTTTGTCTCATTGTTGGTTTCTAAATGACTTCAGAAAATTTCTAGGCTTTTCAAAGAATTTGCACCCTTCCCCCACCCCTCAACATCACTGCTTACTCCTCAAATCTTTCCCATTCCCTACCCCCTGACAACACTATTAGCATTCACCCTGAAGCAGCTGTATTCTCCAGTATAACTCTTACAGGGGCTGCTCCCCAGAATCTCAAGCAGAATTAGTGCTGTACCCATGGGGTATTCTGGTTCTAGGTAAGTTGCCAAGAGGCTCTCTGGTCTAGACAATGTACATGGTCTTTACTCCCTGGATTTCCCTGCCACTGTAAAATAGAAATTTGCTGCAAAGTCAGTGCTTTCCAGAAGATGTATGGATTATTACTCTATTTCTCTTCCTATTTTCCTCTTTCCCCCCCCCCAAAAAAAGCAGAGACCGTGATCTTAGAATTAACATGACAAAGTGTAAAAGCTTCAGCAAAATTTAAGCAAGCTTCCTAGAAAAGGGGAAAATGCTCAAACGGAAGCTTTTGTGGGTTTGTTTTGTTGTTGCTGCAAAAAACATCAGCTTCAGATGAATTTCAAATATGTCTTTATCTGTGGTTATTCCCCCTCCTCCAACATTCCTCCATAAAGAGGCTTTGACCAAACTGGCAGCACTTGCACTGGGTAAATTCTTATCTTGTTCTTCCAGGAACATAATGCAGTCACAGTTCACAAATGCAAATTTAGGATCTATACCAGGCCCAGGAAGGGGGCAGGGGAGGGATTTATGAGGCCACTTCATTAATGCTTCTTGGAAGCTGACTATTATACATAAGGACCAAGATAAAAAGCTCTGTAACATCTTGAGCAATGTGCTGATAATGAGGTATGTAAATGTTACAAATGGAGGAATGTATGATCACGTTTCACACACCAATAGGAACATTCAGCCCACTTTTCATTATGTATTTGGTTTAATTCGTTCTGTGTGTACTGTAGGCAGAGTTCACCATGTAGCACAAAAAAAAAGACATAAAAAGAAAACACATTGATTTTTCTTTTCCTTTCCTAATGTTTTCCTCCATTCAAATGACTCAATATCCTCAAGGGAAGATGTACATGCCTGCTTTAGACACGACATAAATCTTGGATGTTTTCACCAAAGCTCCAGATGATTTCTGTTCAGCTAACCCATCAGAAAACAGATCCATGTGCTATGCTATACCATACCATACCATACCATACCATGCCATACCATGCCATGCCATACCATGCCATACCATACCATGCCATACCATACCATACCATGCCATGCCATGCCATACCATACCATGCCATGCCATACCATACCATGCCATGCCATGCCATACCATGCCATACCATACCATGCCATACCATACCATACCATGCCATGCCATGCCATGCCATACCAAACCATACTATACTATACTATTCCATACTATACTATACTATCCATACTATACTGTACTATCCATACTATACTATGCTATGCTATAGTGTACTTTGTACTATACTGTACTGTACTAAACTGTGCTATGCTAGCATAATTTGGAGTATAGATGAACAGCATCCCTTTGTTTCTTTACTGGGCTGTTGTGGCTTTTTTTTTCAGTCAGGCACCCAGGAAACACTTATGAGATTGATACTGTGTGTTATGTGAGAGGAAGCACATTAAACTGACCTTCCCAAAATGTAGGTTTGACCATATCCTTCCTAAAATGTGTCACCCAGCATTAAACCCTGTATTCTAGCCATGGCCTGGCTAGAACAACATGCAGCAGGAAAGCACTTCCTCTGTCCTAGAGGTTACAGCTTTTTTTAATGCAGCCTAAGATAACATCAGGGTTAAGTTTGGGTTGGGTTTTTTATTTTTATTTTTACTACTACTATTGTGTCACACTATTGATTCATACTAAATCTGCATTCCACTAAAACGCCCATATCTTTTTCAGATAAACTTCTGTTTAACTTAGGCCACCCCCATCTTATATTTAGTAAGTCTATTTTTTTAATTGAAGTATGAGACTTTAAATTTATCCTTTGTAAAATTAACATTATTAGACTTAGAACAATGGAAGAACTTTAATATTTCCTGTATTAGCTCTTCCTCCCAGCTTTGAACATATCAGAACATAGAAGATTAGAACTGAAAGGCCCTTAGGACATAGAACATGAAATGTTTGTATTAGAATGGACCTTAGGACATAGGGTGCCAGAGTTGGACTTAAGAACAAAATGTAAGAGCTGGAGGGGCCTGTAAGACATAGAATATAAGGAGTGGGAAGAGGAGGAGGAGGAGGAGGAGGAGGAGGAACACAGAATATCATAGCTGGGAGGGCCCTTAGGACATAGAAAATTAGAACCAGACAATCTCAGAATACAGACCATGGGCCACTGGGCCATTGCAAGTCATCTTGACTTTTGTCCTGCCACTGGATTGCATATGACTGGAAGAGAGAGTGAGGCTGAAGACTTTTGCCATCTCTGATTCACTTAAATCCAATTCATTAGCAAGTCAAGACATCACTTCATGACATCACAGGTGCTCTTCAGAAACAAAAGACGTACTACAACATGCAAATTTCACAAATATGCTGCCTATGCCTTTTCTAAATAACCATGAAAGAAAAATCAAACCACACAGTATCAAGAACAGATCCCTGGGATGCTCCACTTGAGAGCTCCTTCCAAGTTCATAGCAAAACATTAATGACTACTCTTCAGGTCTGGCCATTCTACAAGTTCAAAATCTGCCTAACTGTATCTCTCCATCTTTTCCACAAGAACATGAGATATTTTATCAAATGCTTTACTCAAATCTAGGGAAACTATGTCTGCCATAGTCTACAAGCTACTAGTTTATGCAGCTGTCAAAAAAAAAGATAAAGAGAAAAGAAGGTACTTCCAGCATGACCTATTGGTGATAAAGCCCTATTGGTTCTGTGATCACTGCTTCCCTTTCAAGATGTTCAATAACCGTCACTTTGATACACTATAAAATTTCACCAGGAATCAAAGTCAAGCACATCGACCAGCAGTTTGTAGATGGAGATAGGGTTGGGTAGCTTAAAGAGAAGAAAGAAGAAGAAGGAGAAGAAAGAGGAGGAGAAGGAGGAGGAGGAGGAGGAGGAGGAGAAGAAGAAGAAGAAGAAGAAGAAGAAGAAGAAGAAGAAGAAGAAGAAGAAGAAGAAGAAGAAGAAAAAGAAAAAGAAGGAGGAGGAGGAGGAGGAGGAGGACAAGGAGGATAAGGACGAGGACAAGGAGGAGGAGGAGGACAAGGAGGAGGAGAAGGAGAAGAAGGAGAAGGAGGAGGAAGAGGAGATGAAGGAGGAGGTGGAGGTGGAGGAGGAGAAGAAGGAAGGGGAAATTCAAAAAGAGGCATTATTAGTGATTCAAGCTGTATGAAGGCACAGAGTCAAAAGAGACAAAACTCAAACAAAAGGAATAATGATTTAAAAAAAAACCCTCTGGGTCAGGGATATGGATAGTTCTCAAAGAAAGAAATTCAAACTATGAACAGCCACAGAAAAAAAAAATTCCAGATCACTAATGATTACACAAATGAAGCTTAAAGCAACTCGGAGGTTCTACCTCATAGTCATCATAATGGCAAAGATGATGAAAAAGAAAAACACCAAATGGTAAAGTGACTATCCAGAAAACACGCGTATGAATACACGCCTGGTGGAGCTGGGAATTCAGCCAGCCATCTAAGTAAGCAGTTTGGTCATAGACCCAAAAAGTTATTAAACTATATATACTCTTTAACCCTACCAATACAATTTCCAATCCTACCTCACCATAAACCAAAGAAAGAGTGAAAGGACAATTGTACAAAAGTATCTGTGGCAGCTCTTTTTATGGTGGCAACTGGAATCTAAGTGGATCCCCCATCAATCAGGGAAATAACTTGACAAATTGTGGTCTATGAATGGAATGGAATACTTTTGTACCATAAGAAATTGTGAAAGGGGTGGTGTCAGAGAAACCTGGGAGGATTTGTATGAACTGACGCAGAGTGAAGTAAACTTAGAACCAGGAGAACAATTTACACAATAACAACACTGTAAGGACAAACAACTTTCTAGGGCTTGAGAACTCTGATCAATGCAATGACCAGCCGTGATTCCAGAGGACTAAAATACTCCACCCATTTCTTGACAGAGACAACAAACTCAAGACATGGAATGAGAGACGTTTAGGGGCATGGACAATGTAATACCTTGTTTTGCTTCACTATACATATTTGTTACAAGATCTTTATTTTTCTTTCTTTTTTTTCAGTGGAGAGGTAGGATATTGGAAGGAGACAAAATAAATTTTAAATTAAATTTTAACTTGATAAAGGGAAAATGTCATTCTTTAGGTGGGTCTATTTTAAATGAACTATTATATACATCCGTGTCTAATAATTTCTAGAGTTATCTGCTACAATACAGATAATACCTATTTTCTGTAGTATCTGCTCAATCCATTCCCATGAGCAATTTTGAAAAGCATGCTATTTTAGCATTAAATTAATGCTAAAGGGGAAGGAAGAACAAGTTATTTTAGGAGAGGCTTCAATTCCATCCCTGATAAGATAAATGTACCTGCTGAGACTTATAGTCAAGTAAAACGAACAAATGAACAAAAAATGTAATGTACTTATCATGTTGGCCATAAAACGTTCTCTGAATACTAGAAAACCTTTCCATTGATAAATTCAGGTTCTAATGACAACTACAAAATAAACTACACAGACCTTAAGTTAGGAGAGGGAAGTAGCACAGAGAAATGGTTTCAGGAAACAGGCCAATTCCCAAGACTGTAGATCAGAGCTAATGCATATATTTGCTTGCTGTTTGACACAAAGAAATAAGCATCGGCTGAAGATAAACCACTGAAAGTTGTTGGTTTGTTGGGTTTTTTTTTATGTAAGATACTGGAGGTCTCTCTATCTTTTGAAAAGAGAAGAGGATAGCTGGTCCCCACCTGCAATACAGAGATAATGAGAAAATCCATGAAGAGACTGAGCTCTTTCAGTCGACCAATCAAAAAGCAGTTAAGTGACCACTAGTATGTGTCAGGAGGATGCCAAATACTGATAACACAAAGCAAAAATTAAATAATTCCCATTCTCAAGAAGCTTACAGAATATGCACAAAATAAATACAAGGTAATTTTTTGTGTTATGGCTCCTTTTAGAAATCTGGTGATGCCTGTGGACTCTTTCTCAAAATAATGTTTTTAAAAAAACAAAGTAAAATGTATAGGGTTAGGAAGGAAACTAGTTATACTGAAATATAGTGATCAAAATAACATTATAGATTAGTGTTAAATAATGATATTGAATAATAATAATGTTAAATATAATAGCATTAAATAGCAATTTCTCAGACTTAAAGTTAAGAACTCTTGACTGATGGCGGCTACTGACCCGAGTTTTGAAATCAGCTATGCATTCTGAGAGGCCAACGTGAAAGAGGTTGTATTAACTAATTATCATCCAGTGGTTCTCAACCTTCCTAATGCCTCGACCCTTTAATACTTGTATGTGGGCGTATCTGCATGTGGACAGACCTGCTTGGAGACGGATAGAGGAGCCATGTCTCGGTTCCTAAGACCATCGGAAATACGTGTTATTTCTAAGGCTAGCATGACCATGTGTCATTTTACAAGAGGGAAGAAGGAGACCTGGTCGTTCTGAGCCCAGCCAATTATTGGAGAGCCTTCCATAGTGTATTCTAAGAGTAGCTGGGATGCCTCCCAATGTCCCTCCAACATGTTGCTACCACAGTGCCTTGGAGAGCCTCTTATTCAGGCTTAGTGGTGGTAGACTCCAGCTACCTGGGTAGATGAACAGCAGAATAATTCTGTACTCAAGCCAGAATGAGCCTAGGGAGAAAAGAAAACTGGGAAAAGGGTTTTTTCCCTTCATGGATTCTGCCCCTGTTGAAGTCAAGCATCAGGCAGACTAAGTGAAAAGAAATCCTATTTGTTCAATGTGTGTCTTAAAGTGCCCATGGGACTTTGTATTGGGTAATTCTTTCCAAGTGTTGAAAAAAATATGCTTCCTGTTTCTCTTAGCCAAGTCTGGAGGCTTAGGGTAGAGGAAGAAAGGAAGGAAAGAAGCAAAGAAGGAAGGAAGGAGGGAAGGAAGGAAGGAGGGAGGGAAAGAAGGAAGGAAAGGAAGAGTGGAAGAAATGAAGGAAGGAAGGAAGTTAGGAGGGAAGGAAGGAAGGAGGGAGGGAGGACTCCTGTTACAAGATGAATTGAATCCCCCATTGAACTGAGTAATAGTCACTCCCATCAAACCTACTTTATCTGTGTACACAAATAATCTTCAAGATACTCAAAGGTCGATTTTAATGTCTCAAGAGCTTCCTTGCCTCCAGCTATTTTAAATGAGCTATTCAAAGTGTATCCAAGTTATCAGTTTGCTAAGATGAAGAATAACCCAAAAGTGTTTGATTTCCAGAGCATAAAAGAAGCAGCAGACCCTGTCTCCTATGTTTTGATTTTATCCATTTGTGCATGTATGTGTGTATGTGTGTCAATCTGTCTATTGAGATAGACAGACAGACAGACAGATAGATAGATAGATAGACAGACAGAGAGATAGATAAATAGATAGATAGACAGACAGACAGATGGGTATACACTGACTGCATGGTAGAGTAGAACTGACTGTAGGACTTGACATCTTTAATACTGTGTAAACATGAGCAGGGCATTTAACCTCTGACCCTCAATTTCCTCATCTGGAAAATGAGCATGGGGGAGAGAGAGAGAGAGAGAGAGAGAGAGAGAGAGAGAGAGAGAGAGAGAGAGAGAGAGAGAGATAACACCTCAATCTAATATGTTGCTATAAGGCTCAAATGAGATGCTATATGTGAAGCAATTTATAAGTCTTGTCAGCTACTTCCCTATTTATCCTGTATCTGTTTGTTCTTTAGGAGAGAGGTCCTTAATCTGTCATCCGTGAACTTGTTGGTTTTTTTTTAATTTTAACAACTCTATTTCAAAGTAATTGATCTCTTTTGTAACCCTGTGTGGTTAATTTTATGCGTTTGAAAACACCAAACTCAAAAGGGCTCCACTATTTTCTTTCTCAGTCTCTCTTTTGACCGTATCCCTGTTACCTCATCTTCTCCCCCCACTCTCCCACTCCCTACTTCACCCACCCCTCCAAGAGTGCTCCCTCTCCCCCCACCCTTCCAATCCCACCCGACGCCTCTCCAAAAGTTCCCCATCCTCTCCCCCATTCCAATCCACACACCCCTCTACGAGTTCCTTCCCACTCTGTCCCCCAGTTTTCTCACCTCTCTTCACCCTTCCAGATATTCATGTTGTTTCCTTGTCAACCTAGATGAGAGTAAGGTTCCAACATGACCAGCCCTTCACCACCACCTGCTTCCTCTATAATACATTATCTCTTTCATTCACACCTCAAGTTTTGTGATACAATTGCTCCTTTTTACCTTTTCCTACCCAATTTCGTTTTTTAGAATCATCCCATCATCCACAATTCAGCCCCAGCCTTTCTTTCAAACTACCTTCGTAACAATGACAGTTTAAGAATACTGATAATATTTTCATGTTATATAATAAGTAAACAGTTTGACCCTAGTGAGCGCCTTATAATCAATCTTTAATGTTTTCCTTATATTTCTTATGGATCTTTCATGTCAAATTTTCTGTTGAGTTCTGGTCTTTTTGTTACGAATACGCGAAAGTCTTTCAGTTCGTCAGATACCCATTTTTTTTCATTCAGGACTGTAATCAATAAGTCATTCTGACTATGATAAATACACAAATTAAAAATAAAGGGCGTATGAAGAAAGACATTATCCGAGTCCAGAGAAAGAATTGATAAGTAGTGGCATATACAGAATAACATATCTGCATACATGTGTGTGTATGTATATATATACGTATACATATATAGATATATAGATATATAGATATACACATATCTCTGTGTCTGATGGGAGCCAAACAGTAGAGATTTACGTCATGATTTTGTGGTCCGTTTGGAGGGAATAGTGAGTTGTGTGTGGCAGATTTGTAGTTTCACGCGCAGTCATCTTTTTCATCGTACTATGCATAGAAATGCTCGTTTTACTCTGTGAATTGAGAATAAAATTTTTGTAAAAAATAGTACGTACATAGCCTGAGCCAGTGACGTTAAACTCAAACAGACACATCCCCCAGCCAGCCATGCGTTGGCTTAATATCCTTTGTATCGTATTATGTTTTTCGTTTCTTTTCATTACGTTTTAATTTGGTTAGGGCAGTGCCGGGGAGCTCTGTGGGTCACATGTGCCCAGTAAATTGGACGCTTCTGGTCTAGGCATTCCAGCAACCTAGATTTATCTATTCATCTTTCTATCATCCATCCACCTATCAGTCTTTTTTATTTTTATCCTGAATATGATTGGCATGATAAAGATGATATTTCCTAAAAATTTATAGGATGCTATTTAAAATGAACAGTTGGGTGTTTAAAAGAGATCTGACTGAGTTACAAAAAGCCCCCACTGATAGAAAAATGTATAAAATTAAAATACAAACTTGTAAAAAAATGTTAAATAAAATTTTAAGGGCTCTGTAGGCTTCACCCTCCTGCCAAAGGGGACTGTGACACACAAAGAATGCAAGAATCCCCATGCTACAAGTCAGAAGGGAGAACTTCAGTTCACAAAGTAATGATTCCAGCACAATCTCAGAACTCTACTGGAACCTGAGTCTTCTGACTTTAAGACCATGGCTAAGTAACATTTTGGAAATGAATGAATCTTTCCATGTGGACTGGCTGGGCAGCCCCTTTTTTGTTTTTTAAACAGCAGACCAGATTCATTTTATTAAACCATCATAAACTTGCCTTGAACTTGTCTGCTATGATTTAACGAAGAGAGACTTCTAGCTTGGATGACCAGTTAGTACCCAATTAAAGACAGTTAATTTGTCAACACAGGCTCCCCCTGTTTCTGTGCATGCATTACTGATTAGCAGGAACTGCAGCCTAAGACTTGTCCCTGATTCATACTCTTTTTTTGGTCTGCACTATAAATGAATCAGTGTGGGGAATTTCCAGTATGAAAACTCCCTCTACCAATCTCAGGCCTACAATTCCTCTGTAACTTAAAGTCTTAGAGAGTTAGCTCAGGGCGTTGAGGAGTTAAATGACTTGCCCAGCGTCACATAATCAATATGTGGCAAAGGCAGGACTCCAAATCAGGTCTTGCTAACATTAAGGATGACCCTCTATCCACAGCAGGCTGAGCAGCGTGCCATGACGAATTGATTGTTGAACTTAAAATCCAGAAGACCTAGCCTTAGATCCCACCTCAGATATTTACTAGTCATGATACCCTGGTCCTCAGTTTCCCCATCTGTAAAGTGAGCATAATAAAAGCACAGGATTGTAAAGATCCAATGAGAACATGTATATAAAATGCTGGAAAATTTTAATGAGGCTGTGGACTACAGTCACTGGACCTGTGATGTCATTAGTATAGGAAACTCAGAAGTAAGGAAACTCCCTCTCTCAGTGAAGAACAGAACCTTCTCTGTAACTCACCTAGAACACCAAGAGGTTAAACAGTCAGGGCCCCTGGTCACAGCCAGCATGTGCTAAAGGCAGGATTTGAACCCAGGTTTTCTTAGCTTTAAGGTCAGCATTTTCCAGTATACTCCCCTGACTTTTAACATTAAAAGTCTGTCTAAATATGATCTACCGTGTTCATTGTCATTATGTCATAGCTATCATACATAAGGATGGATGTTGATGAACTGAAAACCGCTTAAACATTGACAAAACTCTTGATAAGGAGTGCCCTCCCCGCCCACCCATGTCCTCATCGGTCACATGCTTACATGGCCTCAGGGAAGTTCTAAGATATAGTCGTAGGGAGGAATACTTCATTGCTTTGATAGAGTCGTGATGGGATCAGTGTGGACCCTTCTTCTACCCATGCAGATTCCAGCCTCTCCACACCTTCTGATACAGTGATCTCTGAGAATATTTTTCTGTAAATCCTCCCGTGCAAGGGTGTCTGGCCCAAATGCTAGAGGCTTCCTCTGGTTCTTTTAAAGTAGCTTATGGATACTAAGGACATTCTTTCCTCTCACTATAGAGCCAGGTCACACTCTCTATTCTAGTCATGTGTGTATATATATATATATATATGTATATGTATATATATATGTAATTATATACATACATATCTTTATCTATCTATCTCTATCTATCTTTAGGTAGATGTCGTCAGATATATTTTTTTATATATTAAATAGATATTAGATATATATCTTTATATCTACATATTAGATATACATCTTTACATATATACACACATATCTTTAATATACACACATACATATGCGTGTGTATATATGTACATATAGACATACTTTTATATACATATACTTTATTTTAGCATTAATTTTTTAAATTTTGAATTCTAAATACTCTCCCTCCCTCCAACCCTTCCTAAACCCCTTCAGAAGTCAAGCCATGTGATATCAATTACACATGTGAAATCATATAAAACATGTTACCATATTAGCCATATTCATATATGTCTTCAGTGATAGCTTGTGGACCACTCTTCATGCATAAATCCCATTTCCATTGTCCTTTCAATTAGCCATATTTTGATCCTTCTAAGCTAGGAATTGTTATATTATGTTTAGCCACAAAACATCATCGGGGAATATTGACCTCAAAATGGTGGGTTTTTGCAATATGGAGCGGCTTATGATCATTGAGTGTTATATGTTTCCCAAATGAAGTCCAGCCTGATGTCCTATTTAGTTTTAGACCCAGCTCACTCTTCATTTCTACTGCACGTCTAACATAGATAAGCAGATGGATTCAATGGGCTGCCCATCCTTGCTTATTCATCCATTTAGTGTTTCCTGTGTCAGTTGTTAGATGGATCTCCTTTAAGTACCCATGAACTGATCTTCAAACAGGAAGATGGGTAGTCCTTCATTATTTGTAAGGTATACCTCTTTTATTTTAACTACATACAGCATAATCTCTAAGACACTGACGAGTACCTTTCATGAGCATATATCCCTGCTTAATAATACATTTAATGTTGATATTCAGTGGATGCTAAACAAAATTATCCTTGTAGCTAAACCTGTTCTAGAATGTGATGTGATTTTAACATATGCAAGGTAAACTACTTATTTGAGAATAACCTTTAAGGTTATATTTTGTTCTACTATATCAAAAAATTAACAAATAGCAAAAATCTCATGTTCTCTCTACCATTTAATCAATCATATGATTGTGATGGTGTAAAAAATTGTCTTGAGGATGGTGCAACTGTCCAGCCTACCAGGCAACAAAAAATTGAGAAGTCAGGGTGGCTGGGACCTGAGTTCAAAGGAGTTTGGGACTTGAAACTGGGACTGTGTTGTATGGGAACCAAGCTAAACTATCAACTTAATCCCTTTCCCCTCCTAATCCCTTTGGTTCAAAGAGGGAGGGGTATTATGTCTCCCATGTGTTGGGAGTATAAGTTTGTATATTTGTGATTATATGTATAACTTTTGAAGTAGATATTTCTATGTAAAAGCTTTAAAAAATTATCTTGAAAATCACTCTGAATACTTAAAATTATGTCCACTTCAAAGCAGATTACTTCTGTATATATCTGAGCAGGTGTAGCATCAATGTAATACTCACAGCTCCAATGGCAACTGTGAATATGCTGGCATAGTGCTCAATTGCAAAATATAACAGACTCTCCATATAGAAGACAGAAGCAAAACATTTATTCAGACACCAGAAAACCAAATCCCAACACCAGGAAACCGAATCCGTCATAGCAACATAGAAGTCAATACACCATAACACAGCAGAGAGCCATACCATCCTCTAGCCTTCCCACAAACCAACATTTAGTCACAAGCCTATCCGTCTGCCTTGGTGCATCCTTTCCTCCCTCCATCTCTGACTGCTCTGCTCTACCCCTCAGCAAACTCCTCCCACCAGAGGCTCCATGTGATTACATTCAGTCTGTAAGGGGACTGGGAAGATCTTCAAATTCCTTTAGGCTTATTAAGGAGCAGGGAAGATCTTCAAATTACCATTCCCATTCCCATTATTCCTAATTTCATTTTAAGTGCTAGCTGTGAGGCAGGCAGGTAGTGCGGTGAACAGTCAATGCTGGGCTTGGAGTCAGGAAGACCTGAGTTCAAATCCAGCCTCAGACATTTACTAGCTGTGTGGCCCTGGGCAAGTCCTGTAAATTTATTTGCCTGGGTTTCCTCGAGTGTAAAATGAAGATAACAATAGCACCAAACTCACAAGGTTTTTGTGAGGATCAGATGAAATAATATCTGTAAAGTGCTTAGCACGTGTCTGGCACGTAGTACGTGCTTCATAAAGGCCTGATCCCTTCCCCAATCTCTGCTTCCTCACATCAGTACTGAGAGTGGTCACTTAGGTGGTGACACAGTAGTGTCAATGAGAGAAGGGCACAGAGTAGCTTGTTTCCTTATACTTATCTCCTCTGCACATATTATTTCTAGCCCAAATAAATCGTATAAATAACTATTGAGGTCTCCTGCAGCAGAGGACCTTCCCATCTACCACTGCCATGAGTACAGCACCTTCCACAACTCACGCCCATCCCCACCCCCAGCAATGTACTTAGTTTTCTCTTTTTTTGGCTTTTCGGAGGGTAGAGGGCAGGGTAATTGGGGTTAAGTGACTTGCCCAAGGTCACATGGCTGGTAAGTGTTAAGTGTGTGAGGCCGGATTTGAACTCAGGTCCTCCTGACTCCAAGGCCAGTGATCTATTTACTGTGCCCCCTAACCGCCCCTCTATTTAGTTTTCTAGCATCAGTTCTTCTCCAATCTTCTGATGCTCACACAAACCCAGTATTCTCCTGAAGATACCTTGTCCCATGCTGACTACACCAGTGCAGACTGATCGTTCTGTCACCCTCCTCAACACATGGAATCGGGGGGGAGGAATCAATCCCTTTAAGGCCAGCCCTCTGCTGTCACGACTCATCAATATTTCCTTCTTTGAAATCCACCTAATCTAGTGTTTCTCCATCCAGATTCTAGTTGCTATCATCTGCTGACCTCTGGGTCTTCCTCCTGCCTCAATGAATTCAGTGAGTGACTCACAGCTTTCCTCTCTGCCCAAACCTGTGGTACGGACTTGGAAACTTCAGTATTTACATTCCTGATTCTGCTCATTCCCTCGTCTCCCAGCTCATCACCCTCCTCCTCTCCCATGACCTCCACCTCTACTTTTTTGTTATTCGTCACAGGGATAGTCACACTTTAGCCCTGACCATCACCCAAAACTGTTTCATCTCCATGACCTTGAACACTGACATTCCCCTATCTGATGACAAACTGCCTCCCTTGTTCCTTTCCCATTGCCTTAGTCCTCCATAAGCCTGTTGTTTATTCCCACCTTAACCTTTGGTCCCCCCCAATCCTTCACAATTCTCCTAATTAAGTACCACAGTTCCAGTTTCGCTTCCCTCCCTTTGCCACCCTGACCTTTTGGTTAATCAACTCAATGAGCCACTGTCTTCTCCTCTTGAAGCCATTGCCTCCTTGTCCATTATTCATACTTTACTAAGCTTCATCCCTGGGTCATCTCCACCATGTACCTGCTCCCAATTTGCAAGATTCTGCATCAATAAGTCAGAAAATTTGGAACCAGTCAGCATGAACAAATTCATGTTATCTAACCTCAGTTTCACAGTATTCTTTTTATTCATCTATGATTGATTCTCAAATACACACACCCCCTTCTCTATTCAAACCTTCTCTTCCCTCCTCAAACTCTGATCTCCACCCCTACACCTTTTTCTCAGCAGACAACCTCACCTCCTATGTTACTGAAACTGAGCTTTATTTACTCCACAGGAGCTAGTTCATCTCCCAAACTCTACCCTTCAAATGCTCTATTCATGTCCACCCTTCTTTTTCCCTTGCTCTAGTTAAGAAGATGAGGTGGCATGTTCCATCTTCCTCTGATTTTGTCCAGCTTCCCTTTGAACCACTTCTGGACTGGATTATTCCTTCTGTATCATTCTGACATACCATTAAGATAGATCCTCCCACCTATAACAGGCAGACAGAGAGAGGCACAGCCCAGAAAAGGCTTATGCAAAGAAAACTTGCTGAGGACACCAATTGTTCCAGTGCAGAGTGTGTTGCTGGAGACCAAGTCATTCCAATGAGATCTCTCCCTTGGAAACAGATTGAGAGAGATCCTAGAACCTGTCCTGAGGAGCCGGAGCCAACCGACCACAGATCAAGCGACAGGATACGGGAGGATTTTTCTGAGCAGGAAGGAACCATGTTGGTCATTTTAGAATTCATTTTACCAGGAAGAAAATGAAACTTTAAAGAGGTGAAATGACTTGCCCAAAGTCACACAAAAGATTTGAATCCAAGTCTTCCGACCTCAAATCTAGAATTCTTGCCACTCTACCATACTGCTTCTTATTCTATATAACATTAGCTGGTGAGTGAACTGCTCAGACATTACAATGATGCTTAACATCAACTTTTCTCAATTCAATTCAAGTAGACATTTATCAAGTTCCTACTCTAAGCAGTGCGCTACGGCAGGAACTGAGGGTACAAAGGGAAAACAAAATGGAATTTCTTCCCTCAAGTCACTTAAAATCTAATAAAGAGAACAAGAGACAGAAAGTGATAGAGATGATAGATGGTGATAGACCGTAGAGACAGTGATAGTGACAGATTGAAAGAGTGGCATGTTGACAGTGATAGATGATGGATAGATAAAGAGGGGTAGATAGACAGACGAGACCCAGAGACAGAGAGGGCTGTTTAAAGAAGGCGTGACCCCCAAGTTCCAACCTCACAACAGGAGGACACTGAGGCAGGAGGACTCAGAATTTTCCATTTTTAGGGAAACCAGTAGTCCCTAAGAAATTGGGTCCTGACCTCTCTATCTCCAGTCTGGACTTTTTATAGCAATTGAGGAGATGCCAAAAATAGGTATAATTCTTCAACTGGTCCATTCCAGAAGGGAGAAATCCACATAACTGGTCAAGAGGAGAAAGTGGAACTCCATGTTTGGCTAAAAAAAGGAACTTTCATATTTGACCAAACCACATTTGGTCAAGGTAGACATCCCCCTCACACCGCTGTTTGGTCAGTGACTAGGCAACAGGATTCTGTGACTTTTCCACTGTTTGTTATGAACATCAAACGGGGAAATTGTGGTTTTCTGAAACACAGCAACCAACAGAAGAACGTTCATGGGGGGGAAAGGGGCAGCAAGGCTCTATCTCTATCTCTGACACAAGTTAATACTAAATAACTAAATAACAAACTATAAAACTATATAATATAAATCTACCCTATAAATCATTCAAAAGCAAAATAATCATCAATACATGGATAGTATCATCAACACATAGTGGGTTAATCAATCATAACTCTTATCCTAACCACGTTAACTAACAAAACCGACTCAAACAATTCTATTCTGCTTAATCCACTAATAAAATCACTGACGCCCATCAAATCACAATGAACTGAATAAATGCTGATTGAATTGAGTAAGAGTATCAAAATTATTCTCACAAAGGCCAGAGGAAAAGTCCAAACCATCAACACACACACACACGCGCGCACACACACACACACACACACACATGCACACACACATATGCACATGTGTAACAAGAAACATTATTTCATGGGACTTGTAGTCCCATGAAATACTCATATTACTGCACTAATAGTAAGTATCCATGAAAAGACCACCATGAAAATAAAGGCAACTCACACAGCAATTTGCAGGAACTGAAGAAGCAGAGAAACTATAAGACTTTGTTAAGCCTGTCTAAATTAAGTCAACATACTCTTTGATATCTTGTGACCTCAATGTAAAAGTCGGACTACATAGGGATGGTGAGAAATAGATCAGAAAGAATGGGTCCAGAAAGAGGAACAAAAGTCGCCGAAGATGTGTAGACTACAGAAGGCCTATGTCCTGAAAGTCATCACGAATATGTCTAGAAAGGAATCAGTAGACTCTGGACACGAGGACCGTTGCATAATTTCACGTACCCCCAGAAAAACTGGAATTTATTGCATGTTAATACACAAGTAAAGATTGTTTATGGATGTGGGAGCCATCCCTAAAACGGCTCTGAACTGTCTGACTGCTGCCTTGTTAGAGCGAAGCCGAATGACATGCAAATGACACAACTTAATGCAGACCTACTTTAAAAAGTAACTAAAAATAAAAAGTGAGTAATGAAGAATATAAATAAAATCAACATTGTAATAATTTTCTACAGAAGCTTAAACAATTTAGAGCGGTAGGCTAGGCATTAGGAAGGCTCATCTCCCTGAGTTCAAATCTGGCCTCAGACACTTACCAGTTGTGTGACCCTGGGCAAGTCACTTCACCCTGTTTGTCTCAGTCTCTTCATCTGTAAAATTAGCTGGAGAAGAAATGGCGAGCCACTGCATTATCTTTGCCAAGAATCCCCAAATAGGTCAGGGTCAGACACACCTGAGAGACTGAACAACAACAAAACAATTTCCTTAACCAAGAGCTCAAAACATTCTAAAAAGAGCCTTAGACAGAAAACCTTTCACTAACTGGACAAGTAAAGAGAGGCAGCACCAGGGCAGAATAGGAGCTTGTTGTAAAATCTTCTGAAGAACACAATGGATGGCCATCTGATGAAGGTCCCCCGAGTCCTTCCGTTGGGAGACAGCACTATGTTGATGGCATCAAGCCCCAAAGGCTCCTCAAAGGTATCTGTGACCCCTCGAAAGAGCTTAACCTGATCATTCGTGCAATGAAGATCAAGCAAATGGGGCATATCAATTTTCCTAATTATGACATGCAATTGGACGGAGCTTGTTCATCCACATCATACACTGATCAGACAGTGCAAATGGGCAATGAATCAGGACCGGAGTTAAACAGGAGGAAGAAAGCCGTCTGGATTGCTTTCAAGAACTCCCTTCATTTATCCCCAAGCTTCCTTCAGAAAAGACGACCTACCTTTTTAACACCAACATTCCACTGGTATTGGATGGTGGTGAGAAATGGAGTCCTCTAGCCTCTAGGAAATTCCAAATGAATATCACCTAAGGGACAATCACCCCCACAGTCCCCTGTGAGGTGTGACCAAAAAGGAGCTTCAGAGAAGAACAGCAGTAAAACATATTCTCAGAAAAATATATGATAGGGAAAAAAATTGGCTTGCCATGTGCCAAGCACAAGAGTTGGAGAGTAGAAATGCTCCATTGGTACGCTCTCAACATCAGGACCAAGCTGCGAGCTGGGGAAACTTTTTTATGAGGGTGGGAGAGAGGGAGATGAACTTGTGGGAAGGCCCAGATGAAAGATGTGAAGGATGGGAAACACTCAGCATCATTAGGGGGAACAGCCAAATTACTCAAATCATCAATGCTTTTGAGAGCACACACACACACACACACACACACACACACACGCACGCACGCACACACACACGCACGCACGCACACGCACGCACGCACACACGCGCACACACACATGCACGCACACACGCGCACACAGACTCAGTAGCATGTCTCCATTTTTTTGTTTTATTTTTATTTAGGGAATGAATGCAGGTTTCAAGCAGAGACTTGTATGCCCTTTTACTTCTTTGTTTATGTAATATTTCCCAAACAGATTTCTTCTTAGGGAAGCTAAGGGTCACAAGCTTCATTTCCCACTGGCATTACTTGTTCTTCACTGACTGAAACGCCGCTTTCGCCCGACACTGTCCAGCTCGGAGACGAGGCTGTTCAGAGGCGTGAGAAGGCTCGCCAGGACGGCGCGGACCGTGCTGTATTTATGACTTCCCCGCGGTCCGTGTTGGGCTCAAATTCTCTCTTAGCAGTCTGAGTGCCTGGAAGCTGTTTTTATTTCGATATCTGGTGAGGATTGTTTGTTTGGCAACTGCAGAGACAAAACAGAGCGTTAGAAGTTATTCAGGGGAAAATTTAGAGGGGCACAAGCGATTCGGCAAGTCTGAAAGAAAAAATTCCAATTAAAAAGTTTGCCAGTCTGTGCTCCCCCAGGACACATTCAAGCAACAAAATGATAAAACAGGTACTTAATTATTTGCTCTCACATAAGACCTTGCACTTGGGTTCTTTTCAAAGGAGAGAGAAAGGATCACAGTGTACACAGCACAGACACAAAAGAATTTAAACATGGGCTGATTCTTTGGGACCCAAATGAGAGTCAACTGGCTGGGGCCTCAGGAGAGCTTCTCTGGCTTTATTCAGCACAAACATTGCCCGTCTTCAGACATTTTGTTCTTAAGACTTGAATCATCTGAGTCTGGTCTAGCTTCCAGGCTCTATTATTACCCTTGTGGATTTCTGACTTTGTCCAAAGAATCTTTGAAGAGTTATTTCCTTGCTCTCTGGAGTGGATCCACATCATGCTGGGACTATATTTTTTCTACCACCATCATGATCCCCTAACTTTCTCCTGGCCCCCATAATCCCCTCTAACCCCCACTCTAACATTAGGAATTAGCCTGCTCTGTGTCCTGGACCCCTTGGCAGTCTGGTGAGGTCTATGGCCCCCTTCTCAGAATGATGTTTTTAAATACACAAGGTAAAATTTATAGAATCACAAAGGAAACCTGTGATTTTTACAATTCAGTTGTCCAAACAGTAAACAATGTTTACAGATCCAAGACTAAAAACTTTTGCTTTTCTAGAACATCCAACTCTAGAGGAATGGAATACAGGTAGAAAAACTAGGCATTGGAATACAGATTTCAAACCTGAAAGCTGGCATGAAATCCAGAGACCTGCAACCCGGGCTGAGGTTCTGCTACTGTTCTTCTAAGACAGTTGTTCAATCATGTCCCCATTTGGGGTTTTCTTGGCAAAGATACTGGAGTCGTTTGCCATTTTCTTCTCCAGCTCACTTTACAGATGAGGAAACTGAGGCAAACAGGGTAAAATGAGTTGCCTGAGGTCACACAGCTGGCTAGTGTGTGAGGCCAGATTTGCACTCAAGAAGATGAGTCTTCCTGAATCCAGGCCCAGCACTCTATCCACTGTGCCACCTAGCTGCCCCAAAGCAGTATGTTTCCCAAAACTCCAGCCTGTCATGAGGAAGTACTATATACTCCCTTTACTCCTGGTCATGGACCAGCTCCTCCAGGCCCTGTCCTGACTCAATTGCATAAGTGAGGTTGGGGTTATGATACATGGAATCTGGGGTGATAGGGGTGGAATAGCAGAAAGAGAGAGAGAGACAGAGAGAGAGACAGAGAAAGAGAGAGAGAGACAGAGAGAGAGAGAGGAAGGGAGACAGAGAGAGGGAGAGAGAGGGAGGGACAGAGAGAGAGTTTAGTGAATACAGGCATGTAGCAATGACTGTGTGGATCGCTGCAGAACCTCTGGGATTCCTTCCAGCTCTGGAACTTTGGTCCAAGCATCCTTCAGTGAGGTTTTTCCCAACATTTTTTTGTAATGAATATGGAAAGGAATTTTTTGTTAACAGAGATAGGAGAAGTCGGGCCTCATTAAGTTTGGTAAGTAGGTGTGGGCAATGGAAGGGAAGAAGTGAAGGGAATAATAACTTACATAAGACCCACACTATGTACCAGGCCCTGTGATAAACACATTCCAAATATTATTTCACTTGATTCTCACAACAATCTGTTTAGTATGAGTTGTTATTATCCTCACTTTACAGTTGAAGAAACTGAGGCCAATAGAGGTTCAGTGACTTGCCCAAGTAAATATCTCAAATTTCATTTGAACTCAGGTCTTCCTAACCTGAGTGGCTGCTATGAACATGCAGGTGTACTTTCAGGTTTGAATCTCAAGATGTAACAGACTCTCTTCTTTGAAGATAAAACCAAGATATTTATTCATAGACCAGAAAACCAAATCCACCATGGTAATAAAAAAGTTGGTACACTTTACCAATGCAGGGAGCACCGCCATCCCCAAGCCATCCCACTATCAGGCCTCCCCACAAACAAGCTCCCTTAGGCAAAATGCCCGTCTCTCACACATGCTAGCTGCTCTGCCTCCTCTCTCTCTATCAGCTCCATCTCTCTCCCAGCTCTGCCATGCTCTCTCCTCTCTGCTCTCTCATGCTCTGCTGGGTAAACTCCTCCCACACACTGAGTCCCACGTGACTCAGCTTTGGGCTAGGCCAGTGCTGAAAGTAGGCCACATGGGCCTATTAAAGGGCAGGGAAGATCTTCAAATTCCCTTAACATTACACAGACCTAGTGCTCTATTCACTACACCACCTACCTCCCTGTAGAAACAATGATATCCAATCAGAGAATACATATAGGGAAGGAACAGAAGCCCATAATTTGAGAAATTACAGAAGGGACTGGAAATTTTTTAACTGAAACAAAAAGACTTAAGAATGATGTAAAAGCTGCCTGATAAGTATTTCCAAACCTGTCACTTAGGATAGGGCATTTTCCTGTACCTGAAGGCAAGAAAAGGTCTGCCAAGGTTGATAAAGTAGGAAGTGTACATCATTCAAAATTGTTTCTTTCTATGAACGTCGGTAAATAACCTAATCTAAACTGAACACTGTGAAATTATAACAACCAAGCTTGGCCTCAAAAAGAACATATGAAAGGGCACCTCCCTCTCTTCTTCTCGAAGAGAGGGGGCCTGTGGGAGTGAAGCCCCAAAGATCACTTCAAACTTTTTCAATGATTTTGTTCATTTCACCAAACGAGGATTCTTTTTTTCCACCTATTTTTTCATCTTTTCATATAAAGAATGACTCTTTCTTTAAGAGAGAAGGGAAGGCTACATTGAGAAACACAGATGATATAAAAACAAAAGATGTTAATAAAGATGTGTCTTTTAAAAGGGAAAATAAATGGAGCAAGTCGGGCACAAAAGGATTATTTTCTACTTACTCCAGCTATCTCATCCATTTCTGTTACTTGCATAGCTTGCTCCGTTATTGTACCTACTTAAACGCACTCCGGCACAGTAAGCCGGTCTTTTCTCTAATTTATACTTCCTCTAGAAGCACAGCAATTAGAGAAGAAGGTAATTTGGCTCTTGACTATAAGAAGGAAGAAGGCTAACAAGGACTCTTTTAAGGCCTACTTTACAGGCTAGATGAAAGGCGACTAAGTCTTATTAATGATTTGTAAAGCCTTGAATAATTAGTGCTTAATGAACTCACTATGTCATCTGTGTCCCTGGAGATTCCTGGGATTACCTGGACTGACCCAGTCTCCATTCCCACTAATTTGCCTTAAAAAAAAAATCACCCACTTCACATGAATCAGCTTATGGCACAGGTATATTTTGATGTATCTATACCACTTCATTGGCACCGGCAGCACATGGTGGTTGTTGGTTTTATTTTAATTTAGCTTTTCACATCTAGTGTCTTGTCTTCTCACCTCAGTTATAAGCCTGAGATCGGAGACCAGTATCTGGCTCCATCCTGGGATAGAGGGATAAATAGATAAGGCGCTTATCAAACGCTTACTCTGTGCCGGCCGCTAACATTTTTTTGAAAGAGAAAGAAAAAAGACAATCAGCAAAACCAATGAAGTTATTGGAAAATATCTGAAAATATATACAATGGATCATCTCCCATGGACTTCCCAGCTCTGCCAAGGTGTGCGGGGGAGGTGTTGGCTCATTGCTCTGGAGCCAACCACGTGATTTACTGTTGTCGTTCATTTGTTTCAGTCCTGTCCACCTCTTCGTGACCCCATTTGAGGTTTTCTTGGAAAAGATGCTGGAGTGGTTTGCCATTTCCTTCTCCAGCTCATTTTATAGATGAGGAAACTGAGGCAAACAGGGTGAAGTGACTTGCCCAGGGTCACACAACTAGAAAGTGTCTGAGGCCAGATTTGAACTCAGAAGAGGAGTCTTCCTGATTCCAAGTCCAGTGTTCTATCCACTGTGCCACCTAGTAGATGCTCAAAACATGTGATGATTAATTTAAAAATTTTAAGACTATTATTTTCAGGGTGGCTAGGTGGCGCAGTGAATAGAGCATGGACCCTGAAGTCAGGAGGACCTGAGTTCAAATCTGGCCTCAGACACTCAACATTTACTAGCTGTGTGACCTTGGACAAGTCACTTAACCCCAATTGCTCTGCCTTCCCCCCTCCAAAAAGCCAAAAAAAAAAGACTGTTATTTTCTCCTGTTAATTTCTCCTTTTTCAAATCAATTCAATTCAAAAGACAGTTCTCACATACCCAATATATGCCAGGCCCTGTGCTAAGTGCTAGGGACTCAAATAAATAGTCACGACTCGCAAAGAGCTTATATTCTACTGAGCAGAAATTTACACCGACATAATGCAAAATCACCATGAAGGGGGCGGCTAGGTGGCACAGTGAATGTAGCACCCACCCTTGAGTCAGGAGGACCCGAGTTCAAATTCATCCTCAGACACCTGACACATACTAGCTGTGTGACCTTGGGCAAGTCACTTAACCCAACTTGCCTTGCCTTGCCCCTTCAAAAAAAAATCCCAATGAAGTGATTTTGGAGGGAGCAGGAGATTGGCATGCTGCAACGCTGGCAGAGAGGGGCTGCCATTCATAACTCTTACCATTGTAGGAGCAGCTGATGTAGGAACAGTGGATTGTACCTCAGGGTAGAGGGTTGGTAAATACTGAAATGGGCTTGTGGGTGGAGGACAATGGGGAGGGAGGAAATACCAGGGGAGGGAAGAGTATGTTAATTAACACGGGCACACTTTGGGCACACTTGCCTGTTTCACTTGGGTAAGTCACTTAGTCTCTGTTTGCCTCAGTTTCTTCAACTGTAAAATGAGGATAATAATAGTACCTATGTCTCAGGACTTTTGTGGGTAGGAAATGAGATGTTTGTAAAGCACTTAACACAGCCCCCGGCACAGAGTAGGCCCCATGGAAATGCTATCGTCATGATCATCATCATCGTTGTCATCATTACTGTTTTTTTGCTTTTTGGAGGGCAATTAGGGTTAAGTGACTTGCCCAAGGGCATACGGCTAGTAAGTGTTAAGTGTCTGAGGCCAGATTAGAACTCAGGTCCTCCTGACTCCAGGGCCAGTGCTCTACACCTAGCCACCTTGATATTATCATTTTATCACTGAGGATCATTTATCATGAGAAAAAGAGCAAATAGAGAGAGAGCTTGGGGGGGTTGGGTAGCTACAGCCCCCGCAGTCCTGGTCGCAGTAATTCTCCTTGGCTTGTCCTTATGGACAGTGATGTAAGACCAGATTATTCCTCATGTTACTATGGACACACACACACACACACAGAGCACATAGAAGTAGAGGGGAACGAGAAACTATAAAGCTGTCCAGTCTGGCCTCAAGTGTCTAACCAGAGATGGGGAACCTGCCACCTTGAGGCCACATGTGGCCCTCTAGGTCCTCAAGTGTGGCCCTTTGACCAAATCCAAGACATGTGGATTCGCTCCAAGGGCCGCACTTGAGGGTCTAGAGGGCCACATGTGGCTGGTCCTGAGGCCACAGGTTCCCCAGCCCTGAATTCTGAACTATATGAGCTGAGTTTGCCCCCCATTCCCATCCCTAGAGCAAAAAGCACCCTCCCAAGGCGACCCTAAGGTATCTGTAAGGAGCTTCCTGTCATGACTCACAAGCCCTGTAAGTCAGGAATTCAGGCAGAAGCTGCAGAGCTGACGTCTCCCTAGGCTCTCAGGAAAGCCTTACCATTGAAGACTGACCCAGACAAGGAGGAGTGACCACGCCCAGATGAGGCACACGAGATACACTCATGGAAGGGGACGTTCACCTGACGAGCTTTTCTTTAGCACCCACTATGTTCAGGACACCATGCTGGGCACTGGGAGAACCAGGACAAAAATGAAGCTGTCCCTGCCCTTGAGGCGTTCATAATCTATTGGGGATGAAGGGGGGGGGTAAGGAGAATGAAAGGCCTCTGCCCCTGAGGAGGTCTGAGGAAAGCAGGGATTCTAAGGAGAAGCACAGAGAAGACTGAATGTCAGGAATGGACAGTGAGGAGACCCGTTGGGGCAGCACACGGAGTGTGCGAACACAGATCTCTCCAGGCTGACCTCCCATACATCAACCTACCAGGGCAGCTGGGGGGGCAGGCCTAGAGTCAGGAAGACTCATCTTCCTGAGTTCAAATCTAGCCTCAGACTCTTTATTAGCTGTGTGAGCAGTCACATGTGCCAGTTTTTTCAGTACTTTGGGATATAGTTCAACAGAAGTTGGTGTTCAGTATTCATCACCATCCTCGGCTCAGTCCATCAGAGCTTACCTGAACCGAAGACTATTTTTACGGATTCTGCCGCAGTATTGTTGTGTGTCCGTCCTCTGCCACCTGCAAGTCACTTCACCCTGTCTGCCTCAGTTTTCTCATCTTTCAAATGAGCTGGAGAAGGCAATGGCAAATTGCTCCAGTGTCTTTGCCAAGAAAACCCCAAATGGCGTCACAAAGAGTCAGGCATGACTGACTGAATAACACCAGCAACAGTCAGCCTGCTGGAAGATGTCCGCAGAAGAACGCCCAGGTCAGGGACGTCTCCTAGGGAGCCTGACGCTGCAGCCATACTAAGGGACCAAGTCTGCTACCAAGTGGTATCCAGTCTCAAACTACCAGAACTGCTATAGGCTCCATCCCACTACAGGCCCATAATGATGGACAACACAGGTCACCTGGGAAGGCCTCAGTGCTGCTCTTTGTAGGACGGATCATAACTTGGTTCATCGATCTCAGCCATTCCCAACTAACCAGAGTACCATCCCTTTAACTCCATTATCTCTACATAGTCTAGAAGCAAAGAGTGGTCTCCAAGTCTTTGGTTGTGCCTAAATATTTTAGGGAAAAAACAGGGTTTTTGAGCCCTAAAGAGAATTCTGGGTCCCCCTGATATTTTGAGCTACTGCTAAAAATACCCTGAAAACAACCAGCTAAAAAGCAGCTCTACTCCTCCTTCCTCCCTTTTTTTAATGACACATCAATGAATTTATACTTGCGGCAAAACTTTGAGTGTTTCCACCTACATAGGGATTTAAGGACCATTAGACACTAAAGAGGCATTACTGATATTAGTCCCCCTCTATGCCTACTGGCTATTTCCAATCTTCCTATCAACTGAGGCTTCCCACGGCAAAACAAAACTCATCTTCCCACCCAGAGAACTTCCATTTCCCCAGCACCGCGTCGCTTTCAGTGATACTACTCTGTTCTCATCATGTTGGTCCCAAACTCTTCTGCCTCTTCCATCACTTACATACCATCTTCTTCCTTTTCATCAGCATCATCAACTACCTTAATTCGGCATTGCTTATATGCAGGATATTATGCTAGGGGCCAAGGACATAGGTACAAGACGCAGCCCCATCCCTTAAAGAATCTATCATTCTCATCTGTTTAGAGAGTTGGGATGTGTATGGGAGAAGCAGAAAGTGAACTGATTCTGAAATCAGAGAACCCAGGTTCAAATCGTTCCTCTGACACTGCTTGCATGACTTGGGCAAGTCCCTGAGTGAGTCTCAGCCTCTCTATAAGAGGAGGAGGTTGGACCAGATAGCCTCTGGGGTTCCTCTCACTCCAGAGCTATGACCCTAAGGATTTAAGTATTCTGGTCTATGTCAAAGGATTGGTATAGACAGGGGTAGAGAGAGAAATGCCAGCACGGTTTGAAGGAGGGGCCAGTGACTGGAGGCTCCTATGGTCAGGTGAGTTCCAGAGAAGAGCTGTGATTTGCTGTTGGGCCTTGAAGAAAGGAGAGGATGTGGATAAGAAGAGAGTGAGAAGGGAAGGAATAGGGAGAGTAGCATAGAAATATGGGCCTAAAACAAAGGTCCAGAGATAAGAACGCAATAACCAAGTCCTGGGTATGTGAAGGACTCCGTCGGTCATCTGGCCCAGCCTCTAAGCGGTGGAAGAATGCCTCAGACAACACCCACAACCGACGGCCACCCACCCTCTCTTAGGAGGAAGAGAAGAAAGGTAAATAAAGCGTAAAAACGTAAATATGGATAAAGATTAGTCAGTCCTGGGGAGGCTCACAGGAGTGTGGATTTAGTGTCGTGAAGATCCATCGCTGAGTCCAACCAGCTTGGTTTACAGGCGAGGAAACCGAGACTCAGAAAGGCCGAGCGACCTGAGGTCACAAAGAGCTGGACGTGACTGAAAACGGCTCCACTGGTCCGTGTTCTTCCCAAGATGAGGCAGACGGAAGGGAACCCGATGCATCAGCTGCGGTCAGACCACAGCAGCGCCCAGAGGCTCTGCATGGACCCCAGGCCCTCCTCGACAAGAGTAACAACTGGCATCTGTCGAGTAATCTGAAGTTCTCGAGCACTTTACAAGTACTGTCTCACTTGAGCCTTACAACAGCCCTGTGAGGTAGGTAGAAGAGGCATTACCATCTCCATTCGGCAAGTGCTATCGTGCCCATTTTGTGGATCAGGAAGCCGAGGCTCAGAGAGGTTTAGATGACCCAGGATCAAGATTAACAGGTGGGATTTGAACCAAGGTCTTATTCCCTCCAGGTCTAGCGTACAACCTTCCTGCCTCTCAGGGCAGATTGGGCAAGCTTTTCTTCCTGCTGCATCACACGGGTGACTCAGACGGACCTTGCGGTCCCACTCGAACCTCACACAAACAGCTGGCAAGGCAGGCCTCCCTCATAATTCCTAATTTTTAAGGATGATTTTTGAAAAAGCATAGGTGGCGCTTTACATTTGTTTCTGCTGAATTTTATCTTATTACAACTGGCTCCTCTGGTTTTTTTTTTCCTAACTCAAGATCCTTTTGGACCCTAAATCTTTCCCCCAGGGTATGAGTTGTCCCTCCCAGCTCCCAGGCATCTGTAAAACTAATGAGCAAACCGCCTAGCACACGGCCTTCAGCAGTGAGCGCTTCATAGATGTTGGGCCGAATCAAATTGAATCTTTGCCATTGCTCAGGTCATTAATAAAGATGGGAAATGGGGTGAAATCAAGGAGAGATGCCAGGGGCACATCCCTGGAGGCCTCTCCCTAGGCCAACATCTACTCATTTGTGGCTAATCTTGGTGTCCCCCAGTCGGCTAGTTCTCCATTCACCTAAATGTGTACCCACCTACCCTCGCCCGTGGCTCTACGCGTTGTCCACAAAGACATCACACACTTGGCTAAAACATGTCCATAAATATTATAAATAAATTATGAATGTCGTGTGTTCACAGACTTTTTACTTACCCGTTTGTGTCTGTCCACAAAAGGGGAAAAAAGTGAAATGCAATTCATCTTGGCACGAGCTATTCTCGATGAATCTACTCTCATTCTCAGTCATCATCCCTTTTCAAGGTTCACAAACCATCCCTTTACTTTTTTTTTTTTTTTTGCTTTTTGGAGCGGGGGAAGGCAGGGCAATTGGGGTCAAGTGACTTGCCCAAGATCACATGGCTCACTAAGTGTTAAGTGTCTGAGGCTGGATTTGAACTCAAGCCCTCCTGACTCCAGGGCCAGTACTCTACTCACTGTACCACCTAGCCTCCCCCATCCCTTTACTTATTCTAGAATTTTCCAACAAACTCAGGCTCATTGATTTCCAGTTTATAAAACCCACTCTCTTTCTTTTTTCTTTTTTTTTAAAAGGACCACACTGACCTTTCTCTGATTCAACAGCACCTTTTGCATTCTCTACAATCTTTTCTTTTAAATTGCTTGCTTTGGGTCAGCAGTCACATGTGCCAGTTTTTTCAGTACTTTGGGATATAGTTCAACAGAAGTTGGTGTTCAGTATTCATCACCATCCTCGGCTCAGTCCATCAGAGCTTACCTGAACCGAAGACTATTTTTACGGATTCTGCCGCAGTATTGTTGTGTATCCGTCCTCTGCCACCTGCGTCTCCTTACTCGCCAGAATCTTCCATCTCCCTGCCAGCAGCTTTCTCAATCTGGAGCTACCTTGTTACTACAGCTCTCTCCTCTGTCTGGTGAATCCTTGACTTGGACCACAATTTCAGACAGCCAGGCCTGAAGTCAAGAAGACTCCTCTTACTGAGTTCAAATCTGGCTTCAGGCACTAGCTGCATGACCCTCGGCAAGTCACTTAACCCTCCTTGCCTCAGTTTCCTCATCTGTAAAATGTGCTGGAGAAGGCCAAGAAAACTCCAGATGGGGTCAGGAAGAGTCAGACATGAATGAAACTACTGAACAACGAATGCCACACTCGCTTCACTCTCAACCTCACTCCTCCTTCTCCAGGCCTCTTTGTCTCTTTGCTCTCTCACAGCTTTTCCCCCTCCTCCCTCTCCAGTTCCCCATTAAGTGTTGTCTTCCCCATTAGAAAGTAATATCTTTAGGGGCGGCTAGGTGGCACAGTAAATACAGCACCAGCCCTGGAGTCAGGAGGACCTGAGTTCAAATCTGGCCTCAGACCCTTAACACTGAATAACTGTATGACCTTGGGCAAGTCACTTAACCCCAATTGCCCTGCCTTCTCCCCTCCAAAAAAAAGACAAAAAAAAGAAAGTAAGCTCTTTGAGGGCAGGGACCATGTTTTTTGGTCGTATTTGTATCCCCAGTGTTTAGCAAAGTGCCTGGAGTATAGTAAGCCCTTCGTAAATGGTTAATCTATCTATTCATGTCTGTTTACAAATCCACGTTGTTTAGTGAGCTTCCTGAGCTCCTCCTTTTCTCTCTCAGCAGAATGATTTCTAATTGTGCTTCGGGTTCATTCTTGAGAGCTTCCTGCCCTCTTGGGACAACTCATCTTGTAGAATCATAGGATTTTAGCTTTTGTTTCTCTGGACCCTTTGAAATCTGTATCTCTAAAACTGAAGGCACATGGGACTTTGCCCAGATTTCCTTTCCTCTATCACAACCTCTAAAATAGGGGAAGGAGAGGTCATTTTCCCTCAAGTTTCCCATCGCTTCTGCTTGAGCAACCCGTTCCTTCTTCCTAGCCAAAATCAGGCCCAGAATAGTCATTTCCTTCCATGCTTTTGAAGGATAAATAATCATTGAATCAGGACAATTTGTTGTTGCTTATCAAGCATCTTTTTGTGTGCTTGATCAAGCTTTTTTTCCGTATTAAAAAAGCAAATATATACCATTAAGGAAAGTGAATCCAAAAGAAGGCGCCCACAGTATGACCAGGTCAGCTTCAACAAATGTTTATATTTTCTTGTGCTGTCCAAGAGACGCTCTCTCTGGTTAGCTTCTGCCTGATCCCCACAGCCACATCCAGTTAGAGATGGAAATGTGAGTCAGAGCAGACTCTTAGAACAGCTCAGCTCCGCGGTGGCCAGCCAGTGCTCTGTCCAGAGATAAAGGCTCCAAACAAGATGGCAAGCACTTCCAAGAAAATCAGACAGAATCTGATTATTGGCCCCAAGAGCACAGTCTCCACTGCACAAAATGAGACTCAGCCCCAGAAAAATGATGATGGAGAATTTATTGATGTGAACCACAACCTTAATGACCTCATTGATGTCTGGATCAAACAGACCGAAAATGACTGTTAGGGCCACCCATGGGCCTACCAGCAGCATTTAGACCTAGATTTTTGAAGGTTCTGAATACTGCCCACAACCCTATTCACTGGTGCAGCAGGTAAACCCAACATTCTCCATAGGAGGAGAACAATACGGTAGAAGGTCACAAGAATGTATCAGCTACCCTGCTTTTGAGAGAGAGAGAGAGAGAGAGAGAGAGAGAGAGAGAGGGAGAGAGAGAGGGAGAGAGACAGACAGACAGAGAGAGAGAGAGAGAGATGGAGAGGGGGGGGGATGGGGCAGGGAGTAGTTGAACTCTCCCAGCAATGTTTTATCAAGTTTGTGATCTGTGTCCCAAACTCATCTACTTCTATCTTCGAGGAATTTTGTAGTGTGAGGCAGCTATTGGGTCTAATGGATATACCAATGAGCCTGGAGTCAGGAAGATTGGAATTCCAATCCAGTCTCAGACACTTATTAGCTGTGTGACTCTGGCAAATCACTTGACCTCTGTTTGTCTCGGATTCCTTATCTGTAAAATGGGGATAAAATTGTGCTTTTCAAACTTCAAAGTGCTCTATAAAGGCCAACTGTTATTGACAGTAGGAGCATCTTGCCAGAATTGGAAATTGAGGGGATTCCCATCAACTGGGGAATGGCTAAACAAGCTGTGGTTTACGAATGTAGCAGTCATTATATTTTAGCACCATTGTGCTATAAGAAATGAGGAGCCAATGGACTTCAGAAAAACCTAGAAAGACTTATATGAACTGATGCTGAGTAAAGTGAACAGAACCAGGAGAACATTGTACACAGTAGCAGCCACATCGTACAATGATCAGCTGTGACAGACTCAGCTGTTTGCAGCAATATAATGATCCAAGACAATTCCAAAAGACTCATGATGGAAAATGCTATTCACATCTAAAGAAAGAACTGTGGAGCTGGGACTTTACAATGTAAATCGAAGCATACTATTTTCACTGGGGGGAGGGGGAGTGGCTTTCTTGTGCTTTTTTCTTTTGTTCTGATTCTTCTTTTACAACATGACTAATGTGGAAATATGTTTAATATGATTGTCCATGTATAACCTATATCAGATTGCTTGCTTCTCAAGGAGTGGGGAGGGAAGGAAGGGAGAGAGAAAAAAAATTGTGGAACTCAAAATCTTATAAAAGTAAATGTTAACAATTATCTTTATATGTAATTGGAAAAAATAAAATACTATTAAGTTAGGAAAATATTTTTAAAAATAAATAAAAAGGAATACTTCAATGATGTAACTTTCATTTTTTCCTTTGTTCTTTGCCTCAAAATCCTCTGCCCTTGGAGTCCTGGATCTCATCATGTGAATGTAAGTACTATACGATGACTACCCAACAAGTCTACAATATACAACTCTGTCCCCTCAATCTATTCTTTATCTTTTTTTTCCCCTTTTGAAAGAAGTATACCTTTCCATAGCCATATTCCAACAATGAAACTCACTCTACCAAGCTGCAGAGATACCTGTAAGGATGAATTTATGTCCTTACATTAGAATCTCTACCTCACTTGGCTTTATTACCTGTGCTTTGTGCCTTTGTGTGTAGACATCTGAGCCCTTTGGTCTTATTGTCGAATCTATTCTATGCATTACTTAGCCTCCCTAATGTAATTCTTATTCGTGTTTTGTAGCCGCTACTCTCTATGGCAGCTGGATTGGCAGATATATATAAGCAGTCCTGTCCCTTTCCTTCCCCTTTTGTTTCTGTTTAGAGCCCTCTTAATGAGATTTTGTGATTCCAGGCAAATCTGTTCCTACCAGTCCTCATTAGGCACACTCCATTCCTGGTCAAGAGCCCATCCCTTCTTTATTTTAAGCCATCGCTGATTTGTTCTCGGACGCCATCTTCTTAACTAGCTACTCATTTTCCCAATCCACCTTTCTCTTCCAAAGCTTCTACCTTCATTTGGCAGCAGTGATTAAAAACACCACCCGTCTCCCTAAGGTCCTCAGTTTCTCTCTCAGAACTCCGGAATTCTGAGCAATTGTTCCTGAGCTCTTCCTGAAGCTCTTCTCTGTTCCCACATGAACCATAAGTACTGGGTGGCCATCATCAAGTTTAACAAGCCTCAGGCGTCCCCGTTACATATCCTGGAAAGACTGTAGACCTTTCTATTACTTATCTCATAGTGACAAATAGATGTCTCAGTGCGCCCCAGCAGGGAGCCACCCACCCCATCTCATCTGGGCTCTCTTTTTTTTTTTATTAGTATATACTAAGATTACATTTGATGGGGCGTGGGGAGGCTGTCTCATCCTAAACTGGTAATGAAAACTATGGGTCTTTTTCCAATAAACTGCTGCTAAATCACTTCTTGCGCCTCCTAGTCATGTGCTGCTGATTTTTTTTAACCAAAAATACAAAATCTTATATCAAATTTCATCTTGTTAGTTTAGGCCCATTTTCCTAGGCTGATGAATTTTTGTTTCAATCTTTAGCCTATCATCCAGCAGAATTGGAAATTATATACATATGTCATATATGTTTTCACCCAAGTTCTTGGCAGAAATATCAAACAGACCAGGGCTAAGTATAGGATTCTTCAGCATCAACCTCTAGAATTCTTTTCAATTCTAGACTTATAGTTCTATGGTGCCGTACATTCTTGAATCTTTTCTCCACATTAGCCAGTCTAGATTGAGGCCTAAAATATCATGTATGTACTGGTCCTATAGAGGAATATAATGTAAGTGGGAGAACAAGACTGACAAAGTGCTAACTTTGGAGCCCCAGAAAAAAGGGTTATCAGGATACTAGAGAAAGAAGTGAGGGACCAGAGAAATGTCTGTGTGTCTGTGTCTATGATGGCTAGGGGTGGAGGTGGAAGAAAACAGAGAGATTAGATAGGAATGAGGTCCAGGTCCAGGTCAAGGGATCTAGGAAGTCCAAGTCAGAGTCAGAGCAGATAAATGATTGGAATAACAATAATGTCTAAGATGAATTGTCCATTGATGGTGTTTTGGTGAATGCAGGACATTTTTGACCATAATCACTTTTCTTGGAAGGGCTGGCATCCCAGATGATTTGGGATCTGATGCTATCCCCATCCCACCCCACCCCTGATCCATCACTGAGTTCATTCAGTTCAGCATCAAGATCTATTCATTATTTGTGTGTGTGGTGGTGGTGGTTCATTCTTCATTTTTTGAAGAGGACCAATAACATCATGGCGTGATGACTTGACTTATGCATGAATTAGATTTAACTGAGGCAGTGGTGCACAATGTCACCATGTTACATACGTGTATATATACATGTATATTTATGTGGTGTCTAATAGTAACTATCTCTAGGGTGGGGGTGGGGAGCTGAGGGAAGGGAAAAAAAGAAATTTGCATGATATTTTTGTCGCATATTTGAAAGGAATGGCAAGCTGTGCAGAGTAGATTTGCAGTTTCATGTACAATCATCTTTTTTATTGCACCACGTTTATGAAAATGCTTGTTTTCATCCACAAATTAAAAACAAAGATAAAAAAAAACCAAAGTCATCAGCCTCACTCTCTCCTCCAGAGTCATCAAAGTCCAGTGGCAAGACAAAAGTCAGAACAACTGGCAATGGCCCAGAATGCGGTGTATGACCTTGGCATCTGTGATGTCTTGGCCAAGTTCTAAGGGCTCCCATAGCTCCTGCTTCAGCCTCCTTCTTGGCTGTTGGAACAACTTGTTCTCATACTTGGGGTAGACATCCCACTACCTTTCCATGGGTCTCAGGCCTGTTGTTTGCCACTGAAACAGTTTACCAGAGTGTGGCTACTGCTCAGGCTACTATAGCTTTTTGGAGCCACAGGTGGAAGTTGGGTAAAAGATGGACACCAAAGGTGAAGGAGCTGTCTTGGAAAGGTCTTGGCAAGCCCACACACCAGAGGTGAGAATCCTCCCTGAACAGCCCGCATGCCCCTTTCATGAAAGAACCATCATTCCTTCCATTCCATTCTCCACTATCACAACCTCCATTCCAACCTTCACCAGCTCCCTCCTAGACAATGGCAAGAATCTCCTAACCAGTCTCATCCATCTCCCGTCTTAACCCCTAAAATCGAGCCTAGCATGAATCGGTGATTCTGTAGGTTTGGCAATGCCCTGGACCCGTCTGTATTTAGTTGCCTCAGGCTTAGATAGGTGAAGTGACTCATCCCTGGTCCCACAGCCAAGATGTATCAGAGGCAGGATTTGAACCCTAGTCTTTGATTCCTAGTTCACATTCTATCTGCTCAACCAAACCACTAGTTCTGTGCTCAGAGGATCTGGTTTCAAACCCTGGATGTTTACCACCCATGTGACCTTGTGCAATTCATTGAACAACCTGGAACTTGGTTTAATTATCTATAAAATGAAGGGATTGGACTAAAGGCATCTGAATACCCTTCCAGCTCTGTATGTATTATGCTATGAGGGTGGGAGGTGGAAGGTGGGAGGTGGCAGTTAGAGGACACAGCAGGCAGAGCCCCTGGCCTGGAGTTGGCAAGACCTGAATTCAAATCTGATCTCTGACACTTACCAGCTGAGTGGCCCTGAGCAAGTCACTCAACGCTGTCTGCCTCAGTTTCCTCATCTGTAAAATGAGCTGGAGAAGGAAATGGCAAACCACTGCAAGATCTCTGCCAAGAAAACACCAAATGGGGTCATGAAGAGTTGGACATGACTGAGACAACTGAACAGCAATGACAAATGACCTTAGGTCCTTTCCATGTCTAACAAATTATTGCCGTGTGCTGCTCTGCCTATATCCTGGTTGTCTTCCTTCTGATTCAGTCATTACCTTGTCAATCCCTCAACACCTCTTTTACAGCTCTCTGCAGGCTCTTCTACCTACAAATGAGGGGGTTCAGGCTCTGGGAACCCCCTTGAATCATCCCATTTGATAAGGCGCTTGCCTGAGGCCATAAGCCTTTCATTATGGCCAGGCCCAAATCTTTGTTACTCTTAACCTAGCCTAGCCCTCCATTGTCTGTCACCTCCAGGTAGCCTTCAGCTACTTCCCACCCTTAATCCATTCCTGGAGTCCGACCTCAGTCCCTCCTTAGACTCCTTCTGAAGACTCTCCCCAAACCCCTCCTCTAGATCACCCCTAGATCCCTCCACAGTCTTTCTGTATATAAAATCCATCTTCCCTCCATGAAGGCTCTGCGATTCAATCTAGCCCAGACTCAGGCTGTCAGATTGTTCTGGCCAGCTTGTGTAATACAAGCATCACAAATACTTAGGCTCCTTAAAAATCTACCCATTATGGCAAAAATTTACTAAACTTTTTTTAACTTTGGCTGAGAGAAGGCTTGAATCGAATTCATTTGGCAGGACCCAGCATGTTGGTATTTTGGGGTATCAAGCACCCCTAAGTGCCAAACCTCAACACAAACATATTTGGGATTGTGATGTTTTGAAAAGAGCTTCTTTTGACAAGGTCTCATTTTGTTTTAACCATCAAATTCTAAAAGATAGTCTACATTCACTGTCTCCATTTCCTCACCACCCACTCATACCCTGCTCTCTTCAAGGCCTTTGATGATCTTCCAAACATCTTGGTGACCTTTTATTTGTCCTCCCTATTGGATTTTTCTGCAGCATACAATACCATTGGCCATCCTTCTCTACCCCCTCCTTGTCTTGTGTTTTGTGATGCAACACTGTCCAGATTCACCTCCTTCTCCAGGTTCTCCTCCATATCTTAAATCTGGGTGTGTCACTCCACTCAGTCTTATCTGATTTTCTCATTCAATACCCTCTCCACCATTCTAGAATTCAAGGATCGTTTCCATAGATAACCCCCAAATTCATAACTTGAGCCAGCCCTTCCTCCCAGGAGTTAGTCCCAAATTTCTAATCACCTGATAGCTATCCTCAGGTGGAATCACCAGATTGTGAGGTTATAGCAGAAGAGAATTTAGAGATGATTTAATCCTGCTCCTCTATTTTACTGATAAAAAACAGAGGTCCTAATGACCAATTGTGTCATAGAGGTGGTTTAAAAATTAGCCCAGGTCCTCTGCTTTTGAATCCAGTGTTCATTACAAAACTCCTGCTGCTCTTCTATACCCCACTGTCACCTCAGATTCCACCTGTTTGAAATAAAATGCATCAGTTTCTCACCAATCCATTTGTGTCTAATTGTTGTCTTTCAGTCAAGTCTGATCCTTCATGACCCCATGTGGGGTTTTCTCGGCAAAAATACTGGAGTAGTTTGGCCATTTCCTTCTCCAGCTCGTTTTACAGATGAGGAAACTGAGGCAAACAGGGTTAAGTGACTTGCCCAGGGTCACACAGCCAGTAAGTGTCTGAGGCTGGATTTAAACTCATCCTTTCCTGACTCCAGGCCCAGAGGTTTATCTGTTGTGTCACCTAGCTGCCATTCTCCTCTATATTTCCCAATTTTTGTTGGCAATGCTATTTATAATGAAGTGACCCCAGGCAGGAAGGATTTGGGACTCACAGCTGAACCACAGAGCAGACAGATATCACCATCATTACCTCCATCATTCAGGCTCCAATCCTTGTATCATCTTCGACTCACACCTCTGTCGCTCTGTCATTCACCAAGCAAACAATGGGATATGCGAGGTCAAATGAGAGGCTTGAGGACCTGCCCGACCCACATGACTATAAATAACAAGGGGGGGGGGCGGAGAAGAGGCAGGGCAGCAGAGTAAGGGACTTCGGGGACCTTAAGTTTCTGGAAGGAGGCCATGGTCAATGGTGTCAAATGCTGGAGTGTTCAAGGAACACTAGAGGTCACTAAGTCAAACTTTATCATTT
>CM053580.1:223555392-223582474 GCA_028627135.1 Pseudochirops cupreus | reverse complement strand
TGTATGTATATATGTATGTATGCAATTATTATTATTATTATTGACTACATCCAACTGGAACTTGAGATACACAGGCAATGCAGCTGGGAGATCCATCCTGCCCTACCAAAAAGTGACATAGGAGAGAATAGACTGGGGGAGGGGGGACACACGGGGATGGCTGTTTTGGGGTGGTGGACGGGGGAAAGACGGGGAGAAAATATGTAACTCAAAAAAAATTTAATAAAATAAATTTTAAAAAAAATTGCCTTTATATGTAATTGGGAATAATAAAATACCATTTAATGTTTGTATTTTCTATTACTGTTCACCTAGTTTCTATAAACTAGTATTGCATAAAACTGCAGTTACCCCAAAGCAGGATTGGCTTGTATGCATGTGACTTGTTCAAAGATAGTTGTAAAGGTGTTGGTCAGCTACACTTAGCAAAGAAATTTCTCTCTAAATCACTGGCTTCCTGACTAGGGGCTCAAAACAAGCCAAATAGGCTTTTTTGATGAGCATTATTATAACTCCCCAAAAGCAAGGGAAAGATTAAATTAATCCAGATTGCCATGCATCCCCCTGGGCAAGGAATGAGCTAAGCAGTGATGGGAGAAGAAGGTCAGCTCAAGAGAAACTTTCAAAGTGCTCCTAAGGCCTTAGTGGCCTCAGGAAAATCTCCTTCCTACTTACCACTGAGGTTTGCTCACCACAGGTTCAAAAGGTCCCATCTGCCCCTGAAAGGCAGAGAGAAGGTATTAACAAAGGAAAACCACATCCATCAGGACACCTGAAGTGAGGAGCTGGGAACCAGTGGCTGAGTTACAAATACAGGAGCTGTCCAAGAGGGGATCGTCCGCTTCACTGCTAAACTAAACCTCAATCTCCATCTGCTATGAAATTAGCATGTAATTAAGTCCGTGTCACCTAGTACCGTAACAAGAAATAAGTGTCAGTTCCTTCTCTTGTACCCTTATATTCCTCTCAGGGAAGGTAAGCAAACACATTTCATACGCTATAAATGGTCAGAAATACTCAAACTGTAATGGCAGCCACGCATGAAAAATTCAAACAGTCATCTAGATTGTCTAGTTGTAGCTATCTGTGTTCTAGTAGGGGCTTCAGTGGTGAACCCTCGGCTTACCACAGCTGTGTGTAACAGAGCTTAAGGGATGTGCAGACTGCCTAACATGGAGGCACCCTGCTTCTCTACCACGTGGTTGGGAGTAGCCTCTGAGAACAGACTGCGTCTAAAATTGCCAAACTGGGGCCGTTTCTCGCTCTCCCTCTCTTTCCTGTGTGCTGTTTCCCACTACGTCCAGAGGGTGAAGATCACACACAGTTCAGGAACTGAACTGGGAAGTGGAGGTAATTTCCCCCCTTTGTCTCCATGGATTGGGCTATTTCTGTTTCTGTCCTTTTTCGTTTGTTCTCAGTTCCAGGTATAGTCAGTAATCCCCACTAGAGGGGGAGTTCTAGCCATGGTGACTTTGGAACCAGGATTCCAGACAGGATGTGGCAGCCAGCCAGCCTGGCAGGGAAGTCCTGAGAAGCTAGGGTGCCTGGGACTTTCGTCTGAGGTGGGTTTGGGACTTGGAATTTGGGACTATGCTTTACAGGAACTGAGCTAAGCTATGAACCTAATATCCTTCACCTCTTCAGAGACTAAGATGGTGAGGGCAGAGGAGAAACAGAATTATGTCTCCCATGCATTGTGGAATATGGTTGTATAGGGGTTAATATACCTTTGAAGTAAATATTCCTTTGTAAAGGCTAATTGGACTGTGGATAGAGGTAGCTGGGGTTTAGGGATACCTTCTATAATTGGAAGAACACCATCAGTGGGGGCTAGAGCCAGTGGTAAAGAGCCTAGACACCCCAATCTCTTTTAAGGGTGCAAGAGAATCCTGGAGGAGGAATGGGATGCAGCCTATCTAGCCTTCAGGCAGTGAGGATCAGTGTATAAGTATACATGAATGCAGCATGGTATAGTAGAAATAATAACAATAATAATAGTTAACATTTAAATGGGAATTTAAAGTATGTAAAATGATTTGGATCTCATCTTTCATTGGATGTGGTCCAAAGAACTGACTTTTTAACTTAATTTTTAAAAATTACTTTTTAATTTCATTTGATGTGAAGTAAAAAAAAAAAAAGGCAAAAATAAAAAATGGCAGCTAGGGGGTGCAGTGGATATCGTACTGGCTCTGCAGTCAGGAGGACCTGAGTTCAAATTCAGCATCAAATACTTACTAGTTGTGTGAACCTGGGCAAGTCACCTAATCCTGTTTGTCTGCGTTCCCTCATTTATAGAATGAGCTGGAGCAGGAAATAGCAAAGCACTTCAGTATCTTAGCCAAGAAAACCCTAAATGGGGTCACAGAGAGTTGGACATGACTGAAACAACTCAACAACAAGAATAACAAAACTGGGTTTGAATTGTGGCTCTTACAAGCATTATGACATTGACTTTTCTGGACCTTGATTTCCTCATCTGTAAAATAAAGGAATTGGACCCTAGATTCTCTAAGCTTCCTGCCAACTTTACATCTTATGACCTATCCCATTGCAGTGATATACAGGGTGTGTGGTGCAATTTTAAGTCTTTGAGAGCTTAAAACTATGCTAAGTTTTTTGGGGTACCCTGTATATTTAGGTAGCTACTGAACGACATATATGATAGGTAAATAAATAGATAAGTGCATGGATGGAGGGGGAAAAAGGGGAGAGACAGAGACAGAGAGGGAGAGACAGAGAGACAGAGTTCAACAATTATTCAACCAATCCCTAATCAATGAACTTGCAGCCCATGTTTTATTTAATCAGCTTAGAATAACTGAGCTACTTTTGAGATGAAGTCGTACCCACATGATAAAATCTGTTAGCCTATTGCACAGATTTCCCTTTTTTGAAAGATTAATTTGTTTGTTTTAAAATATCCAACCACTCCTCCCCCTCAGTAATATTTTTCTCCACAGGAAAGCAGTTTCATTTAAGTAATAGTTGGAAACCTCATCTGCCTCGTGAGGCCTCTTGAAATATATGTGTATATATATATATATATATATTGGCGCCTGTGTATTCTGTTTTCTAACTAAGAGAAGTCTGGTAGTGTTTATAAATGGCAGTAAACTTAAGTGCGATTTTGAGGAGGCGCTCACTGTGAGATACTGTCCTTTATTTTTGCGATAACCTGTGTGATAAAATGTGATATTTGTCCTTGGTCTTACTGGCTCTTTTTGAGTTCTGCCATTTTGCTTGAATTTAACGGTCAACAACGAACACCAACACATAACTATACAAAGAACAAAGAAGAGCATTATACACGATATTATCAATTTCTGTTCCAAGACATCTCTTGCGGTTTTTTTTAATGTATATTAGATCTAATAGAGTAGCAGAAAACCCTGGTTAGTCTTTTCCTGAGCATTTTAAAATGTTCTTCTATTTTCTTCTATGTTTTACTGTCTTATAAAACATTGGTTGTTGCTCAGCCATTTCAGTCATGTCAGAATTGTCATGACCCCATTTGGGGTTTACTTGGCAAAGACACTGGAGTAGTTTGCCATTTCCTTCTCCAGATCTTTTGACAGAGGAGGAAACTGAGGCAAACAGGGTTAAGTGACTTGCCCAGATTCACACAGCTAGAAAGTATCTGAGGGTGGATTTGAAAAGGAGTCTTCATGATTCCAGGCCTGGTCCTCTCTCCACTGCTGCCAGCTGCCCCTAGTTGGTCATTCTCTTTCTGCAACTCTCTTCCTTCATACCTCTGGATTCTTCTTTTTCTCCTCCTTTCTTTTTCTTCTTCCTTTACTATCTTCATTTAAGAAGTACCTTTGGTCACGTATCTATTGAGGAATGGCTCTTATACTTTTGTATCATCCATCTCTAGAAGTAGCATGGCATAATGGACGGAACACTGGCTTTAGAGTCAATTCCATTTTAATTCAATTCAACAAACATTTATTAGGCACCTATTATATGCCACGCACTCTGTTAATTGGTAGGGATACAGATAAGAACAAGAAAGGTGGTTCCTGCTCTCAAGGAGCTTACAATTAAATGGGGCAAAATAACACAGACACAAAAGCCGAAACACAGAAGGGGGACCCCCAGGTAGCCCCTAGCATGGGACCATGATGTTCTTGGAAGTCAAAAGAAAACAAGGCTGTTGACAGAAAGGGGAGAGTTACCTGGAAAGCTCAGATTCCAAGCCTCTATACAGGAAGGCTTTGGGAGGAGTTAGTAGTTCACCCTCCAAATTTCTTAAACTACTGAAATCACAGAAGCTCTCAATAACTACATAAAAAGTTCCAGTAGAACTAACATATTAAAAAAATCTGACATTATCCCAAGTGTCCCACACCCATAATCCTCTGCCTCTACAAAGAAGAGAGGGTTCCTCCTTTGTGTTAATATTTTATTGATTTTTAAAAAATTTTCCATGATTCTTTGTCTAGTTAAGAATTCTTCCTCCAGTCATAGTTGTGAAATGTATCTCTTTCCCTTCTTTAATTTGTTTATAACGTAATCTTTTAAACTTAGGTCATGCATCCATTTGAAATTTATTTTGCTATATAGTATGAGACTTTAAACACGATTTCTTCCAAATTAGATTCCAGTTCTCCCAACAGAGTTTGTGAAATAAGGCTTCCTTATCCCAGTATTTGGTGTCCTGGGGTTTACTGAATACCATGTTATTTACTATGTTCTATTCACAATTTTTTTTTAAACCAGTACTAGTTTTTATCAATTATTGCTTTGTAATATAATTTGAGATCTGGTATTGTTAAACCTCCTTCATTCCTACTTTCCCTCAAAATTATTGACTTTTTGTTTCTCTAGATGAATTTTGTCATTGTATTGTATAGTTCTATAAAATAGCCCCTTGGTAGTTTGACTGATGTGGCACTAAATGTGTGAATTAATTTAGGTGGTATCATCATACATTGGCACAGTCCAACTATGAACTATGATTTTTTTTAGCTATTTGTCCTTACTTACTTTTGTAAAGATTATTTTGTAGTTGTATTCATGTAAGTCTAGAATGTGTCTTGTAAGTTGGATTCCCAGATACTTTGTACACTTGGTAGTTATTTTGAATGGAATTTTTTTCTATGTCCTCCTGTGGGTTTCATTAATAATATACAGAAAGGATATTGACTTTTTAGGTTTTTATCCTACTACTTTACTGAAGTTACTAATTTTTAAGTTAAATCTCTGTGGTCCTATAAGTAACCTACCATATAATCTGGAAATACTAGTATTTTTTTGCCTATGCATACTCCTTCCCTTTCTTTTTCTTATCTTACTGTTAGAGTTAGAATTTGCTAAATTACTTCTTCAATAAATGGAAATGGGTATCTTTGCCTTATGCCTTATCTTACTAGTAAGACCCCTAGTGTTTCTTTGTTATAAATAGTGCTGGCTTTTATTTTTAGATAAGATACTTGTGGCAGGTGAAAGATGAAATGATTAAGGAAACAAAGGTCCAATCTTCTGAGCATATTGATTTATTAAGCAAAGCATATCAATTGCCTAACAAATCAGTACGAGGCCCCTTTGTCAGGTTAGGGCTGAAACCCAAATAGGGGAGGAAACAGACTTTTATACATTAAAAACAATTAATAAAATAAGATGAATTTAAAAGAAAACAATTAACCAGATGCAAATAAGTAAGCTGATTGACAAAAAGACTAGAGGATGTCCAAGTTGGAAGGAGGAGAGCAAACAGATATAATTCCCTGGAATCAGAAAAAGTAATGTCTCACTCCCCCCAAGTGTCTGTATACATAATAAACATAATAATGAATAAAAATTAAAATGAAAGAATAAAGGAACCACAAAATAATAACCGACTGATCAGTTTTCGGATGAAACGGACCTGAGACGCACAATTGTGAGAAAGCTCTTTGCATTAATCTTTGGGTCTGACTGGGTCTCTGGTCAGCGTAACCTCGGCTCTTTGCTCGTTCTCTAAGCAGCAGGTAGAGGGGATCCTGCTTCCCAGACATGCAGGTTCAAACAGCGAAGTAAGGTTTTCTCCCAGTTACGACGACTGAACAAAGTTTTCTCACAAGACAGAAGTTGGACTGACCCATAATTGAATGGTAACCGGGCAAACTCCCGAACTGACTCACGAGATGGACTCAGTGTGGTTCACTCCATGCCCACAATTACACTTACTGCCCTGATCACCTTGATTTCTTTTTGATTAATGAGGCAGTGAGCAACCCACTTCCCCAAAGGAAGTGCCTACGTGCAAGCCGAATCTGTAGGGTTTTTCAGAAATTCATAATCAGAATTATGTAAGTCAGGTTACAGATCACACTACCTTAGAGAGCTCACAATGGATCAGTTTTGAGAAGGGAGATTTATGTCTCCAAAGTAATCAAGAAAACTTACACACCTTGAAAGAAAATGCCAAAGTGATGCAATAATAATCGTGAATATTAACTAATATCGTCTCCTCGTATTCTAGTAACCTACTACCAATGGCCGTTTAATCAGCACATTCTGAGGACCAGACATCTCACATAGTCCTCTGGTTCCTAGAAATCTTCTCTTGGACATTTTGGAATAGGTTTCATTCTCAGAGCAACTCTGAAGGAGACTCTGCTACTCTGATTCCAAACTGCTAAAATCTTCCAATAACAAGACTTAATAACAATTTAGTAAAATCTCTTAAATTTGGTTTTCTCGTCCTGAAACTTCCAAGAATTTCGGTTTCTATTTCTTTCTTTACCTAAACTCCGGCATAAGAATCTTAAAGAAAAATTCATGAGGGTCTTACTTGTAAAATCAGCTCTTTTGGCTTTTAAAATTCTTTTTAAAATGGGGAAAACAATTTCACTTTCTTTACAGTTATCAATATAATTTTATGTGTAAAATTCTTAATACAATTTTGAAAACATTGCAAAAACAATCAAAGCCCAAGTTTCTATGCTAAATACATTTGGAAGGCAATCACACATACACGTATATAGACTCATCCTATTGCTTTCTCAAAATTTACTATTCCATTTTAATTATAAAACTTTTATATCACATTTTTGTCTTATTACTTTGTCTATTTTTTTTTCATTTAGGAGGATGTATAGTTTGGCAATAAATGCAGTTTAAAATTGTAAGATTTTTTCATACTTGCATCCTGTTATAGTAAATCAGAGATACTCCAGTATCAATCTATTAAGTTATAGATTTAATACTGTACTTACAAAACTTCTATTGCTCACCTGCTCTTGCTATAAAAATTTGCTATGAAAGAAAAAGGAGGGACATAGTTGTAACAATGTCATGTATCATAATGGGGGGAAAACTCCCTTCATTCTGTTTGATTCCAAATATGAGTCATATCTGATAGTTAATCATGTAGTAACAAGGTATCAAAAGCAAGGCTCAGGATTAACCAGGTGGGGGAATTTCCTATTCAGAAAGAAAATAGCACAACAGGTAAACCGACTCAAGAGGACTTCACTCTGCATCAGTTCATACAAATCTTCCCTGGTTTCTGTGATACTATATCTTTCATCATTTCTTCCAACACAATTCATACCCACATACCATAGTTTGTTCAGTTATTCTCCAATTGCTTATGTTTCTTTGTGCCATGAAAAGAGCTGCTATAAATATTTTTGTACATATGAATCCTTTTCCTCTTTCCTTAATCCCTTTGGGGTATAGCCCTAGTAATGGTATTGCTGAGTCAAAGGGTCATATTTCAGTAACTTTGGGGGCAGAATTCTAAATTGTTTTCCAGAATGGCTGAGCCAATTCAGAGTTCCACCAACGTTGAGTTAATATGCCTGTTTTCTCACAGACCCTCAACATTTGTTCACAAAGGCCAAACTAAGAGTAAGAATTGTGGGGGGGGGGGGGGAGGGGAAGAGCAAGAATTGTGTTTTTGCTGACCAAAAGAACAGGCATATCTCTTTTGTTTAAAATTCACCAGACGGAAACAAAAAGGAATCATTAGAGGGAGCAGTAGGTTTCAGGGAGACGTCTCCAAGAGTGTGGGCCCACATCACTATTGATTTCTCTGTTTAGTAATTCTAGATAAATGATGAATATAGAGAAATAAATATGAACTAAAGCAAAATGAATTAAGCAGAATCAAAAGCGATTCTCAAAATTCTAACTGAAACTATGTACTTTTGGGGGCGGCAGTGAATAGAGCACCAGCCCTGAAGTCAGGAGGACCTCAGACACTTAACACACACACACACACAAAAAAAAACTAGCCGTGTGACCTTGGGCAAGTCACTTAACCCCAACTGCCCTCCAAAAAGCAAACAAAGAAAAAAAAAGAAAAGAAACTATGTACTTTTGTTTTACCGCTGCTATGGAGTTTCGTCTTTTCTTTTATAATTACTATGAAAGGCAAATTCTGATGCAGCGAAAGAAGAAACACTGCCATAAGAACTTTCTCTAAAAAGATGCTTCTATGTTTAATAAAGAGTATGTCTCTACTGAAGCCAGCTACACGCTATCGTTCTTTTTCATGTTTGGTTTTCTTTCTTTTTCCCACTGTTCACTCCATTGGTTACAACCCTTCTGCACAACCAGACTAATGTCCAATGTGAAAGTATTAGCAGATCCTGTACTCGATTGCATGCCACCATGGGGGGCGGGGGGGGGGGGGAGGAGAGGGAGGGAAGGGAGAAAATTCAAAACTCAAGGGACTGTGGAACTGAATCTTGTAAACTAAAAGTAAATAAATAAATAAATTTTTTAAAAAAGAATATGTCTCTAATAGACTTGGAAAAAATATGAGTAGATTGTTTTCATCTCCACCATCCATTTTGTGGGTCAATTTATAATTGACCCTTCCTGTCAACAGATTTGCTAACTGTGCAAATAATAGATAGGAGCTCATGAATTTTGAAATCTTCAGGTGAGAGGCAGCCTGTACCAGATTTGATGTATCAGATTTGGAGCTGGAAGTTAGAAAGAGCTGAATTCAAGTACTTGCTCTAACATGCGCTGGCTGCTTGATTCTGGTTAATTCCTTTAACCTCTCAGTGACTCAGGCAACTCTTTATTTTTTTTTCCCCAGGGTGATTTTTTTTTACTATTATTATTATTATTATTTTATATTTTATTTTATTTATTTTAGTTTACATCATTCATTTCCACGAGATTTTGAGTTACAAATTTTCTCCCCATCTTTCCCCTATCCGCTACCTCAAAACAGCCATCCCCTTGTATAACCCCTCCCCCAATCTAATCTCTCCTATGTCCTCCCCCATCACTCCTCTAACTTTCCGATAGGGCAGGATGGATCTCCCTTCCACAGTGCCTGTGAATCTTAAGTTCCAGTTAGATGCAGTTAATAATAATAATAGTAATAATAATTATATATATATATATATAAACATATATTTTTAACATTTGATTATAGAGCTTTAAATTCTAGATTCTTTCTCTTCCTCTCTCATCAGCTACCCCCACTGGAAGAACAAGCCATCAAATACAGGCTGTACATGTGTAATTACGTAGAATCAGGCAACTCTTTAAAGGGATGCTGATCTGTCTTCTTAGAGGGTCTTTCCCCATTGGGCATTCCCTCTGCCAATGAAGTCATAGGACAGGTTAAAAAAAAAAAGATACAGCCTTGCAAAGCAAATAAATGTGTTTTTTGGGTAGAAGTTACTATAAGCCTTTTGTCAAAGTTGTCATATGCAAAAACAAGAAGGACCATCACTCCCTAGCTGCTGACCCAAGTTTACCCCTATGTATTACTAGAAGATTGAAAGTAAATATCTCTCTCTTCCTGTTTAGCTATATTTACTTCCTGTTGCCTGACTACCCACCTCCAGCATCAATAATGGCCTCAAAGCTCTTGAGCCCATTTATTTTCCATCTGTTGCCTGCCTGCTGGCAGCAGTGTTAATGTGCCCCAAAAGAATTTCTTCTTGTAAATTATAGCAGGGAAAAAAAGCACTCAGAGCCTTTGAGGTGTAATTCTCTTCCTCTGACTCTCATGCAGTGAATGACATTACTGCCACAAGGGGATACTGAAGCATTATCTTGGCCCACTGGGGTCCTTTGCTCAGTCCAAATACACACCTCTGAATTGTCCAGGAGGCAACAGGCATGAAGGCTGTTGGTGCTATTGCCTGGGAGTAATAACAGCAGACCAAGTTTATCTCCCAACCCAAAAGAAAGAAAGAAAAAGTCGGCCTTCCTAGCATTATTGCCACACGTAGTGGGTGTTTAATAAGCGTCTGTTGACGTGGATAGTGATCGGTCTTACAAGGAACATTTTGGTCTCCTGGCCCAGCCCACCTCCACCTCCTCTACTGGAGTAAACTTCCCTCCCCCTTTGGCTTGTACCCTGATGATATCCATGGCAACCAAGAGGCAGCCAACCTTTCTCAAGAGAGAAGTCTCTCCAAGGACACAAATCAGGAGATCTTGGGAAGGAAAGGAGGATGTATTGGTCTCCAGTGTAACGAATTTTGTCAAGCTAGAGGATTGGGAGTTTTGGAGGAATTGGGAAATTTGAGATTCTTAAGTAAAATGACAAATGAGCAAGTAACTTAAAGCTCAGGCAAAGGAAATTTATAAACCGAGAAACAGGGAATTTGGGAGAAGGATGACAGAAATATAGAATTTACAAGTGGAAAGAACTTCAGAGATCATTTATTCTGGCCCCCCTGTTTGAGAAACGAAAAACCGAGCCAGAAAGAAGCCACACGTCACACAGCCTGATTGGGATTTGTTCAGGATTCTCTGGTTTTAAAATCTAAGTCTCTTTAGGCAGAAAGAAACTCACGGGTAAATCCAGGGAAGGAAACTAAAGAAATTAATTCCAGAGAAGGAATGACAGGAAAGATTATGAAGCAGAGATCAAATAGGAAACCACAAATGGACAAAAGAATTAAAGACAGAAGACGTATCTCGAAGAAAAAGATCTGGAATTTATTTATTTTTATCTAAAGGAGATTCAGGGGGGAGAGGGATGTTTCCCATAATCCCTAACATTTATTGAATTTTCTGAGCACTCCTACAAGTGAGATTGGTTTTAAATTCTAAGTATTATGAGACAGGAAGGAAGTAGAATCTTCTCTCAAATTTTAAAGGAATTGGGGCGGAAGGAGCAAATACAGTAGTGTATTAACTCTTTAATCAATGAACAAAGTGGGTGCCCCCTACACAATGGGTGCCACCAGCTAAATTAATGCTTGTAGTTGGCTTAACACTTGCACCTTCTCTCCCCTTTTGCTATCGTCACCATCATTGCAGAAGCGAAAGACTAGGGACATTTTGTATTTTTTTTTCCTTAATTACTAGCTGTTATATTGTGCTGATTTTCGGGCTGGTGCTCTATCGACTGTGCCATCTAGCTGCAGATGAAAACTACGGTCAGCCCAAAATCTGGGCACAAAGGGCCTAGCCAAGCAACTACTCTAGCAGAGATGCTGCACTCCAGAAGGAGCAATATGAAAAAATGTCACGAGAAGACATCAGGAATGTGAAATTGATTATTGATTTCTGATTGATGGATGGATGGACTAAGAGTTAAGATTTGAATAATTACTGCAACCAGTTTCTAGGTCTTAGATTGGGATTTACTTTGTACAAGCCTTAGGAAAAAAGTTTGTGAGACAATGTACCCAAATGAACGTGGTCCTCCCTCTTGGAGGAGATAAGGAAGATGAATGGAAGATGATTCACCTGATCAAGAGGTGTTTTTCTTGGCACTGGTTCTCAGGGGCAGGGGAAGGGTGGAGGGAGGGGTGGAAATCTGCTGGGGGATTTTCTGCAGGATGTTGTTCAACTCTGTGTTTTCCCTGTTACTATGGAGCCTGGAGATTCCCCCCCCCACCACCTTTTTTCTAGTCTGTTATTCTGGATGAATCACAGTCCTAGTTTAATTAGCAATACTGGACCTTATATAATACACTCACGTAACCAAATCGTGTAAAAAGCTGCTCTGATTGTAAGGCATGTCTTTGGTCACTGAAGGATCACCCACTAACCTTGCTAATAAAAAGATTATGCTTAGACTTTTGTGCCTCGATTTCTCTTCATTGCAGATTTTGGTCTCAACAGGAGTTCTGCAGAATTCAAGATATGAGGATCTTTTTTCTTGCACACACATGTCATGGTCATACATGTTCCCTATAGCTACTCCTCTTGTGAGTTCTGTGTGTTCACTTTCCCCATTTATGCCAGGTATATTTGTGGGAGGAGGCTTATGAGGGAGAGGTGTTTTTTTCTCATTGTACCACTTTAGGAAATGCCCTTGCTTTGAATTAATAGTGTCAACTGGTTGACCATTAAAGGAAAACCCATCGCAGGGGGCTTGTGAGCTATGGTTTTAAAACCACATTCCTACTTGAACCTGGGATGCTGTTCTTCCAGGGAACCCAGTGTACAAGTGTGAATAGGGAGAGACGGAGTATTTCTCAAAGAGAAACTGCATTGAGTTTGCCTCACTTTATGGGGAAGATACCTGATTCCTATTTTTCTTGCTAAATCATTTCAGTAAAAAAAAAACCTTTGAGATTAATTGAGTCAACTAGATGATTGTTGAAGTCACTAGGAGTCATGGGCATAGTTTCAGGAATGTGGACCCACAGAGGCCACCTTGAATACAGACCTAAGCTATGAAAGTGATTTTGAGAGGAACTCACTGAAGTGTTACAGAAAGAATCCTGACCATCGCTCAAATTTCCTAAACTCAATGTCCTAGGATAGAGTTCAGTCAATATAAGACTCCGGAGAGCTGGCCTCAGAGACAGCATCTAACATACAACAAGCAAATGGCCTTGGGCAGATTACTGAAAATGGAAGCATCTTGGTCCTTAATTCCTGTTCTTCTTGTATTAACATTTAACTGTTTTAGGCTAACTCACACTCTTAATTGCAGAGAAGGTACAGTCTACAACGGTATAGTGAATTTCCTCATCTGCAAATCCCAGTATCATTGAAATGCCAGGTCTATATCCTATACCTCCAGACATACCCCACAAGTGATGAACACACCCAGAAGAGCCAGATAAACAGGCTAAATGGAGGCTCTAATCTGCCCAAAGTATCTGAATCCAATTGTTCATCTGGCAGCTACCACAGCCAATGGAGAGATTTGCATGTAAAGAGTGCTTAGCTCAGCTGGACAGCCACTCCTAGTGCACTGAATGCCCCACCTCCAAACCAGAAAATTATTTTGGTTACTTTGCAGTTTTGCATATGTAGAATCCTATCATGAACTCTAGTCAGGAATTTCTGTTGCTGCTGACATGTTTGCAGAGCTTGGACTCTATTTTTTACAACCGGGTTCCTATAAAAGATTACTACCTTACCTTGTTGACTTGCTTGGCAGAAACTCTTTGCAAACTTTACATCGCCGCCGCAGCCTAAATATAAATTGTAATTTACAATGGAAATGACTTCCTGATGGCTTCCCTTCTTGCTCAGAATATTGAAGCGGATGGAAGACGCTTCTTCTAGTTTCCCGATATCTCACCACATTCTGTGATGCTTCTGTGCTGACCCATCAGCCTTTTCTGAAGTAATTAAGTATAATGAGGCCCCGGAGAGTGTGAACTTTTGTGGGTTATTTAGAACAAAGGCATTTGTGTTCAATATCTCACTTTATTTTAGCCTGCTCTTTAACAGAATCCCAAAAAAGAGAAGTGCCAAACACTCATTTATATTTATAGTATACTTGGGAATACTCAAAGACTGTGGGATGTGGGCAAAATATCAGCAAATCCATGACAACCATGGCATTATTTTAGGGAAGCTCTCCTGTGTTCACTCAGCAAGTTCACATTGAGTGTCTGCTATGGGGAAGATGCAGCATTGGGCAATTTGTAGGCGGTAACACGATAAACAAGGCACAGTTTTTGCCCTCAAGGAGTCTGTTGTTGTGTTTCAATTGTGTCTGACTCTTCATAACTCCATTTGGGATTTTCTTGGCTGAGATACTGGAGTGGTTTGCCATTTCCTTCTCCAGCTCATTTTACAAATGAGGAAACTGAGGCAAACAGGTGAAGTGACTTGCCCAGGATCACACAGCTAGCAAGAGTCTGAAGCTGGATTTGAACTCACATCTTCCTGACTCCAAGCCCAGCACTCTCTCTTCTGTGCCACCTAGCTGCCTGGAGGAGTTTACAACCTACTAGTGATAACAGTCATTGTAACACTTACCTGTTCGCATTACTTTAGGATTCTACAGAGTTCTTTCCTCATACCAACCCCAGAAGTATAAGTAGTGTATTTTACAAATTAAGAAACTGAGTAGAGTTATTAAGTGGATTGCCCAAGACCAGGGCAGCCTCAAGGCCATGTGCATCCCTCTAGGTCCTCAAGTGTGTCCTTTTGACTGAATCCCCTAAGAGAATTTGTTTTGTAAAGTTTGGATTCAGTCAAAGGGCAACACTTGAGGACCTAGAGGGCCACATGTGGCCTTGAGGTCACAGGTTCCCCACCCCTGCCCAAGACCATAGAGATACTATGTGAGATGTGTGGAAATGTTATTAGTGCTATGAGATATTTTAGCTTTAAGATATTAAATTTAATTCTGCAAATAGACTCAAGGATTTGGATTAGACTTTAAATTCACTTTTCCACCTATTGCTTACCAGCTGTCTTGCTTCTGGCAAATCCCTGCACCTCTCATCCTGTTTCCTCATCTATAAAATGATGATAAAACACATATCCTCCCTAACTCATGGTATTTTGGTGAGGTTCAAAAAAGATCATAGAAAATTTCCTGTAAGGTTCTATATGAACATGACTTTCATCATGTGCCTCAATTTTAAGGATCTGTATGGTTTGAGGAGGTCCCCATCAGTGATTTCCTAGGATCACAGATCGAGAAGGGACCTCAAAATCCTCGTAGCCTAACCCCCTCATTATAGAGATGAGGAAATTAAGGTTAACATGGACAACAAGGTCATAGAGGAAAAAAAGCTTGTGTCAGAAGTAAGATTTAAGTCTATGTCCTTGGACTCCAGAGCCAGTGTTCTTTCCATTGCCCCTCTGGTTTTAGGAACAGATGAAGAAGAAAATCTCTACCAATTAGCAATTGTTCTGCAATTTATAGAGCAGGAGCATTATGTGGGTCACCAAGAAATTACTCAACTTGCCTATCACAATTACATGTATGTCTGGAGAAGGACTTGCAGGTTTTCCTGACTCTGAAGTTGGGTTTCTACCAATTACACAATTTCCCTTCTTTTTTATTATCATTCAGTCATCTTTCAATCATGTCTGATTCTTCATGACCCCATTTGGGATTTCTTGGCAAAGACACTGGAGTGGTTTGCCATTTCCTTCTCCAGTTCATTTTATAGATGGGGAGACTGAGGCAAATAGGGTGAAGTGACTTACCCAGGATCACACAGCTAGTAAGTGTCTGAGGCCAGATGTGAACTCAGGTCTTCCTGACTCCAGGCCCACTGCTCTATCCAGTGGGCCACCTAGCTGCCTCCTCCTATCTTTAGTTGTACAATAAATACTAAAGAGCATCGGGGTAAATTAAAGAACTAATAAATTTGGAGTCAGAGGATCCAGATTCAGTCCCATCTCTACTACTTTCTCCCTTATGATTTTAGGCAAACCACTCCAACCCTTGGTGACTCAGTTTCCTCATCTTTAAAATGAGGGGGTGAGATAGATCTCCAAAGTACCTTGAAGTTCTAGTTCCTGTGTGCTTCAGCAAAAATTTGCACTCTTTAGAAATCATATTCAAGGACAGAATCTCTCCTACTCAAAACATGTGGCTTTCAACTGATGGCCTCCCTGGGTGCCTTGGCAGTTTGAAGCTCTGCCCCTTGGGAGCTAGTTCTAAGGTGTCATGCACTAGGGCGATGAAAGTTCATAGAATGGGGGAAAGACTGTAACCACAACGCTAGATGGTAAAGGATGATAGAGTAATAAGGAAGGAAGGAAACAATCATTTACTAAGCACCTACTGTGGGCCAGATACTTTGCTAAGTAAAGCTAATCACCTTACGGTATTATCTCACTTGGAGGGGGGGAGGTGCCATTATCATCTCCATTTTATAGATGAAGAAACTGAAGCAAGCAGAAATTACGTGACCTACCCAGGGTCACACAGCTACTAAGTGTTTGAGGTTGGACTCCAAGCCCAGCCCTCTATCCACTATACCACCTCATAGTCTAATTACGTAACATTTAAGTCTTTGCCTAAGAAAAATTGGAGAAAAAAAGTTATACCTGCCATAGGATTACTCACATTGTTGCTCCTATGGCAGCCTTTTGAATTGAGGAGGTAATCCATGAAAAATACCAACAGGCTTATAGCATGATGGCATACAGGCCACGTGGAACATATCCCTTTCCAGGAATTCCCTCAATTTCAGTTATGTAAAACTAAATTCAACCACTGGCCCTCTAGCTCTGGAACCAATGCATCCCAAGTTCAATCCTGGAGAAGCCTGACCCTAAGGAGGGAAGTCAGGCTCTGCTCACATTGTCCCACTGTGCCTTCAGCCTAGAATAAAACTTTTGAGACAATCACTTAAATAAAACTTGGGTTTGGTTCATGTCTAGGGTCTCCTCAAAAAGGAATTTACAGGGTGCCTTCTAGATATGTACTCAAAGTACAAAATAAATCAGGCTTAAGACAGAGATTGATTTCTCCTAATACAAAAGATAAGACTCATAAGCACACACTGACAGAGCACATGCAGGAATTTCACTTCTACCTCCCATTTGCCAGCCGAGAAGCTCATTCAGGTCCACATCTTCTAGCAAGCCAGGGTATGGCTTCAATTTTTCTTAATCCCTCCATCTGTACTATCATCATGGCAGCGGCACTGAGAAATTACTTTAGAGTTCACCTCTTACTGGGCAACCAGGACGTGAAGCTAGAAGCTCTTGGATTTACAAGGTTGCAGCCAAGGCTAGGAACATTCATCTTCACAAGGCTGCTGCCAAGACTAGGAGTATCTATCTTCACAAGGTTGTAGCCAAGGCTGAGAACATCCATCTCAAGAGAGCTACTCAGTCAATGTTCAGGGAAAGAAACACAAAGCCAAAAAGGTGTCCAGAGACTTAATTTCCAATATCGGACTCACTGGACAAGCACATGTACTCACCACCATATGTACTCATGTGAATGAAGTTGTCCAGGTGTAAGGAGAACAAGAAATTCCCATTTCCCAACACTCATACCTGAAGAAGTCCAAGGCATGGCTGTTAAAGTACCAAGACATATTCAGAAGGTAGAAAAAGATAGAACAGAAGTTGCCTCTCTCTTTCTTTTTAAATATTTATTTATTTTCAGTTTCCAACATTCACTGATGAAATCTTTTGGGGGGTGGGGAGGAAGGGGAGGTGAGGCAATCAGGGTTAAGTGACTTGCTCAAGGTCACACAGCTAGCAAATGTCAAGTGTCTGAGGTCAAATTTGAACTCACATCCTCCTGACTCCAGGGCCGATGCTCTATTCACTGTGCTACCTAGCTGCCCCCTCTCTCTTTCTTTAAAATCTACTCAGTGGTCAGCCCTTATTGTTCAGCGGTCAGTATGATACAAGCCCCTCCTGTTAACCTTGCCCCTACCTTCATCATGGAAATGGCAGAGGGATGAGACAGCATATGAGATCCAATCAAAAGTTTCTGTTGGTAAAGAGAACAAGGCATGACATATCTTGCTGGAAGTGTCCAGACCCTATAAACCCACTACTCTATACACATTTCATAAGGTAGGCTTCAATCCAATCAGAATGGCTTTGAATTAAAGGGGGATAGTACGTGAAATGTTTAGTTCTCAGATTGAAGGTAATACACAGAATAGCTAAGGGAGAAAGAAAACTGATTTAGCAGGGCTAAAGAGCAAACAAAATTCAAACGATTGGACAAAATGATCACCAGAATGGTTTCTTACTTCAGGGCCTCCAGACAAAGACGGGAAAAATTGGGCGAATCTTTCAGATTTGAACCAGGAGACCCGGAGAGGTCACTGGGAGAAGGACCAGGATGGGGGCTTGGCAACCACTTACCTTGAGGGTCATTCCAGACAGCACAGACTTCCATCCCTTTGTCTCTAGGGTCTCTCAGCTCTGCCTCAACAATGAATTAAAAAGTATTTATTAAACATCCATAATACATCAGGTGCACTAGACAAAAATCAAATAATTCCTACCCTCAAAGAACTTACATGTTATAAGGGAAGATAGCACATCCACACATGGACATGTGGATATATGTGTGCATGCACATATAGGTCTATATAGATAGGTATATGCATAGACATGTCAATGTCATATTATCTATATAGAGATATATATGCATATATATGTCCATGTGTATGTAAAATATAATATATAAACTGTAAAACGTATGCAAAGTAACATACACAATAGGTAACGTATAATATAATGTGTGTAATATATGATGTATATAATATAATATATGGTGTATAATATATAACATAAAATAATACAAATGTGGTATAATATATCATGCATAATAACAACAAACAACCCATAGCAAACAGACTGCCTTTGCCTTTCTTTGTGTCCCCAGAATTTTTCATCCTACAGGCATGTAGTAAATGCTTGACAAACTCTTCTTTATGGAGTACGTATACACAGGACTTGATTTTATGCATTTTAAAATTACACGTTCTGAAGAAGAGTTTCACAATCTAGCTTCTACTTTTACCATTTTTAAGGTGACATAGTTATCTATAGTTCTCAGCATAAGGTCTTTTAAAAAATATTTTGATAAATGTATTTCAATATAATTGGCCTTCTTTGTAATCCTCTATGTTTTATTTTTTGCATTTAAAAACATTATCCTGAGAAGGGGTTTATAGGTTTTCCAGACTGGTTCATATGACATGCACACACACACACACACACACACACACACACGCGCGCGCGCGCTCACACAAACACTCACAAGATTAAGAATCTTGACTTAAATGTTGTTTGGTTTGGGGTTTGAAGGTTTTTTTAGGTTTTTTTTTTTGCTAGTTTATTATTATGTGATATCTCAGATAATCATTCTGGTCTTTTTTTGCTAAAAATCAACCTACAAATTTCAGTCAGTTAATTTCAATGGAGAAAGAGGTGTGGGTCTTTAACTATTAGTTTTTTTTAAATAAGTACTTCTTTAGTAGAATTATTTTCTCAATTTAAAGTCATTTTCTTTTTTGTCTCAACATGAAGGTGTGGACCTTCTCCATACACTTCCACTCTTTCCCTTTCCAGTGGTTCCTTTACTCTCTTCTCCTTTTTCTAAAAAAGGAGTTTTCCCCATACTAAAATTGTCCAGGTTTCCCCATACTAAAATTGCCTTCTGCCCAGGCCCAAGGTAACACCTTCTTGCTTTTTCCTCCCTCACTATCAAACTGCTTTAAAAATTATTCTATGCTTGCTTTATTTTCTCAATATATACGTAACTCCTGATGGCTCCCGGTCAGAATCTTGGAGTGAGAAGAGAGCTCCTCAAAGGCCATCTAATACTACAAACTGTACCGGAAAAAAGAATCTTCATTATTACGTTTCTAATATTGGTTAGCCAGTTTCCATGTAAAGACCTTTAGAGGAAGGAGAACTCGCTACTTCCCAAAGCAGAGACCATTACACTTTTGGAAAGCTCTAACTGTTAAGAACTTGGAACTAAAATTAGCCCTGTTTTCAATACCACCCATTACTTCAAGCTCTGCCCACTTCTACATGACAGACATGTCAGCAAAGCAATAATGTGCCTCTTGAGTCTTCTGTTCTCCAAGCTAAATATCCCCAGTTTCTTCAATCAAATCTCATGACATAAACTTGTGGCTCTTTTCACTTCAAGTTGCCCTTCTCCAGGATTCTCTAGACACTGACAAACTTCTTAAAACATGGCCAGAAATGGAACACAATAACCCTGGAACTGGATACAATATTCCAGATGTTACTCCCCAAGTTCATGAGGGCTGACGGTACTTATAAATGTCCATCAGGGTAAAAACACATTTAACACCTAATGCTCAAGGATAAGTTAAAATTGGCAGTTACCAGATAAACATCTGCTGCACTGAAGGTGAGCACCTACCACAACCCATCTTGCTCCTCTCTCCCCAGAGCTACGGCCTCATCAGATCCTGAGGTCTCCACCCACAAGGCTGGATGTCTTTTAGCCATGCTTTCTCCCAAATCAGTTGTGTGAAGCTTGCCCTGAGTTGGCAAAATAACAAGAGCCCTGATTAAAACTCTCGTAAGGCACCCTTAGATCCTAGTAGGTTTTTTTGACTGCCTTATCACACTGTTGACTCACATTGAGCTGGCAAATCACTAAAGAAACTCAGATTTTTTTTAGATGAATTGTCAACTAGCTACGTTTGTCCTACCTTGTGTTTGTAAAGTTGGGTTGAGGTTTGGTTTTTTTTTGACGCACAAGTGAAAGAATTCCCATTTCATTTCATCTTTTTTGTACTCATTCCAATGCCCTAGCCTCAGTGTTTAAGAACTTTTGAGATCCTGACTGTCACATATTGTATTAGCTTGTAGCTATTCTTTCCAGCCTATCTTCAAAAGTAACAATCGTTTGCCTTGGGCAGGAGCTGACCAAGCTGGCCTAATGGTGTGGGTCAAATATAAGAACACAGTGAGATACTTGTATGTAGTTCGTTGAACCCTTAACAAAAGGTTTACTTAGCAGGAAAAGGACTTTCAGAGCAGAGAAAAGATATCCTCTGAGGCTACAATTTAGCTGAGCTTACTTCTATTCCACAGTTGGTCATGCTCTTCTCTGCAGTCCAAAGACTGAGAGAGGAAAGAGCTCTGGACTCTTATGTCATCGCTATTTTTGTATTCATGCTACTGGGAAGCTATGAAAATGGCCTGTATCTTAGGCTCTTGAGCCAATGCAATCTCAAGAATACCAAAACACATCCAAGACGTCCCTAGTTTGAAACCAGGTGGCCCCAAAACAACAAGAAATAAATCCAGCCCCCATCTTCTCTAATCTTGCCTTCCCCAAGAAACAAAAACAAAAGTCTAGAGGAGAGTTCCAACACATTTTAAGGAAACATCAGCCTGGAAAGGGACTTTAGAATTTTGCTTCCAACCACAGCATTCCATCTATGGCTTTATCCAGGTCACTGATAAAATGGCAACAGCCGTGGGACATTCCCTAGAAGAGCTCCTTCCAGGAAGCAGCATCTATACAATGCCTATCTCATTTGATCCTAACAACCCTTTGATGTAAGTGCCATTATTATCCCCATTTCAGATTTGAAGAAACAGACAAGCAGAAGGTAAGTGACTTGCCCAAGGCACACAGATAGTAAGTGCATAAGGCTGGATTTGAACTCCGGTCTTCTTGACTCCAGGTTCAGCACTCAATCCACTGTGTCATTGCCTGCCTTTAAGTTTACAAGGTGACAATGAACCATTGTCCCCCAACTACTCTGCTGAAACAGTTCTCTTTGGGATCACCAATGACTTCCTGATCCCCCTCTTCAATGGCCGTTTTTCAAGACTTTTTCATCCGTCCACAGCCTCTGACTAGGTTGACTGTCCTTTCTTCACCTTCCTACCTTGACATTCATGACCATACATCCCCATGGTTTCCATCCGACCTCTCTGGCCTGTCCTTTTCCTCTGCCATTTCCTTTGCTGGTTTTTCTTCTTCCTCATTTACCTCTTCACATCTCTTAAACTTAGCATTCCCTTGGCTTCTGTTTTCACCCTTCTCTCTTCCCCCCACATACTCTCTCTCTCTGCCTTAATAATTTTAGTCACTCTCACAACTTCAACTATTATTACTGTTTAGATAACTCTCAATCCCTTTGTCCAACCTAGTCTGTCTTCCAAATGCTAGAGCAGACTTCTAATTGCCTTCTGGATATTTCCATACGGATGGTTGCCAACATCTCAAGTTTAACGTCTCTAAAACTGAAGACTCATCCCGTTCCCTGGGAAATCTACTCTTCCTTCTGACATCTCTGAGAGTACAAGAGTATGGCACCCAACCAAAAACCTCAGACTGAAAAGTTCTCATCTCCTCCATACCCTCCTCCCTCAAAACAGTTCCTGAATCGGGCTATTGCTACCTTCATATCTCACATTCACCCTTTTCTTTCAATTCCCCACTGCTAGCAGCCTAGTTCAGACCTTTGTTACCTTTCTCTTGGACTCTTGAATTAGCTAGAAACCATGTCATTTCTACCACTTCCCCTAGAACCCTGCAATCTGTGCCAGATTATTCATCTTCCCAGTGCATGGCTCTAATCGTGTCCACCCCTTCCTCCAAAGCTTTATGAAATGCCAATATGCTCTCAATGATGCCATATAACAGTAAATCAAGAAATATAAGAATTAGAATAACAGGTAGACCAGATGACAATGGAAAAATGCCGACTGAATGCAGGTACAGGTGGTTCTGATATAACGTGACACATGCAGTCCCCAAAACTACCCACTGAGCAAAGCTGCACGACAGTGCATTACAGGGAAAATGGAACAAGGTGTACAATTCTCAAAAACTTCACCCATGACACATAAAAAAAGAAGACAGGAATCTTGTGAAAATGGTAGCACCATTGTATACATGTTAATGAGTTAAGAAATACATAAAAACTACAATAAATAGTGAGGCAGCTGGTGGTCCTGTGGAGTCAGGAAGACCTGAGTTCAAATCTGACCTCAGATACTTACTAGCTGCATGGCCTTGGGCAAGTCACTTGACTTCTCTTCGTCTTAATCCACTGGAGAAGGAAATGGCAAACCTCTCTGGTGCTTTACCAAGAAATTCCCTCTGAGAATATGATCTATGGGTCATAAAGCATGGGACACTAATGAAAGACTAAAGAACAACAACATTAAACAGTCACCTCTGCTGCTTCCCTTTCTCCCAGGGTTGCGCCAGCAGGGCTGAAAGCACAGACGTGGGTGGAGTAGGGATGGAGGGGGGGAGAACCCTTAGGGGTAGGGAGGAGAGTTGGGCCAGTCTTGCTCTGCTCACAGCACCTGCTGTACCAGAAGATATATAATAAATGTGACACTTTACCTTGACAAAGGCCTAGAGTTTGCTTGTGGAAGTGGGTGTGCAAAGGCTGGCAGCTTGTGAATTACTGCAAAGTGGTGCAATTTTCTGCCTTTTCGCTATTTCTCAAGGAAGCAAACTCAAAATTCAGTTATGCTCAAAATGTTCCCAAGTACATCAATCTTTGGGACAAATTCATGTTTTTGAAACACAATATAGCAGAATTTACTGTATGGTGTGGAATGCTCTCTCTCACGGAGAAATGGCATAAAAGACCTCAAGGACACCCATGTCTGGTAAAGGAATTTTTTGTTGTTATTCAATTATTTTCAGTCATGTCCAACTCTTCATGACCCCATTTGGGATTTTCTTAGTAGAGAAACTGGAGTAGTTTGCTACTTGCTTCTCCCATTCATTTGACAGATGAGGAAACTGAGGCAAACAAGGTTAAGTGACTTACCCAAGGTCACACAGCTAGCAAGTGTCTGAGACCAGATTTAAATTCAGGAAGATGAATCTTCCTGACTCCAGATCTGGCACTCTATCCTCCACACCACTTAGCTACCCCTGGAACAAAGGAATTAGGCAATCCCTATAGCAATGAAGAGGAGTAACAGATGAAAGGCCTAAATGTTGCATTGTTCTACTCAAAATAGAGGCAGGTGAAGGTCTCTATGGGTGAGTATTCTCCGATGGATTTACAGAAAGACATAGATAAGAACATCACAGGAAGAGAAGATGTCAGTCTATCACCATATGCAAGGGTGGCAAGAATACCCACCTTGATGAGATGCATCCCTCTATGTACTTGAATGCATTAGAAATGAATTTACTGCCTTTGTAGGTGTGGTTGCCTTTTCAAGGTTAGATAGGCAGCCATCTGAAAATAACATTTTGACTTTTTGCTACACAAAGTTAATCCTTTTCATTCCCATTTCCAATCTTAGTGCACTTGCACTTGATCTCCTGAAGTCTGGAAGTAAATACGTAGTGTAGATAAACCACATTTGGTTTGAAGGTCTCAGTTCCCAATGTTTTGCATGAGGAAGTGAAAGTGAAGCTAAGTAAGATGAAGTTTGCTAAAATTTGCCAATTACATCTTGAACCAGTCCAGATATAAAAGAAGAAATTTATTCTGGAAGTCTCACAATTTGGGGTTTACTTGTTTATTTATTTTTATTCTGAATTTCACTGCACTCTATTTCACACAGGTCTTTCTGAAATCATCCCTCTTGTCATTTCTTATATCTATATTATATTCATATACTAAAATTGGATTATGAAAACAGTTCACCCAATTGAAGGACCATCTCCTTAATTTATAGGGTTTTTTTTTTGCCAGATTATCAGTTCAAAGGAGAACTCACTACAAGTATTTTGTACATATCAGTCCTTTTCCTCCCTCTTTGATCTCTTTGGAACGTAGGCCTAATGGTGGCATTGCTGGGTCAAAGCTATGCCCACTTGAGTGACTTTTTTGTGCATGGTTCTCAATTGCTTTCAGAGACAACTGGACCAATTCACAGGCTCTATTAACAATGCGTTCATAATTGTGCTTAAAACAAAAGGCATTTTTCTCTTCCCCTTCTCCTGACTAGGGGCTCAGGAGCTATAAGAGAGACTTTTACTGGTCTTTTATACTGGATGACTTTTCCAAGTGATGACACAAACCACATGAACCCACCAGGATCGCATGAGCCCTTCCTCCCCTATCTCACACACAATCTAATTAAGATAGGCTGTTAGGAAAAAGAGTCCTGATAACTGTGAGGAGTACTCAGGCAAGTTCAATCCCTCTATTGTTCTTTGACTCATGGTCTGCTCCTAAATAAAGAACAGAATAGAAGCATTGACTAAAGCAACAATTCTCAAAGTGTTATTTTGGAGACCTTTAGGGTGTCCCTGAGACCCTTTCAGGAGATCTGTGAGAGCAAAACTATTTTTATCATAATACTAAGATTTTAATTTTTAATATACTACATATCAATAAATATAACTCATATGGGGAGGGGGAGTCCTCAATAACTTTTAAGAGTACAAAAAAACCAAAAAAAATGCAAAGTCTGCAAAGTCTCAACCAGAAGTCCAGTGAAGGGAGGAGTGGGGAAAGAAAAGCTCCATCCACACAAAGGCCAGGGCCAACCAAGAGGGAGCAGCTCCATTTCTGGTAACCTGAATATCTAAACTCCAGACAAGTGACTGAAGAAACATGACTCTTGGCTATGGCATCTGTCTGCTTGGCAAAGAGACTGAGCGCTGGTGAAAGTGATTCTGGAGCTCTTTTGGCCTCCTCACTGTGGTGACTGGTTTTTATCAGTTAAACATTTGCTGGAAATGGACAAGAGTTCCACAGGACGAGAGGGCATGGACACGTTCCAGGTCACATCCCTGGAAGGAGTATTTCCATCAATGTATCAATGACACGAGAGCTCAGCCAAAATCCCTTGTAAGATCCTTCTCTTTGCCTTTTTTCGTTACATATTTTCCCACTGTCAGTGGTTCATTTGAAGAGGTCAAGTTGAAGTAGATGCAGTATTTTATTTTTTCTAATTTGATGTTACTTTTGGTCTTTTCTCTAACAAGTTGCTGGTAAAGCTGCATACAGATAAGTGATTCTGTTAAGATATAATCAATTTGTGTGCGTGTGTGTGTGTGTGTGTGTGTGTGTGTGTGTGTGTGTGTGTGTTATTTTGGTCAGTATTCATCATATGCAGTATTTTCCAACTTTCTTCTTAAAATATTCGTGACTTACAGACGTGAGTCTTCTGAGTAGTCTACAGATCTTTGACCCCTTTCATTCCTGACACCTGAAACATCAATTATTTTCCAAGATGTTTTTGTCCATCCCTCTGTGTCTACCTTTCATTAAAGTTGTAGGGGACCATCTCCAGTCGTCCATTGGACCCAGATGGCTCTGGAGGAGAAAGTGAGGCTGGTGACCTTGCACAGCCCTGCCTCACTTAAATCCAAGTCATTTGCATGTGATAGCACCACCTTCCTGATGTCATGGTCCTCTTTGAAAACAAAGGACAAATAACAGCAACAGCAAAGTCAAGAAATATTCACACAGACACGTTCATCTTATTATGTTCTTTATAGAATCTCTCTTCCTCTTCCTCCTTTGCAGCAGATGCTTGTGCAGAGATTACGTTAAAATTCTTCTTTTTAAATGTTTATCGTGAGTCCTGCAAGATGATATGACCGTGTATCCTATGAAATTACTTCTTATGACACGTGGGTCTGTGATGAGTAGCTGAATAAAAAGGCGGTTATTGTCCTGACTACACACCAGGCCCTGTGCTCAGCCCTGGAAACACAAACGAGAGCGAGACATCCCCTGCTCTCAGGGACCTTCATTCTTACAGGGGCAGAAGCAATGGTGGCCAAGAAGAGTCACTTTGGTCTGGGACTACGGAATGCTGAGTGGTATCATGGGACGACCGATTTGCAAGTCCTTTCCAAGGATATTAATGTTGATTTGGTTACTTTTGTCGGAGACAAAGGTAGAAACCAGAGAGCAGAAGACAGAAGGGTAAATGTTCTGTGGAACAGCATGGAGATGGCCAGGGAACAACAGCGTGGTAGGTCTGGTTGGGACTGTATATACAATGAGGACTCACTACCCAGAAGCCCAGGACTCCAGGGTAGGAGCTCGAGTGCCAGATTGTATAGGTAGAGGTTGGAGCATAGAATCATGGTGGTATGAAGATGGCCAGGGAGGAGCAGCGGGGTAGGTTTAGATAAAACCAGCTCTACCAATTGCTTTGTTTACTTCACTGAGGAGAACCCAAGGGCCATTAGCAGATACTTCTTTGGTCTCTTGATTTCATTTGTCCCAAAAATGTCAATATAGATATATTTCACCTCTTGTGGAGGTGGCATGTCAATGCCTTGATTATTGGACAATGTCCTCACATTTATAGCTAATAAGATGTTCTAGGGGCGGAGCCAAGATGGCGGCGTAGAAGCAGCAACACATCGCAGCTCTCACATAGCCACCCCAAAATACCCATAAAATAGGACTCTAAACCAATCCTAGAACTCCAAAACGCACACAAAGATACTTCCCACTAAAGTCAGCTCGGCTACGAGGAACCGTATCAGCACTGCGAACCAAAACCAGCCTGGCCTGAAGCC
>CM053580.1:223533865-223554892 GCA_028627135.1 Pseudochirops cupreus | reverse complement strand
AACTTGAACCATTGAGTTTTGCCTTGCAGTGTGATTGGGCTGCACCTATGAGGTGCTATTGAGCGCATCTAAGCCAATGGTCAAAATAGTTATAGGGAAAAAAGTATAAATTTGTATAAATTATATAAAAGTATAAATTTGTATGAATCATATAAAAGTATAAATTTGTATAAATCATATAAAAGTATAAATTTGTATAGATTATACAAACGGGGTCCCAAAAGGCTAATGACTGGCTCAAAGTCACAGCCAGGATTCCAAGGCAATTCTTTTTGGCCTCCAGCAGTGACTCAGATCCTTCCCTCTCATGGATGGAGTCTGCAGACCTTCCCCAAGATGGAAGCTGGCCTGCCTTGTGAGGCAGTGGTCACCCACTGCTTTCAGAATCCCGTGTGAAGGCCGTCAGAACACGTGCTTTATTTACACTGACTGCCTGTGCCCACTGGGCAGATAGGACATCCTACACTTTTATCATTTTCTGTTAGACAAACTCCTCAGCTCCTAACCAGCTGTCTCACCCTTGTGAAGTCACCCATTGACAGCAGGAGACTCCTCTGGTGTCAGGGACAGAGGCTGGGCTGATGCCTCCACAAGCCTCTCCCTAATATCTTCCTCAGAAAACAATGGGGCAAAAACAAAAAACAAAAAAACCAAACCAAACCACGGGGCTGCTTCTTCCCTGTTTCCTCTTTTATGTCGCTGACAGCACCGTTCACACCCGAGGATGTGCGGAGGGCCCCCTGATGCCCTCGCTGGCTTCCTGCCTTTGACACTGAGAGGTCTCTCACTAACGGAGGCTCTGTGTTTGTGGCAGGGTGCTCAACGAAGCCTTCTTCGTGGCCGTCTAATTTCCTGTTAGGCCCGTGGCCCGCCTTGGGGTCTTGCTCTTCTCATCAACTCCATGACGCCTCTTTAAGGCTGCTTTGGTTTTCTTCGTTTACCAGAGATCCTTCTCAGGCGCTGGGGCTCTCGCCTGTGTGCGGCAAAAGTTCTTCTGTGGATTCCAATACGGCATTTTGAAGCTGATTCCAAGAAAGTATGTTCTGCATGACTTCATGTGAATCATCTTTTATCACATTGTTTGCCTTCTCGTGGAAGGGGGTGGTGATGAGAGGAAGACAGGGAGGGGGAGAATGTGGAACTCAAAATTTAAAAAATGAATGTTAAAAGTTTTTGACATATGGTTGAGAAAAAATAAAATGAGAAACAAACCAAAAGAGGAAGGAAGGGAAGGAAAGAAGAAAGAAGGAAAGAGAGAGAGAGGAAGGAAGGAGGGAGGGAAGGAAGGAAGGAAGGAAGGAAGGAAGGAAGAGAAGGAAGAAAGAGAAGGAAGGAAGGAAGGAGGAAAGGAAGGCTGGAAGGAAAGAAGGAAGGAAGAGAAGGAAGGAAGGAAGAAAGAAAGAAAGAGAAGGAAGGAAGGAGGAAAGGAAGGAAGGAAAGATGGAAGGAAAGAAGGAAGGAAGGAAGGAAGGAAAGAAAGAAGGAAGGAAGGAGGAAAGGAAGGAAGGAAAGAAGAGAAGGAAGGAAGGAAGAAAGAAAGAGAAGGAAGGAAGGAGGAAAGGAAGGAAGGAAGGATGGAAGGAAAGAAGGAAGGAAGGAAGGAAAGAAAGAAGGAAGAAAGAAAGAAGGAAGGAAGGAAGAAAGGAAAGAAAGAATTCTAGGATTCCTGACTTTTTTTAGCAATGAAGGCCCACACTAGCTTATAACTTAAAAGTAACTAAGTGAATGATGAACTTTTTTGTCTTTTTTCCTCTTCTGCTAAAAGTTTAAATGATCCTCTCTCTTGCATACATTCATCGACAGACACTTCCTTTACCAGTTTCTGTCACAAATAAGCCCAAAGCATTTCTTTTGTGGGTTCAAAAATTATTTGTTCTGGGAAGTTTTCAACTTACACAAAAACCTCTTCTGTACAGCTCACCCAAATAAGGAAATCTGCCAGCCTCGGTCAAGTGTTGAACTAAATCTTTACTGTTGCCTACTGGCCTGATTTTGCAGTTTTCCTAATATCTCTCCATCCTGGATCAATCTAATTATTCTGACCAGGTCTACGGTATAAAGGTATTACCATTTTATTATCAAAGTATAACATTTCTACTTGGAGATAACACATTATTTGAGCCTGGAAGTATTTAAGGTTTCATGAGAGCTTGGGAGATCACTTGACTGTATGCATTTTAAAAATCCATACTGATATCTTTTAGGATTTATATCACCTTCATTTCTCCCAGCTCCCTCCAGCCTTGGCACTGTCCCTTTTTACTTCATCAACTTCCAATGTACCATTCCAACTCATCCACATTCATCAGTTTTCTTCTACTTCTGAGTTTTATAACTGCTCTACCATCTTTTTACTTATCAGAGATCTTGAGGCTTGATGATAACTTTATTCCTATACTGAGGCCACACCCCCAAAAAAGTCTAATTCCAAAATGAAGCTAAGCTTCAAGCTGTACACGCATTGAGATGGGAACTCCTGGGTCTTCTTTCCTGCATGAAGCACTAATTTGTATTTCACTCTAGAAGTTGTGGAAATCTCATGCCCTGAAACCTAAAGTTGTCCTCTGAGACCCTTCCACATTACTGGTAACCAGAGGTGCCAGTATATGACTGATTCTTCCTATAACCCTGGAATTTGCTAATCTTGATGAGTTTAATAAAATCTCTTATTACTACATGGCCTAATTTTGTAGTTTTCCTAATGTCATTCAATTCTGGATTAATCTGATTATCTAAGTTTATTATAAGAGATTATTTTGACAAGTCTATAACATTTGTACCCTATAGACAAGTGACTATGTAATTTCATGCTTATCACAAGCCCACCGGTATATGCAGTTATTCCATCTCCCAACTCCAACCTAATCATGTCTGATCTGTGGGGTCCTTTCCTTTTCCTCAAAAGAAAATCCATAGTGCAAGGGGCTACCCTCAATGGTTTCTGGAGAAACCAATGATACTATGATATGGAGAGGAGCTCTTAGCAAAAGAACATCCATTTCAATTAAAATTAATTAGAAAATTGGAATTTATGAAGTGTCTTTTATATTATGAAGGTATAGAAAAACTCTAGTCATGAGTATTAAAATACATTAATACACTGTTTAAGTTTCTAACTTAACAATAGTTGAGAATATTTACAAGGCATTTCAAAGTATATAAAACATTTTACAGGCATTATCTCATTTGATCCTCATAACCTCTGTAAGGTAGGCAACTTGTTATTGATATATTAATGCCATTTTGCAGATGAGGAAAAAGGCTCAAAATGGTTTAGTTACCTGCCCATGTTAAAGTCAAATTAGTATTATTTTTGGTACTTTTTTAAAAGCTGGAAGCATAACATTTAAATTTTTAAAAAGGAACTTGATTTTCCTTACCTGATACATAAACAGCATTTTTTAAAAATTTACTTATTTTTAGTTTTCAACACTTACTTCCATAAGTTTTAAATTTTTCCCCCTCCCTCCCCAAGATGGCCTGCAATCTGATATAGGATTTACATATACATTCCTATTAAACATACTTTCACGTTAGTCATGTTGTATAGAAGAATTATAATGAATGAGAGAAACCATGAGAAAGAAAAAGCAAAACAAAACAAAAAAAGAAAATAGTCTTTGCCCTGCATTCAGGATCCATAGCTCTTTCTCGGGATGTGGATTCTGTTTTCCATCATGAGTCCTTTGGAATGTTTTAGGTCCTTGCATTGCTGAGAAGGGCTAAATTTATCAAAATCAGCCATCGCAGACTGTGGCTGTTACTGTGTACAATGTTCTTCTGGTTCTGCTTACTTCACTTAGCATCAGTTCACATAAATCTTTCCAGGTTTTTCTGAAATCCTCTAGTATGAATAGCATTTTTTATGGCTTTAAATGATTACTATAAAATATTTTAATGTTCTTAATTTTCAATGGCAGCAAAAAAAAATCCTCATTTGATCTTCCCCCACCAGCTACTGTTCTATATCTCTCTTCCCTTTCAGGGTTGAACTCCTAGAGAAGGCCATCTACAATCAGTGACTTGACTTCCTTTCCTCTTACTCCCTTCTTAACTCCTTGCAGTATGGTTTCCAACCTCATCCTTCAGCTGAAACTGCTCTCTCCAAAGTTACTCATGAATTCTTAGCTGCCAAATCTAAATGGCCTTTTCTCAGTCCTCATCTCTGCAGCTTCTGACATTGTGGATCATCCTCTTCTCCTAGACACTCTCTTCTCTCCAGACATTTGTGACACTGGCCTCTCTCGGTTCTCTTCCTACTTGCAGGACCACTCCTCTTTCTCCTGCTGTATCTACACCCACATCAAGCCTTTTAACAGAAGGGGTCACACAAGGCTCTGTCCTGCACCCTCTCCTCCAGCTGGTGGAGATCACTCGGTGATCTCCTCAGCCTCGGTGGTTTCAATGATCATGTCTATGCAGAAACTCATCTATTTGTCCAACCCTAACCACTTTCTCGACCTCCACTCTTATATCTACAGCTGCCTTTCAGAATCTCAAAATTAATATCCTGTAGCCCTCTTAAACTCAGCACGTCCCAAAACGCCCTAATTAGCTTTACGCCAGACCTTCCCCCTTTCCTAACTTCCCTATTACCGTCAAGGATACCACCATCCTCCCAGTTACCCACACTCCCACTCTGAGTGTCATCCTCAAGCCCTCACTCTCACCCCCCCACAGACAATCAAGCACTGTCCTTTATGACACCTCTTCTATCTGTCTCCTTCTCTCTTCTGATACTGCTACCATCTCAGTGCACACCTCTACCACCTTGTACCGAGACTACCTGGACTATATATAAAGACAGAATTTACTGCAAAAAAACTTCTGGTTGTTCTCTGTGCCCCCTCTCCCCTCACTCCAATCCACTCTATACTCTTCTGTCAAATCATTCCTCCTAAAATGCAGGTCTGACTGTACTTTATCCTATTCAATCAACCCCTGTGGCTCTCCAGTACCCCCAAATAAAATCCTGTTTGCCATACAAAGCCCTTCACAGCTGTGGCTTCTTCCTGCCTTCTTGTCTTCTTATACTTATTCCTTCCACATACTCTGTGATCCAATGAAACTGGCTTTCTTGGTGTTCCTCAAACACAATACTCCATCTCCTGATTCTGAGTGTTTTCACTGGCTATTCCCCACCCAGCCACCCACCCTTCCCCATGCAGGGAACTCTCTCCCTCCTCATCTCCCTCTCCTGACATCCTGGCTTCCTTAGAGGCTCAGCTATAAACCTTTCCCAGTTCTCCTTAATCTCAGTGCTATCCCTCCGAGACTCTGGAAAATTTATCCCGTGTATGTCTTGTTTGCACATAGCTGCTTGCATGTAGTCTCCCTCCATCAGACAGTGAATTCCTTGAGATCAGGGATCAGTTTTTCCCATTCTTTGTATCCTCAAAGTTTAGCACAGTGCATGGCACAGAGTAGGCCCTTAAATGCTAGATGACTGAATTTAAAAATTTTAAAGACAGCTGTTCTTTAGAATGCTACATTTAATGTTTATGTGAGCACAGTTTAAGCCTTCATCATTTCAGAGAAATGTCTTAAATTGTATAGAAATATTTAAAGGTTTGTGGTCTAAGGTGTAGGGATACTTCCTCCACTCTTGCAAATCACAAAGGTACTTTGCTTTAGTAAACAAGTCTTTGTAAGTTTCAGCCCCCCAAAAAATGAAAATAAATTTCATCATTTAGTGACCAATCTGAAAATGAGCTTCTCTGCCCTTAGACAGGTTAACGCTCACTTCACAGATAGAGAGTCTATCCACAGTACCCTAATCAAAGCCTTTCTAATTTGGCACCTGAAAAACCTCTTTGAGAAAGCAAATTCAGCTCCTAAAGAGGCCTCCAGATAGGACTTTCAAATCTCATTCTATTGCTGTGTGATCCAAACCATATACTTGGAGCACAGGTTTAATGCTCCTTGAGGCCTCAGCCATGGTCTAACCTCCTTATTGTACAGATAAGGAAACTGAGGACTAGAGAGGATGACAGGTCTCCTTGCAAGATATATTAGGACTAATCTTGCCAGTTATTTTTAAAAAGCATAATGAACTCATTATCATGTAACAGACACTTGCCTAATCCAGTCATTTGCCCCCCTCCAATAATTTTAAAATGTAATTATATAAAACATATTTCATAAAAAATTAAAACCACAATTAAACATTAAAATATAATTAAATGTGCAACTAAATCTATAAAACATAATTAAACATCTATTTTATGTGAAATAAAACACATAATTAGATACGTAGAATGTAAATACATTAAAATACAATTAACTTTTCTTTCAGGAAGGAAAGAAAGTATTTCAAATCCATCACTGTGGCTGCTGTTTCTTCAAAGCCCAATTTTCTACTGGTGGCAAAGGCAGGATCACAGGAGCAATGAAAACAATGAACCACATCTAGCCCTGGGAGGGACCTCAAACACCACCTAAGGCAATCCCTCACTTTTATAGATGAGGAAACTGGGGCTGAGCAGTCTGCCCGAGGTCAGCGACGCGGTGAGTGCCGCAGGTGGGACCTGACCCCGAATCCCCTGAGTCTGGAGTCAGTGCGCTTTCTCTCTACCGCCCTGAACGCGCCTGGGAAACTAATGAGACCTTCACCCACGAGTGGGGGCCGGGGGAGTAGCGGGCGGGGGTCGCTGCGCGCAGCCAGCCCGCGGCTCGGCTCGGCGCCGTGCGTAATCGTCCGTGCCAAGCCAGGGCGCACGGCAGGCGCGCCGGGCTGCAGGCTGCCTGCCCCCCGCAGCCGGGATCCCGGGCTTGGGAGCGGCGGGAACCGGAGAGGAGCCATCCCAGCAGGGGCTGCGGGGGCACCCGGAGCGGCGGGGGCACCCGGGGAGGCGGGGGCACCCGTGGCGGCGGGGGCACCCGTGGCGGCGGCTGCTCTGCTGCGTCCGCGGCGGGACGCTCCCCGCCCCGAGGCGCCCGTCGGTCTCCTAGCCCGTCTCCTCGGCCGACGTGGCTCCCCACCCCCGCCGCCCCAGCCATCCCGGGGGCAGACGGAGCTGTTGGGGTTTGAACCGCGCCGCCGCCGCCACCGCTCCCCGGGCTCCAAACGGCCGGGCGGGTGCGAGGGAGGGAAGGAGGGACGGGCAGCCCGGGGCCGCTGCTCCCCCACCCCAGGAGCCCCGGGGCGGCGCACGGTGCTCTCCACCTACCCGGTCCCACACCATCCCAGGGAGCTGCGGCGGCGGCAGAAGCACAGTCCTTCTGCCGAGGCGGCTCCTGCCCCTTCTCCGTGCCCCGAAATGGCTGCGGAACAAAGGGAATCAGGGCTCCCCGCTAGGGCCCGTCCGATTGGACGGGGGGCGGGGCCCGGCCGCGGGAACGTTCGGCGGGCGGTCTCCGTGGCAACGGGAGCCCGGGCTGGGAAAGTGGCTCGGGAGCGCTGTGTTGGGAGGGCGGGGGAGGAGGGAAAGGTGGGCGATGCTTGGATGCTTGCTGTTTTCCGAAGGCAGCCCCTCCCCAGACCCCCCTTCCCACCCCCACACCTTTTCCCTGGGGTGCGGCGGATTCGATGCTCACAGCTCGGAGAGACGGGATTGCAGAATCCCAGCCTGCCACTGCGCTGAGCGTAAAGCCGCGCACAGGAACACAGATGCGGCACCGTGCGGCGAGGTGTCTTCCGAGGGCGCTCTGCGCGGGGCTGAGAGCCAGGGGTCTGACGAATGGACCGAAAACAAATGGCCCCAACTCGCAGAAAGAGGGAAAATGATCCTACTCTGGTCCGTGGTTTCTTTCCCTGCAAAATAAGTGAACTGGACTAGGCTAGTGAACTATAGGTGAATAATAAATGTATAGCAAGAAAGGGCGGATGCGTCCTGCCGGGCCAACTTCTCTTCCCCTCCAGGCTTTAAATGGCTACCAGCTCTCCACCTCCTGTGCCAAGGCTCTGAGGCCCCGCTGTACTGCCACTGCTGTCACTTCTCTTGCGGCCGTCTGGGCCATCTTCCTCGGGGCGACCTCTTCCCGTGCTATGTACAGAGTGGTAACCCAAGGAGGCCTCCTGGGCTAAGTCCTCTAGTTAAGCCTGTCACTTTCTAGAGGAGACCCAGAGGAGTTAATTGAGGATTGGAGCCCAAGACCTCCAGACTCCAAATTCAGCTGTACTTACACTGTAGCACACAGTCTCTCTACAATCTCCTTCAGTGCTATATTTATGATCCTTTGGTACTAAGCTTAGCATTTCAAAAAACAAGACAAAACAAAAATCTCCTGTACTCTTTAACATTCAGCAGTCTCCAAAGGTGAAAGCCTCCTGGTTTTATGGCTGTGTTCCACCCAAGCAAAGGCAGGAGGCCCAACTTAAAAACTCAATGGAAGTATGTTTACTGGTCCTTTATCATGTTGGCCCTGGTGGTCTCATTTTTAAAGAACAGTAACGCTTTGTGTCTTATGTCTGACTGGGAGCTGAACTAACTAATCTTCTCCCAGACTCAACGTGAGGTGGAAAAGCACTTCTCTCTCCTGAGAGCAGCCTGACCTCTGTCCCGAAAGGGCCATGGGTGGAACATGTTGAGGAGCCCCTGAAGGGTCCCTTCTCTCCTAGAACTGGATCTAAAGGAGAATACCCCCTCCCCCCATTCCCTCCATGAACCTTGTCCCTGTCCCCAAAAGTCTAGGGACCACTCTCCCTGAGTGGAACATCTCAGAAGAATACACTCTCCTCAAACAAGCAAGGTCCTGAAGTATTCACTTTCCATAGGAAAAAGGTGGCATCCCCATCTGCTGCTTATCCGTGGGCTACCTGGGAACTTGTTATTCCTCTGACTACCTGGTCTGGAGGAGCAGCAACATACCCCATTCCCTAGCGTCTAGAACAGTGGTTCTCAACCTTCTTAATGCCATGACCCTTTAATACAGTTCCTCATGTTGTGGTGACCTCCAACCATAAAATTATTTTCGTTGCTATTTCGTAACTGTAATTTTGCTACTGTTATGAATCGTAATGTAAATATCTGACATGCAGGATGTATTTTCATTGTTACAAATTGAACATAACCCACAGGTTGAGAACTACTGATCTAGAATGACCCACTTGGGACCTACAGTTTTCCTCCTCTTCCTTCTGCTCTAGTGGACAGGAAGTTTTGTACTGGGGGAGGGGGAGTCACTCTTTCCTCAGTTCAGAATGTCAGCACCCGGTAGCCCTCCCTAGGTTACTGCTCTGGATATAACACTGGGAAGACGTTGACCATTAGGAAGATGGCCCAGACAGCAGGAAGAGCAGTAACAGTACAGGAGGGCCTCCAGAGCCTTGGCACAAAAGCTAGTAGCAATTAAAAGACTGATAGGACCTGGAGGGAGGCAGAGGAACCATAGAACTCTCAAGGGGGAAGAGAAATTGGCATGACAGGGCATGCCCAGCCCAAGGACCTAAGGAGAAGCTGGAACTAACTTAAGATGAATGAGGAACATAGCCACAGCAAGACTCAGACCTTGTATCTCCATTGATTCCTAGTCCTTTCCCTACTTGGGGAAGAGGGCAATCCTAGGTTGGTGGTATGAGTTTAGATCCAGTAGATCTCTGGGGAAATTGGGATTAACTGTAGGCAAGCATCCTTTGGTTGTTGATGGCCTGGAGGTGGGCTAGGTTTTGATGTTTTCTTGGGAGACTCTGAGTGGGCACATGAACCCTGGAAAATAATGAGATTCTCATAATCTTGAATTTACCTATGAGTTCAAAGCTAAGAGTTCTGAGCCACAGGTTACTCTATGATAATACAGTTAAAGTTCATTCTATAGAACTAAGAAATGTGGGAGAAAAAGTGATGATGAAATGTCTTCCCACTTCCCTCAATAAAACAGCAAAAGCCACTTTGATACTTTATTTTTAAAGGAATCAGATTGTAGAACTAGGCATTGACGGTCTCTGTATAATCTCATGGGCCTTTGCTATACAGATGTTTTGCATGTAGGATAATAAAAGCCAGAGAAAAGCAACAGAAATAAATACTTTAGCTAATAAAAGATAGAAGAACCAAACTATGAGTAAAGGATTAGGAGACGGTAAATTCTATGGCCTTTTCTCAAACCTTCTCTTTCTTGTCTTGGCTTTAACTTTTAACCTTGTTGGCCTCCCCCTTTCACCTGTACACAGTCTCCTTTATCAGCTTTTATGATAGTGCTCTCTTACCTCTCTGTGGAGGAATGCAGGTTGGTAGTTAGAAATTAAAGCAGACTGCCTGTACTTGAATCAGACGGAGGCTTCCCAAGGATACAGATTCTACTCACTGGAGGAAGACTATGTGTCAATAGTCTGGGGGCATCTGCCAGACTTCTGTTCAGCAACCCTTGACTAGATGTGGCATCTATGTTTAAAGAGCTTTCCACTTCATTCTTAGCAGGGAGAGGTTTTCTAGTCATTGCAGCTTAGCAGAGGGGAGCCAATATAAGTAGAAGGTGTTCTTGAAAAGGTGAAGCCCCAAAGCTGATAGCAAAGAGAGAGAGAGAGAGAGTTGGAAACATCTGTAGCAATGACCAGTAGCCAAGACATGAAGCCCACTGGGTATCAGTGATTATATAGTCCCCAACAGGGTCCCAACAGAGAAGACTACCCTAGTGGGGAACTGGTTGGTAGCAGGAGTAATATCCTAACTCCCTGCCTCCTTGTCATTTAGGCTAGTTTTTCCTTTAAAGGTATTAAAACCATCTTGAAATGTAATCAGCTCAGGCAATAAAAGCTCAAGCTACTGACAGCACTTTCTAGTTGCCTGAGTACAAAACAACCATGAGGAGCTCCATATATGCTCTGATGCATGACCAACTGGGTCATGAAAGTCAAAGCAGAAGCAGAAGAATCAGATGAATCAACCTGAGCTGTTCCCTTTTTTTTTTCCTTCTTGGAGGGGGAAGTGCAGGGCATTGGGGTTGAGTGACTTGCCCAAGATCACACGGCTAGTATGTATTAAGTGTCTGAGGCCACATTTGAACTCGGGTCCTCCTGACTCCAGGGCCAGTGTTCTATTCACTTTGCCACCTAGCTGCCCAAACCTGTGCTGTTCTCAAAGCATATGTCAACACATAACCTTATCATAGGAATATCCTTCTCCTGCTATGATTAATACATCTTTTCTTAATTGTTGCATGAAGTATGAGTGTCTCATGTTGTGCCAATATCAAAGTCTTAAACTCAATGTGCCCAAACCTGAGTTCACTATCTTTCCTTCCCCAGACCCTTTTCTCTTCCTAACTTCTCTATTATTATCGGGGGTACCACTATCTCCCTAGTCATCTGAGCTCACAACCTAGGTGTCTTCCTCCGCTACTCAGTGTCTCTCACCCCCCATAGCCAACAAGCTGCCGAGTCTGGTTTATTCTACCTTCATGGCATCTCTCCTCTACACACCTTTCTCTTCTATGACATTGCCCTGATAACCCTGGTGCAGGGCATCAAGGTCTCACACACTTAAACTTTTGCAGCAGCCTACTGGCTGGTCTCCCTTCTTCAAATCCCTCTCCTCTGCTGTCCATCTGCCATTCGGTTGCCACATTGATCTTCCCACATCCATGTCCCTGCTCCCTCCATCCCTCCCCTACCCTCATTCAATCAACTCTAGTGGCTCCTTATTACTTCCAGGATCAAGTGTAAATTCCTCTGCTTGGTGTTCAAAGCCCTTTATAATCTGGGCCCTTCTTACCTTTCCAGCCTTCTTATACCTTATCCCCCCACCTCCGTAATGTATTTTTAAATCTACTTGCTTCCTTGCTGTTCCTTGTACACAATGCTCCACCTCCCAGTTTCCAGCATTTTTACTGGCTGTTCCCTATACCTAGAACTGCCTCTTGGTTTCTCCCGCTTCAGAGTTCAGTTTAGGCCCCGTCTTCGACTAGGAGCTTTTCCCAGTTCTGCCCAATCTTATAGCCTTCCCTCTGAGATTCTGAGATGATCTTCAATTTATCCTGCATGGACCTTGTTTGTTCATGGCTGTTTGCATGTCGTCTCCCTCTCTAGACGAGCTCCTTGAGATCAGGGACGGTTTTTGGTTTTGGTTTTGGTTTTCCTTGTATCCACAGGGCTCAGTATAATGCCCAGCATACAACTAAGTGTTTAATAAATGCTTGCTGATTACATGATTGTACGTATATAACCTATATCAAGTTGCTTACCATCTTAGGGCTGGGAGGGAGGGAAAGAAAAAAATTTGGAACACAAAATTTTATTTAAAAATGAATGTGAAAAATTATCTTTACATGTCATTGGGAAAAATAAAACGCTATTATAAAAATAAATTCTTGTGGACTTGACGTTATTTGAACATAAACTTCCGAAGGTCTGACCCCAGTCAAACCCAGCCAAGACCAAGACCCAGCAAGAGCAGCTTAGTGAAACTACTAGAGGACATTGACCGTCCTGTGGTGCCTGGGGCATGGACTGCCCCCTCTCTACCCGTGCTCTCAACCCCTGTGCTTCCTATGTGTCTGTCCTCTGTGCATGTCCCCTCGGCATGCCCACTCTTTTCATCAATAGCATGTGTATTTGTGGAGTTGTACTCCAGGTTTAAGGGGAAAACATCCTATTGCTACTGGTTTTACTATACTGTTTCATCAAATGCCTCTGCCTTTAAATAATTGTATCTTCTAGCTACCTAATAAGTGTAAACACATTGGGGTTGGGGGCTCACTAGTTATGGTTTTGAGTAGGTGGTGAACCATACAGCCCCTTCAGGCTGGAGCACCTTCTGGGGGGGTGCACTTAGGAAAGAGCGCCCCAGACATTGCACTTGGAATTCTGCCTTCGAAACTTCAACCCTTAAGTCTGCCTTAGATGCCGCCTCCCACCAAAAGCCTTTCTGTTTTCCCTCATCGGCGCTTTTCCCCACCTCGAATTCATCTTGTTTATATTTTGTAAAGTTGTCTTTTTATATTTTATACAGTTACCTGTTTATGTTTTGCATCCTCGAGTGGATTCCATACTCTTTGAAGGCAGGGATTATTTTGTGTTTATTGTCTTTGTATTATGTTCAGCACCTAAGGCAGTAACTTACTGAACTAAATTGGGAGGAACTCTCTTTAAGGAAGGGTGGGCAGGTGGCCCCGTGGATAGAGTGGTAGGCCTGGAGTCAGGAAGAGGAGCTCATATGTGACCGCAGACACTTAATATGTATGACCCTGGGCAAGTCACTTAACCCTGTTTGCCTCAGTTTCCTTATCCATCAAATGAACCGGAGAAGGAAATGGCAAACCACTCCAGAATCTTTGCCAGGAAAAGCCCAAAAGGGATCAAGAAGAGTTGGACGAAGCTGATCAACACGATTTTTAAAGAAAGAGAATATTATTTAGTGTGACATAAAAGTTATTGGCTGAACTTTTTAAAAAGGAAAAAGATATCATGATAGTAAAAGATTATGAAGCTGAATCCAGACACATGGAGAAACATGGAAACTGTGTAATCCACAAAGAGAACATTTGAGTCATGAGGAAGATTCCCTAGAAAAGTCATCTTTTACTCTAAATCTATTATGCTGAACTACAGATAGCAGCTATAAAAATCACCGTAATTTATAAGACAAATAAATTTCATTGTAGAACATTTTATTTTATTCTCTTTTTTTTTTGCAACTAGTCGACCAATCAAGTTTTCTACAAAATATGCCACACACAGAACAACATCCCCAAAATGACTGATGTAGAATCAATTTATGTTATTAATAGGGCACAAAAGTTCTCTATTTCACATTTACTTATGATTTTGAACTTGATATATTGTATTACAAACAATAGTGAACAACCCTTGCTCTTAACTCCAAGGCCTAGTCATAGTTATCTCTTTGAGATATATTTTAAAAAAATAGCTTTATGCATAAATATCAAGAGTTAACATCATTTGTTTTCATGTTCCTGTTAAATGTCCTTGATGTAGAAGCACAGTCAAAATAAAGCCCATCTGTGAGAAAATAACATTCTAGGAACTGGAAAAAAAAATAAGCCTTCTCCTAGGTTTGAGAATGAACAAATCATGACTCAGTTCATTTTTACTACAAATTATATAAAGGATAGAAGAAATATATAAGAAAATTGATTGAAATGGGCATTGAATACATATGTGTAAAAATTTTACATTTATAAATTTAATAAATATCCTAAAAAATAAATCCTGAGATACATATCTTAAAAACTGTAGCAGCAAACAGAAACTTAATAAAAGTAGTCAGAAAGACTTCTGAGGCAATCTTTTAGGGATAGGTAATCTTCCAAAATGGAATGCCTTCTATGAATCATCGCCTTCTTTTTATCCTCCTGAAGAGAGGATAAGAAATCTTACCTGCTGCATTAACACTAGATAACTTTAAAGAATTGACTGGTCAGTGAAAACTCTCCAGACACTGGCATTTGGAAAAATGACTCAGTAAAGAAAGTACTTTCAGCAAAGAATTTAATCCAAAATTTGACAGTTTATTTTATGCTATCCACCTTCCTAGAGAGAACACATGAACTCTGAGTGCACATGAAAATAGAATTTTCTTCTCTTTAGTTTTCTTCCTTTTTTTTCAACATGGCTAATACGAAAATATGTTTTGCATGATTTCACATGTATAATTGATACATTGCTTGTCTTCTTAACATGAGGTGGGGAAGGATGGAATTTTTAAATTTAAAATTTAATTTTTAGAAGAATTAATTTTTTAGAATTAATTAAAATTTAAACTTTTTAAATTAAATATTAATATTTATTTTTTAAAATTTAATATTAAATATTTTTAATATTTAATATTAAAATACATAAATAATAAAGAAAAATAAAACAAAAAAACATTCTTTTCTTCAGTATTCAGAAAACTTGAAGTTCTGTATAAGTGAGACTCAAAGGTTTACATATGAAAAGTCTAGATTTCCCCAAAGAAGGTAAATTAGGGGGTGATTAATTACTTTAATCCTGAAAGGATTAAATGCAAGTAAGGTCCTTTAAATATCTAGCTCCCTTAGCATATTTTAAATGATTCATATGACCAAAAAAAAAATCAAACTCACATTTTCAGAAAAATGTTTTTTGTGCGTAAAGCAAAGTACGTTATAATGTCCTATCATTTTAAACTAGAATATGAAGTACCATGGTTCTTGTTTAAAATCTTCCCTTAGACCACACACACACACACACACACACACACACACACACACACACACACACACACACACATTTCTGTGTGTTTATTATGTTTCAAAATGCTTGTGCCTTATTCATCCCAGATTAAATATGACATGATTTAATAACTAGGAGATGATGAGATGTCATCCTGGAGATTCATTTCAGTAGGGAAAGAGGGCAAAAAGGAAAAAGATTAATTGTTGAATTATTCAACTAAATATGTAAGGGCTATGAAAAACAGACATTTTCTTGGCAATAGCTAAAGGTAAACTAGCTTCAGCAGAATTTTAAAACCAAGCAAAGAAGAGACAGTGTGGTAGAGCCCTGGTCTTGGAGTCTAAAGACTCTTGGTTCATATCCTACCTTTCTGTGATCTTGAGGCAATCCCTAAATCTCTCTGGGCCTCAGTTTCCTCATTTGTAAAATAAGCATGTAGGACTACATGACTTCTGAGGTCCTTGGAGATCTATAATTCTAGGATAAAAATATACCAGTCATGATAGTTAAAAAAAAAAAAACATAATGAATATGTTTTCATTCATGCAAAAATGAGTTCAGTTTAAGAACCTCAATATAAAACTAAGAAAATGACCTTTTAGTACATCTTCTTGATGATGGTTGAATTCCTACATTTTAGAAGGAAAAAGATTTCAAGTTAGATACATTTTGAGTCAACAAGGTAGGGAGTATGATTTTTAAAATTGCCAAATTTAAGGACAGTTCAGCTTAATTATAGCTATCTCCCAAAAGTCAGCATTAAAATGATGACAACTCATGTGGAATAATGAGTTAGGGCTTAAAATAAACTGCAAAAAAATGTTGTAGGTTTGGTGTGTCATGAAATCCTGTACAAAATTAATTTACAATAGATTCACAGAACAGAGGATTTCTCTGCAGAAAATGTTCATGTCTTTAAGATGCTATGGCAAGATGCACAGAACAAGAAACATGAATATACTTTGTTAACGATAGCCCTGGAGGCAAAAATCAAACGAAGAAGATAGGAGTAGGAAGCAGGCAGCAGGTGTGGCAGAGTGAAGTGGCATGGGGAATTGGGGCTCCAGGGCTGACTCTCCCACTAACTTTCTGTATGACCTTGGCTGGACAAAGCATTTCATCTCTCTGGATAGCAGTTTCCTCATCTATAAAAGAAGGGAATTGCATTAGAAGGTTTCTAAGTTTCCTTCCAACTTCAATGTTCTATAATTTGGAAAAAAAAGTCTCTTTTTTAATATTCCATTGGAAGATTCTGAGGTCATTTGTCTAAACTATACTATGAATGGTCCCCAAACCAATATGGCCCCTTTTGCTGGAGAGAGTTACTTAGCAATTTAAAGAAGACAGAAGGTTTCCTTATGAATTTTCCCCACTTAGAGCCTAGACTTTGAACTTATGTTGGAGAGTTACCCTAAGATTTTCCTCCCTAACTCAAATTCTATTTCTCAGCTATCACTTTTTTGATTCTGTTTTAAGTGTTCATTGGTGTCCTTCCTTCATTGGTCAGTGGATTGGTGGCAGGATAAAGGACAAGCTAGAAGTCTGCTTGTATTATGCTTATCCTAAGCTTGCCTGTCAAGAGAGATCTAAACAGTACAAAAAGGTACTTCTTCTTCTTTTGCTTTTTGGAGGGGGGAAGGTAGGGCGATTGGGGTTAAATGACTTGCCCAAGGTCACGTGGCTAGTTTGTGTGTGTGTGTATGTGTATATGTGTGTGTGTGTGTGTGTGTGTGTGTGTGTGTTAAGTGTCTGAAGCCAAATTTGAACTCAGATCTCCTGACTTCAGGGCCAGTGCTCTATTCATCACACCACCTAACCGCCCCCAAAACGGTACTTCTTGAAGAGGTAAGAGGCAAGAGTGGTAATTTGGTCTTGCTTTATAAAGGATGTCTCAAATTCTTGGTGCAGTTTTAAGCCTTAATAACTTAAGGACTCAGGCTAAGGTCTCTCCTAGCTCTGAAGCTTTGATCTTGTAATCTGCTCCAGTACCTGTTGAGAGACTTGAAATATTGTGATGTTTCCACTTCTCTCACTTAGGCTGTTGCTATAAGGAAAGAATTATATTGTCCACTTCAGGTAAAACTCTAGGATGCCACTAGACAGGATTTCCACTGATGATGTTTCTGCCGCCATAAGATGCCACCACCGAAGTACAAGCCCCTCTATACCAGGAAAAACCTACTTCTTCTCTGGGCTGGTTCAGTTTTGGACATGTTGAGTTTCAGATGTCTGAAAGTAATTGGGATGTGATTGGAGGTCAGCAGAGAGGGTAGGACCAGACAAGTAGATCTGAGAGTCATATGCATACAGATGTTAGTTGAAACCATGAGGGTCAAGGGGAAGGATCATATTTAACAGTATAGAGGGAGAAGAGAAGAGGGCCTGAGACAGAGCCCTGTGGGCTACCCATGGTTAGTGGATGTTACCCGGGTAGAAGTCTAGCGAAGGAGACAGGGAAGAAAGGGTAGATGGAGAGTCAGGAGAGAAAAAGGTCATGCAAACCTAGAGGAAAAAGAATATGATGGAGAGAAAGGTGATTAACAGTGTCAAAGGATGCAGAAGGATAAGAATGGAGAAAAGGCCATTTGATTTCACAATTAAGAGATCATTAATCACTTTGGAGAGAGGAATTTTGGTTGAATGATGAGGTCAGAAGTCAGGTTGCAAAGAGTTAAAAGAATTCGAGGAAAGGAAGTGGAGGCACCTGTTTAGACAACCTTGTCAAGGAGTTTAGTGACACAATGGAGGTTGGCTGTAGGGTGATAGCTAGCAAAGATAAATGGATCAGATGAGGGTGTTTCAAAGACTGGGGAGATGTAGGCATGTTTTTTAGGCAGGAGGGAAATAGGGAAACAGCTGGTAGTCAGAGAAAGAAGTTTAGTGAAAATTAGGATGATGGGAGAAGGGGCATCTGCTAGAGAACACCACTTGTGCACGTAGAGGGGTTTGCTTTGGCAAGGAGAAGGTCCATCTCTTAACTTGACACAGGGGTGAGGGAGGAAATAGTGGCAGAAGGCATCTGAGAAATGTGAGATAAGGAGGAGAGAAGAGGGAGTTTTGGGTGAATGACCTCAATTTTTTAAAAAAACAAAATATGTGGCAAGATTCTTAGCTGAGAGTGTGGGGGAAGGGAGCTGTGGGAAGTTTGAGGAGGGATGAAAAGGTTTAGAAAAACTGCTGTGAGGACTGAGATAGTGAACAAGTCAGGAAAGTGTAAAAGGACTGCATTGTCTCAGTGAAGGCCCTGCTAAGATCTATACTATACAGCTGTGGTGGCGTGTGGTCAGCCTGGTTTGTACAGAAATACATGAGTGGGAAGAGAAGTTGTGGATAGGAGCAATTCGAGGCTGGGGTTTGGCAGCACAAGATCTTTCACAGGATAATGGGGCGAGGAACTGGAGGAAAGAGACAGGAGAGAGAAAAACTGATAAGTGTTGATTGACATAGGGGGAGAATATACCAGAATATAGTCAGTTTGAGCCAATAGCCTTAAAAAGGCCCCCTTAGGCCAGGGCATCACCTAAAATGGGCAATCATCCAGAATCTTGAGATATAGCTAGCTGCCCTTTGGAGACCAAATTTTCATACGTGTGTGTGTGTGTGTGTGTGTGTGTGTGTGTGTGTGTTTATGAGAGAGAAAGAGAGAGAGAGGGAGAGAGGGAGAGTTGGAAGAGTAATTTCTTTCTATAAAGGCTATAGACCCAGCTTCTTGAACACTGTTGTTTAGTCAATATTTTTTTACTCATGTCTGACTCTTTGTGACTCCATTTGGGGTTGTCTTGGTGAAGATCCTGGAGTGGTTTGCCATTTCCTTTTCCAACTCATTTTACAGATGAGGAAACTGAGGCCAACAGGGCTAAGTGACTTGCCCAGGATGACACATATTAAGTGTCTGAGGCCAGATTAGAACTCAGAAAGATCAGTCTTCCTGATTCCAGACCCAGAACTCTACCCACTGTGCCACCTGGCTTCTCCATCCTTGAACACAGCAAGTACTTAATATTTGTTGATTCCAAGTCCCTTCTAATTTTAGGATACATCATTGTCTAAGAGTATATGGAACACACTTAACTGCAATTGTCAAATTCTTTTTACTAGAGAGGACACTTAACAAACTCCCCATTCTTTTCTCTTTAAAATTTAAATAATTTAATTGCTATGTTCTGGTAGAACAGAATTTCCCAACTAATGCCCAAGCGACTTTGACATTTCAAGGCATATTCCCTCAAAGTCAAACTACCTAATTGGAGTGATGGTGAAGAGTACATATCACTTCCCACTTTTTGTAATTTATTGTTAGCAGGAGGAAAGGAGGTCTATTTTAACTCCAACACCAACATTATTTCCATTGTTTAAACCTGAGTTTTGTTGCATTTTTGTGTTAACCTTGTATAATATGGTCATCATTGTTTATGTTTTAATTTTAACTTTGCTTTCCTTACTCAATTCATATAAGCCTTTCCAGGTTTCTTTGAATTCTTCATCATTTCTTCAGCAAAACAATTTTCCAATACATTTACATATCCAAGTTTGTTAATCCATTCCTCCAACACTGGAGACAGAGACTCTTTAGAATTAGGCAAGGCATTCAAACAGGATATGATGCTCCTCCCTGAATCACTAAAGAGTTATTGAGGATTTGGGAATATGGATTTTGCTGTACCCTCTAATAGATTATCCAAGGACAGCAAATATTAAAACTGGCAGGAGAGTATATGAGTAGGGGGAATTTGCTTAGAAAAGCTAAAATAATGGTGGGACTTCAATTTATCACTCTCAGACCTAGACAAATTAAAGTATAAAATAAAAAAGAATTTAAGGAAGTAAATAGAATTTTAGAAAAGTTAGATATTATAGACCTCTGAAGAATATTGAATAAAAATAGAAGAAGACCTATTCTCAGCATGCATGGTACCTCCACAAAAATTAATCAGGTATTAGGGCATGAAAATCTCACAAATTCAGTGGCTTTACAGTGTCCACTTCATAATTTCTTATATTGTTTTAAGAATTCATATGCTATGTCATTTGGTGGGATGGTGGTAATTTTCCTGTTTATCTCATTTCATTAGGACTATTTTTGCTTTTGCCTTGTCTAAGGTCATGATTGCCACATTTTCCTTCTGACAACAGGCCCAGTGCTCTATCTACTGTAAAACCTAGTTGCTTCCAACTTAACAACTATATTGCATTTTATAGTCTTAAAGAATTGTTTAGGGCCCTAAGAGATTAAGTCCCATGCACACAATTAGTGATGGGACTTGAAACTAAGCCAAAAATATCAAAACTGAGTCTAAATGCCACATTGACTGGCTTGTAACAGGCATTATTTCCTTAAGGCTGATATAAATTTTCATATTTTAAAAACTTATAATGTTGAATAGTGTGAATTCAAATAGATGTGACCATTTCATGAGATGTGTTATTTGAAAGAATTACTAAATTGAAGCAATAATTCATTTGTTATTTGAACTAATAACTAATTTGTTATTTGAACTTGGTCTTTTTGTTCAGAAGACTATATAATCAGATTAGTATGCCCTTATGAAGAGTGACAAAGATTTAGACCAGTGTTTCTTAACTTTTTTTATATCATGGACCCCTTTAGCAGATTGGTGCATCATATGGACCTCACGTTTTAAAAAATGGTATTTTATTTCTTACAATTACATGTAAAGACAATTTTTTTTGCTATTATTTTTTTTAAATTTTTTTTATTTACTCATTTACTTTTAATTTACAAGATTCTGTTCCACAATCACTTGAGTTTCAGATTTTCTCCCCTCCCTTCCCCCCCCATGGTGGCGTGCAATCATGTATAGGATCTGCAAATACTTTCACATTGTACAATAGTTTGGTCATATAGAAGGGTTGTAACCAATGAGTGATCACTGGGAAAAGAAAAAAAAAGCAAAACCAGACAAGAAAGAGAA
>CM053580.1:223517908-223533365 GCA_028627135.1 Pseudochirops cupreus | reverse complement strand
TTTCCAAAAAGCAAGGAGAGAGAGAGAGAGAGAGAGAGAGAGAGAGAGAGAGAGAGAGAGAGAGAACAAGTATATCCTACATCCCTAACTATGACTTTGGTAAGTGGGGAGAAGATCCAACCATCTTCATTCTATAGATGAGCAAGGTAATGTCCAGAAAGGGTGTGACTTGCCCAAAGTCACACAAAGTCCCCAGAGTCCGTGGATCTGCTATGATCTATGCCAGCCAAATCCTGGATCTTTTCTAATTTGATTGTTCTTTTTAAAAAATAGCTTCTCCTATCCAGATTTCATCATCAAACTTGCCTGGACTACAGCATTACCTTCCTAATCAGTCTCCCTGGTTCCAGTCTTTCCCCTTCTTCAACCCATCCTTTCCGTAGCTACCAAAGTAACCTTCCAAAAGCACTAGTGCCACCCCGTCCCTCCCTAGCTCAGGAAGCGTTAGGGTTCTGAAATCAGAGGGGGCTTGTTTTTCTGTCACCTAGCTTTGCCCTTTCCTGCAGAAATGTCTCCCTTAAAACAATAATTTTTAAAGGCAGCGAACACAATCAGCAGCAGCAGAAAACCCCAAACCTAGCACCCTGTGTAACGTTGCACATCGGTGAGCTCCCACTGACAGAGAGGGCAAAGTCCCTCTCTTCTTTGGGATCGGCTTGGTCGCCCCAGACCCAAAGCCTGACCCTAAGTTACGGTCATGGGCATGAGGGTGTTTATCTCAATGGTCGTGGCTCCTATTTAAGCATTTAGGTAGCGGTCTTTGCCTGTTTTCAGTAACACCACACTAACCCGAGCGATCGGTCATTCGGAAGGGGGGTGGCAGGGAGCTCTTAAGAACGGACGGACCGAGAGTCATCTGGTCACTCATGAGTTCTGTGTCCTCGGGCGACTGCTCCACTTTTCCTGCCTCAGTTGCCTCATTCGTCAGAAGCTTAACACCCCCCCTCCCCTCCCCCCGCCCCCGCCGCGTCTTCTGGAGGGTTTGCGGGAACGAGCCTCAGGAACGTTCGCCTGGAGATGGTTCGAAGCGCTCCGATAAAGGGCTATCAGGGCGCCTGGTTCGTGCCCGAGGAGTGGGGAGCGGAGGCGGCATTTCAGGGGATCGCCCATAAGCTGCGCTTTTGTGAATGCAGGGAATTATTGTTTTAGAAAAATTGGGGGAAAATGCTAATATTGAACGTATGCCGTCCATAGCGGTGTAGGGGCGCGCGTGTGCGCGCGTGTGTGCGGAGCCTCCCAAGTGACCAGCGGCTCGCTCCTCCCGGAGGATTCCGTATTGTGGCTGCTGGGTTCAAGTGTCCGCAGTTTCGGGGCTTTGGCCGAGCGGCTGCTAAGCAAACCCTGGGCCGTCAGAAGAGACGCCTTTGTTCTTAAATCACCTTTCAGTTGCCTTCTCCTCTTTAATTCAGCTTTCTGTTTGTTTTTCAGCCGGTGAGGGTTCTCTAGGCTCCCGTGGCTAGCGGAGAGGCTCGCTCCGCACCGGGACGAGCGGCAGGCCGGCCGGCGCGGAAGCGGGGCGGCACTAGGACCCGGGGCGTGCTCGGAGCGGAGCTTAGGGCCAGATTGCAAATTCGCCGTGACTCAGTCTGCTCGGCTCCGTGCACAGCGAGGGCAGCGGCAGCGGCAGCACAAGCAGACCTTGGCGGCCCCGCTGCTGGCGACTGTTCGGCTCGCTCCCCCGGCCCACAGGCTCCAGACCCTGCAGCCCAGGCAGGTCCCGGGGGGGCGCGGGGCGGGGGGGCGCCCGGGGCGGGCGGCTCCGGGCCTGTGCACGGAGAGCTAACCGCGGCTCCGTCTCTTCCTGTGTCTGGCTTTATTTGCAGCGAACCAAGATGGAGTACGAGTGGAAACCCGACGAGCAAGGGCTTCAGCAGATCCTGCAGCTGCTCAAGGAGTCCCAGTCCCCGGACACCTCCACCCAGAGAACCGTGCAACAAGTATCCTTTCCGCGGGCCTGGCCGCCGCCGCCCCGCCGCGGGCTCCCCTCCCCCCACCCGCCCCGCATCGCGCCCCCCGCCGCTCCCCCCACTCCCTGCGGCCGGTCCCGGGCTTGGCGCGCGGGGAGAGGCGTGCCACGAGCTCCCGGGCTGGCGGAGGGGCGCCGGCTTCCGGCCGGGGCGGGCGGCATGTGCTCCGGGCCGCGCGGCCCCCGATTTCTAGGCGGACCGCGGCCGAGCTGGAGCCCGGCGTGGCCCGGGCGGCCTCCCCCCCGGCGGCCGGGGCCTACACACCGAGCCTGGCCGGCCCCGCGGCCGCGGCCGGGGGTGGGGGCGGGGGCGGGGGCCCGGGGAGGAGGGAGGCGCGGGGTCGCCCCCCCGCCCGCCCGCCAGCCCTGGAGCTGGCCGAGGAACCTCGCGCGGGGCCCTGCTGGGCCTGGCCCGGGCCGGGCGCGGGGTCTCGTGTGTGCTGCGGGCCCGCCAGGCCTGGGGACGGGCGGGGGACCCAGCCGGGCCTCACCCCACCCCGTGGCGGGGCAGCGTAGCACCTGTTGCCGCCTGGCTCCGAGCTGGGCTTTCTTTTTAAAGCCTTGGCTCCCGCGGGGCTGGCGACCCCGGGGGGGGGGGAGGCTGGGGAGAGGCCCAGGGGGAGAAGGAGGAAGCAACCTCTTTTAAACGTGTTGTTCGGCGTGTCCCAACCCGGGGGAAAGGAGCAGGCTCCTTCCTCCTTCCCCTTTCCCCCCAACCCACCCCCGGGAGATCACCGCGGAGGAACGGTACCATTTGCCCCTCGCCGATGGTGACTGAGAGCGCCGGGGCCTGGCGGGGGCGGGGGCGGGGGCGGGGGGGGGGGCGGCGGCCTGTTTTAAATCTGCTTCCCTCGGCCCGTGCAGACGCCCGTCGGTGGGGTAGAGGAGGCAGGTTTCTGCAGCCGGACAGCGCGGAACGGCTCTGAGAGCTTCGCCCCTTGGGTGCCTCGGAGCCTGTAAATTCATGCTTAATAGGAGTGACATCGATGGGGGAAGTTACGTCAACTTTTATTCTTGAAGTGCGGGAAGTGCATGTAATTACTGATATTTAACAGAATGACATAAACGAGGGGAGTTGCAGGCTAATCTTACTTCTCAATGTGTCTGAATACTTATTTTCTGCCTGGAGCTTGTGAACAGTCATTAACTCAACCGCTGGCCAGTATTTTTTCCGCGTTAGTGAAATGGATGGCACTTTCTCAGGTGTCCATTTAGAGGTTTTTTTAAATCGCAGCATCTTAAAGGTAGTTCTTGTAGGAAGCTGCTCACAGCACGAGGAGCTTCCAGGGTGGCAGGGCATCACCCTTCTTGTGTGATGTCGTAGCTAACAGCCTCCTGGGATCCTGAAGAGGCACCCTTATAAAGAGGATTATAGGTGGCTAGGGAAGTTTTCAAATGACTGCCTGCATTGTCTGTGTCACTGAATCGTCAGACTGTCCTATGGTAAAAATCAGTTACCTAACATGAAACTTCCAAATGAGGAAAACTCGCTTAGGATTTTTGCTTTTCCTTTTGAATAAATAGTATTTCGTGATTTTTTAAAAACTGGATTACACCTTAGTATGGTCACAATGCTTGGAGCTTGAGGAAACTTTGTTCTGGTTATCTTGGTGTATAAAATGTGCGTGATGGACCTCTTCTAGCAGCACAGAATGAATCTGGGTCCTTAACGAGGGGTGAGAATTGGTTTATTTCAAAGTAATGGCTTATTTACTGCTGTCCTTTGGGAAAGAATGGTGCCATTTGGCTTATTTAAAAGTAACGTGGAGTGGAGTTTTGTTTTTTTAAGAGAAATTTTAATATTATGGAATTATTGATTACATTGTAAGAAAATGTGCTTATCAATGAAATGTTATATGTGGCAAATAAAGATTAGGGAGTTCAGCTTGAGGTGCTCAAATTGACTTTTTATTCTGTTAAAACCATTAACTGAATTCTCTCCAAAACGAACCAGTCCATTGTTAAATATTCTAGAATCCACATTTTGCCTTTCTGTCTTTGGGGAGAAGAAAGAATTTGCACATTTTCAGATTTGTTCTCTGTCTTGTCTTCTCAGATACTGCTTTATGCTTGTTAATTGTTCTGTGATCCATGGAGCACTGAGAAGGCTTCATTTAATAAGCAGCAAACATTCATAACTATAGTTTGTATCCGATTTAATCAGAAGTTAGTAAGGCATCCATGTCGCTTTGTACATATTCCACTTGGTATTTGTGGTGTCACTTTCCAGTGAAATTCAGTTGGGGAGTATGTGAGCAGTTTGAGAATCGGGGACAAGGGGGAACGAGGGACACTGAGTGGAGCAGTATGTCACTGCTGCCCACAGTCATCAGTGGAACACCTGCAAATGTGAATCAACATGATAGCGTCACTTGTAAAACTGTTGTGGTTGAGTTGTCATTGATAAGAGGCCATGAATTGTGCATATTTCTGCTTTGGAGAGGAGAAATTTGATTATAGGAAGGAGAAAATTGATTAACAGGATTGAATGATTAAGAACCAAGATCTGCAAGGCTACTGAAGGTTTATGGATAAATTTGAAGAAATTTAGAAACACTTTAGAGTGATTTCATGATCTTGTAAGTTCTTTTGGTACCTTTTTCTTAAGCTGCTTATTACAGTTGAACCAATTGTAAGCAAGTGTCAGGCTTAATAAAGAAAGCTTAGGCTTGAGGAAAACAAGAAGCTAAAAACATGAGTGATTTTTTTTTTTATATAACAGTTACTCTGTCTTAGGTTATCTTGAAAAGCTTCCTTAACCACGTTTGTTCTAGAAACTGGAACAACTCAACCAATATCCTGATTTTAACAACTACCTGATTTTTGTTCTTACAAAACTAAAATCTGAAGGTAAGTGGAAATAAAAGGTTTCTTTAAAAATATGAGGTTGTAATTTGTAAGGTGGATTCATATATATATATACATATATACACACACACGTATATATACATATACACACACATATGCATAAATTTGTTTGTTTTTTTCTTTACAAATATATGAAAACAGAAAAGTTTGAAGAGGCTTCTTTTTACCATAAGCTTTCCAGGGTGTTCTCTCTTAATTTTTCATAAAGGTTTCCTTGTTCGGAGTTTTGGGTAACAGATTCACAGATTTTTACATTTGAGAGATATATTGCCAGTTCCCTTCCCTTTTAGAATATCCTAATCCTTACTCATACATGTAATAGGCTTTGGTTAGGGGGTGGGAAGGCTCCTTTGCATTTATTTTAAAGATTTTGGAGCATGTAAACACTGACGTACACTATCAGGTACTAAGCAGAGCAGGTTTTATACAAACTAACTTCTTTACTAGTTTGTCTTTGGAAGGAGTACTTTTTTTTAAAAACTATTTTCAATGCCCTCATCTATAATAGTCTTAGTACAGTTACCAGAAATACCAGATATTCTCTCTTGCTAAAGTAGTTCAAATTATTAAAAATTTTCAACATAGTATAAAAAAACCATACTAATTTGCACTTTATAGGTCACACACAACATGGTAATTTTTTACTGAACTTGTAATTCAACAAGCATAGTATAAAATAATCTTTAAAGTGTTAAACATATCTTTGGGAAGAAACAAATCTAAAATTAATAGCCTTCCCAAACCCAGGCTTTAAGAAGCTAAGAATTCCTTCCACAGGCCTTCAGCCTCTGAATCCGACCGTTGTAGTATGCTCATTGACTTTCCATGAGATCCTGGGCAAGTCACCTAACCTCTTGTCTATAAAAGCACCCATCTCATAGAGCTGAATGGATGAAATATAATTTTTGTAAAATACTTAGCACAGTACTCCCTTTTCTTTTTCCTATGTCCCATGCATTTTGTAAAGGAAATCTTTTCATTCAATTTACCATTGTTGATACTCAAGTATTTGCCGAATTGACAGGTGTGTGTAACGTGTGATAGACTTTTAAGTGACGTGAAGCCAGTTTCACCTGGCGTCTTCTAAATTACTGAGATTTTATAGTCTTTCATGAAATTTAACAGTGTTTTAGAAGTTCTGGTAAATGGATTCCTATTGTGGAAAACTATGCATTCGGTTTAATTTGGTGAGAGGCTTACGGCTTACCTCTGTTATTCCCTGTGTGGTAAAAATATGAAATGTGTCGTTTCCCCACAATAAGAGTCAATTGAGTCATAATTGCCCTGTATCCAAATATGGCACTTCACAATTTCCAGAGTTTTCACATGCTTCATCTTAGCTAGTTTTTACAACGATCCTGGCAGGTAGGGAGGGTGGGCGGTATTTATCCTTCCCCATTTTACAGCTAAGCAGATTGAGACACAGGTTTTTACACATCTGTGTTGCTATTGATAATACAGGTTTCTGTTTGTAGATGTATAGATCCATATATCTACATTTACATAGATTCACTGATACCTCCCTCCCTCTTCATTTTTTAGTTGAGGAAAGTAAAGGCCGAGAGAACCGGTTTGGCCGAGGTCACCCAAGTGCTAAGTCGCAGATTCAGGGATTTCAGCCCAGTCAGTCTGACCCGAAAATCCATTACTGTTTCCATTGCACCGTTTTCTCAAGATGGCCATTTTACAGTTGAAGTGTTAACATCTCAAAGCAAAGTACTATAGATGTTAAAATTATTTATACAGTGTTAATATTAATATATTAACATGTTCAGCCAGTTTTTCTGTTATCAACTTGTCTATAATTTGGTGAACATTGATTAATGGTTCTGAGTCCTTAATAGAAAATGAAGTGTTCACCATTTCACATCCATGGAAACTGATAGATTCTGCGCAAAGACTGTCCAAGAAATCAGTCTTCCAAACTTGTGCAGCCTTGTTTAGTTTGGCTAATTAAGTAGTTGAAGACATTTTCCCTTTAACTTATTTATAACTGTTTTTGTATATCATTAGGCAGGCTTGTGAATTTTATCTCCTAGCCTTCTCAGAAATACAGATAAATTTCATTAAAAGTTAGATTGCTGAAACTGTGAAAAGGTACACTGAAAGTCGTGGGAAATGAGTTGTCACCTAAAGAAGTTAAACCTTTTGCTTTTAGAAACTTAAAAATTGATTTTGTGTTTGCTTTAGAAAGTCACAGGGGACAAAGAGCATAAGAAAGTGTTTTTTCATCAAATGTCTGTGTCATGATTGGGATTGAGATGGCCTTAAATAATTACCTTGAGGACTTTGTTGATAGATACTGTTTATCATGGGCAAATGACTGTCCCAAAAGAGTAATTCAAGAATAGCTTGACAGCTGTTTGCCTCTCCCTATCCATCTTACCTTTTAAAGCAGCGGTTCTCAACTTGTGGGCCACGACCCCTTTGGGGGTCGAAAGACCCTTTCACCGGGATCACAGGGGTCGCCTAAGACCATGGGAAAACACATATTTCCGATGATCCTAGGAACCGAGGCACCACTTCTCTATCCATTTCCAGGCAGGTCCGCCCACATGCAGACATACCCACATATGAGTATTAAAGCATGCGGCTTTTCAGAAGGTTGAGAACCACTGCTTTAAAGGATCATATGAGTCCTAAGTTGAACCATGGGTTTAGGACAGGACTATCATAAACCTAGAAATTTTACTTCCTCTTACCTTAGGGTATGTGAAGTATTTGTTTCCATGTGCTTTTTAATTCCAAGAGACCCAAATGCTGTTTATGTAGTGTTGATAAAAATGACATTTATGGCTGACCTAAACAACAGAGTCGGTATTGTTTCAGAATGGGAATCTTTCATGTGGTGTAGCCAAAGACAAGTTGTTATCAATAAAAATTCTGGCCACCCGGTCAGTGTAACTACTTAGAAAATTTACTTTAGGTTTCAGTATAAGGTTCTGACTTATATAAAAATAAAAAGTTGTTCTGCAAATTTGAATTCAATATGTATTTTGTTTTGCCTTTTTAACTCTAATTTTGCTGACAGTGAGCTTATAGTTTATTAAATGTCTACATAACAGGAATTTTATAAAGGAAATCTTTTCATTAATTTTCAGTTGTAGACTGTCAAGTATTCAGTTAAATTAATAAGTATATAATATGCTTTCTGAGATACTTAAGATTTGTATAGAACTAAGTATTTCTTTTAATGTTGATGCTTTTAATAACGCCGTTTCCTGGCTCTTTGGTGTATCATCGAGGCCTCCCTACCATGAATCACTCCTCTCCTGGAATAAAAAGAGTTAACCATGTTATGCTACCACTACATGGGACAGTTTATCCAACATCCTATGTGTATTGTCCCTCGCCTTCTCACCAAGGAGCAAAATACTTAATCCTGTGTTCGTGGTGAACAGGACTGGTCTGAGTTGGGATGCATTTCTAGTGAGGTCGGGGCTTAGGAGCAGATTGTCATTTAAATTGTGGTGGTGACAGTGCACGGAATGGTGATCATACAGATGCACCAACTCTATCAGCAAGGTTTGGTTCTTCTCTCATCCACCTGAGTGTTGGATCTAGCTCTTGAGATGCAGTGACAGCGAGTGTGCATTTGCCTCGTCCCGGCCTTGATTCAAGACTGAGAATGTGCTGTGACCCTCTTTACCCCCCTTAAATCAACTCCAAAAACATTAAAGTCCTTGTAACATGTCTGGTGTGTGAAGTACTTACAAGTTCAAAGCATTGTTGACTTTTTCATTGCAGATGAACCCACAAGGTCTTTGAGTGGCCTCATCCTGAAGAATAACGTGAAGGCGCATTTCCACAACTTCCCAAACGGCGTTACCGACTTCATTAAGAGTGAATGTCTGAATAATATTGGTGACTCCTCCCCTCTCATCAGAGCCACCGTGGGTGAGTCACAGTGTGAAATTGGTTTGCCTTTCTTATGTCTTGTTGGGTTTTTAAATTGTGTGGTCATTCACTGTCCATTTTTAAACACAGATTTATAGTAGGAAATTTTTTTCTGTTACATTGTTTCCGACAGATTCATGATGTTACTGTTCTCAATATCCATCTCCTGTCGAGAAAGCTTGGTGATCTCAGCATTTGTGTTTGACACTTAAAGCCCCCTTCATGATGATGTGGTTATTTAAAATAGGGGGTGGGGGAGGGCTCATGATCGGTTTGAAATGATGAAAGAGGAGATGAGGGAAAGATTAGTATTGGATGTCATTTCATTTTAAACGCTTTCGAGGTATCCTTGATTACAAGTGACCTTTTAAGAAAATTGATTAAACATTTTGGGGTTGGGGAGGTACAGTACTATTCTTTCTCAGGGAATATTGAGTTTCTGTTGTTACTTAAACGTTAAGGCATTTTGAGGACATGGATTATTTCATTGTTCAAGTGCTTAAAATGATTATGCAGAAGTTTTACATTAAAGTGTTAACTTTGGAGCTAAATCTTAAGGGAGTATGTGATTTTTGTTCCTTATTGGCCATTTAAGCAGAGTAAGTTGTCCAAATCACACTTCTGATAGTATAGTCAGTTGCAGTTCTGGATATAATCCAAATAGAGTTAAGTTACTCGCCCAGTCAGATTTTATGCTTTGCACTGGTTTTTTTAAAAAATGTTTTCTCGTGTCCCTGTTTGGATTGCATCTAATTTGTCACTAAAGAGGAGAAAATCCTAATATTATGAGTCAGAATATTTGAGAATCTTTATTTGCAAGTCACTTATAAGGAATCAGGCCTAGGTTTTCACATGATCAGGTCAGGACTCCTGCTTTTGACCTGGATTATTTTGTACTATAAACTGAGTGTTGGGGAAAGACAACATGAAGATCATTGTGATTTTCATTGTCATATTTTAACATACTGGCTGGACATCAGGTTCAAGTTACAAAAAGGACTTACTGAAATCAGTCTACAAAAATAAAGCAAATTCTTTACTACTACAGCTTGTCAAGAGATCATCTCCTGAGTAAAATGAACTGTTTGTACAGTTACTCCTGAGTTTTGGAAAATACAGTAAGTCTCAACTTGGATACCATCGGTCATGGCAGAACAGACTGATTATAGGCACAGAAATAACTTTTTCTGGAACTCATTGAGGATAGACTTAGAAATATGTTAACCTGCTAAATCTCTTAGTGGATATTTTTTGTACAACGTCCACAAAGGAGTAATGGCCACAATAGCGTAATTTTTCGTCATTTTGTTCAATAAACATTTGCCAAATGCTTAATATGCCAGGCAAAACTTATCCCTGGCGAAGCAGGTGATTTATCTATTTAGTGATAAATATACAGTGTTGGAATAGGAAAACCTGGGTTCAGGTCTCGCCTCTGACACAGACATAGGTACTAGCGTTGTGACCTGGACAGGCGATTTCACTTCTCAGTATCCTGGGCAGTTCGCCTCGTTGCGACCAACGTTGGTAAAGGCAGTTTCTTTACCGAGAGTTCTCTAGAGTCTAGACCAAATGAGACAACAGGTCCCATATATGTGCCAAGCACTTGGTTAGGCTTTGGAAGTAAAAAAGAAAAAAGTCCCCATTCTGTTGGAAGATTTATCTACTGATAAGCCTGTAGATAATTACGCACAAAGTATAAACAAAGAAATTTGGGAGGGGAGGACCAGCCCTGGGGCCTCTTGTAGGTGGCACCAGCGAAGCTTTGAAGGAAGCTCTGAAGCCAAAGTGAAGAGGAAGTTGTGTCCAGGCATGAGAAGACAGCCTGTAGATGGAATGTGATGTGCAGGAAATAGCAAATAAGCCAGTTTGTCTGGAATATAACATGCATAAAAACGGATTCATATAGATTGGACCCAGATTATGAAAGACTTTGACCAACAAACCAAAGCGTTTTTCTTATTTTAGAAAAAAAGGAGTCACTGGAGCTTCTTAAGTTTAGTATAACATGGGTCAGCCCTATGCTTTAGGCATACTAGTTTGTCACCTGTTGGGAGGAAAATATGAGGAAGATGTATACTGAAAGCAAGAAATTCCATTAGAAGGCTGGAAGGGGACATGTTAGAGATTTTGTGAAAGCAGACTCAACAGGATTTGTTAATTGGATATGAAGAATGAGGGAGATGCTAGAGTTCAAGGTCGCTGATAGGAAGGTAATGCTCTCAGCAGGAATGAGGAGGTTGAGGACGAGGAGTATGGGGATGGGGTGTGTGATAAGAGCAACACGTATTTTGGACATGCTGATTTTGAGATGCCTGTGACTAATAGACTTTGCAAACCTTAAAGCGCTGTATAAACGCTAGCAATCATCACGTCCAGGTGGAAATGTCCAGTGGGTAGTTGTTGATAGAGATACAGTGCTTTTAGGGCTGAGACCCAGGAAGTCATGTGCATAGAGATTATCCTTGAATCCGTGATGAAATCACGGAGTGAGGGTTTAGAGAGTTAAGAAAAAAGGCTCAGGCCAGAGCCACAGAGTACATACATGGGGGACAGAACATGGATTATAATCCTGGAAGTCTGAGAAGGTGGGAGATGGGGCAGAGAGGTGGAAGGATAGCCAGGAGAAAGGCACATTTCAAAAATCCAGGGAGAGAGAGTGGTCGGCAGTGTCAGATGTTGCAGAGGTCAAGAAAGGTGCAGGCTGAGAGGTGGCATTCAGATTTAGAAGAAATGATTGGTATCCTTGGAGAGAGCTTCACTTGAGTGATGAGTGTTGAAGCCGGATAGCTGGGCATGAGCACAAGGAAAAGTACAGGCATTGAGCGAGCTTGGAGAGAGCTTTTTATAGGAGTTTGGCCATTAAAGGGAAGAGAGATATTGACAGTTAGCTTGAGGGAAGGGTTGGGTCAAAGGAATTTTTTTTTAATTGGGAGATTATTCATAGCCTGCAGAGAAAGGCATTAGATTGGAAGAAATAGTAACTTGGAGGGAATGATGCAAGGCAGTGGGGATGAGGCATGTGGAGGAGGGAATTGGAAAGGAGACTAGAGCAAAAGTATAGGAAATGGTAGGTGATGTCTAGGGGATTTGAGCTATAAAATAGGGGTGAAAAGGGGAAGAAGTGTACTTAGTAGTAAATGACCTCAGTTTTCTCAGAGTACGAGAAGGGAAGTCGTCTGTTGTAGAAGAGGAGGTAGTATAGTGGGCTTAAGGAGAGAAGAAAAGGTTTGCAGCAACCCCAACCATGGCGGGACAGTGCAAGAACAGTTATCACTAGCATTTTAATAATGTTTTAAAGATTTCATAGCACTTTAGAACGCTAGGCTTAGAGTCAGGAAAACCTCAGATTAGCTCTCTTTTCCTCATCTGTAAAAAATGGGAATAATAGCAGCTGCCTTCCAGGGTTGTTGTGAAGGCCAAAGGAGATATTATCTGCAAAGCACTTAGCACAATGCCTGATATACAGTAGGATGATATGTGTTAGCTAATACTATGTGAGATTAAATATGCAGAAGACTGAGGTTAAGTGTCTTGCTCAGGGTCTCACAGCAAGTGTCTGAGGTCAGGTTTGAACTTACATTTCCTGATTTCTGGCCTGGCAGTATCCGCTGTGCCACCTAGCCACTGTTTGAAGACCACAGTCAACCCAAAATCCAAGAGAAAAAAGATGGTCTGTGCTGGCAAAGGTTACAAAGAGACCCCGAAGTCCCAAAGCAGGAGGATTTAGAGCGGTCACCAAGGACAAGAATTGAGCCACAGCCATTAGATTTGGCCTATGAAGAGGTGATTTTGGAGAGAGTAGTTAGATTATGGAGTTTAGAAGATGACGAAAGCAAAGTGGAGCCCTAAATAGAAGTGATTCTACAATAGGTTTTAGAAGGGAGCCTTTTAGGATGAAAGCAGCTATAATCAAATTGAGTCAAGGTTTTTTTTAAGATGGGGGAAGCACTGGGCATGGTTGTGATCAGCAGCTAACGAGTCACTAGATGGGGAGATGGGAGGGAGTGAGGGTGGTTGAAGGGTGATATTCTAGAGAAGGCAGGATGGAGTGAGATCGGGTCAGCAAGAAGAAGAGTTTGTCCTCAAGAGAAGGCCCTTCTCTTCAAACAGGATCTAGATTGGAGGTAAGGGGAGTGAGAGCCAAGAAATGGGTTTTTACATTTTTTAAATAAAGTTTTATTATTCTTTAAAATGTAAAAATCATTCTTGGATAGTAAGTATGTGCACTCCTGATTGTAGATAATGGGAGAAGGCCTTTCCAAATAAGTTAGGAGCTCCTTTTTGTGGGGAGGGGTAGGCAAAGTATGCTTCAGGTGATCGATTTTGTATCGTCTCTAATATAGATGAGGTGGCAGCTAGGTGACTCAGAAGATAGAGCACTGGGCCCAGATTCAGGAAGACGTGAGTTCCAATTTGGCCTCAGACACTTACTGGCTATGTGACCATGGACAAGTCACTTAACCTCTGTTTGTCCTGATCCACTGGAGAAAGAAATGGCAAACCTTTCCAGTATCTGCTAAGAAAACCCCGTGGACGGCGCTGGCACGCCTTGATGCACAGGGTCTCGGAGTCAAGCATCACTGCAAGAAGGGCGGTGATAGTCTACATTTGTTATTTTTGTGTCGTGTTTTAGGGTTTGTAGAGGGTGAAAATCCTTTGCAAACTTACGTATTTCCTCATTTGACACTCAGAACTACCCTGCAGATTTTGGTAGGTGCTGCTCTCCTCTCCATTTTACAGACGAGAAGACTTTAGCCTCAGAAAGGTTGAATTACTTGCTCAGGGTCAGGTAGGTAGTTAGTTATGAGGGGGAGACAGGCTCTGAGCCAGGGACTCCCAGCACTTTGTCCTTTACTCCAGGGACAGTCCTTGGTATAAAACTTCATATTAGAACTTAGACAAGAGGCCTGTTGGTCATTCTTATTTCCAGAGAAGCAGGTGTGGCCTAATGGATGGAGAACCTTGGCATCAGAAAAGCCTGGTTTCGAGTCTGGCCTCCGATGGACTGGCTTTGGGACCTTAAGCAAGTCACTTAGTTGTCTCTGTTCTTGGCTTATCTAAAATTAGATGGCAGAGAAAGGGTGGATCTATGTTACAGAAGGAGTGACCTTTCTCAAGTGAACCAGAGGCGGTTCCTGTTTTCATTCTTGGGGTTTACAAAGCCCTTTCCCAACAGTAAAACAGCTCTTCTTCTTCATACGTGCATCCTTACATTCTCTCCTGCTATCTCTGTTTTTCCTAGTAAGAATAATGGTAACTAGTTAATTTATTTAATGCTGTGGTTACAAGACGTTTTGTATATGTTGACATATGAAATCAGACTGTTCAGTGTGCGTAGAATGTGGGTTTCCCCATATTACACATCAAGAAATTGAGGCTCAGAGATTGTAAGTTAGCTTCTTGCCTGTGGTCACATAGCTGTCAAATGTTACAGCCTGGACCCCAGAATCAGTTATTTAGACTTCAAGTCCAATTCTCTTTTGCTAAATCAAACTCACAGCTTTTCTGATTTGACCATCTCAATTTTTCTTTGACAGTCCCATGTCCTTCCCTCTCCCCACCTCCATAGTTTTGCATAATTAGCTTTTTTTGAAAACTAATGTTCAAATACCTATGTTAAGTTGTGTCTTTTTTCTATAGTTTTAAAGTTACCTTTTGTCTTAAAATTTTCTTTTTAAAGCATTTAACACCAAGGACTTTTCTAAAAATAATTTTTCTGTATAGGTATTTGAAAGAAATATCTAAAAACAAAAGAAAAAAAAGCTTAATTTTCAATATTTATTTACTAAGGAATAGTTTTCTCAGATCTAAAAGTGAGGAAGTACCCCAAAAAATTAAAGAACAAAAAAGTTTTAAAGTCAGATCTGACAGTTTTTTTTAAAAGTACAAGTTGGCATGGGTTAATGTTTAAATTAGAAGTACAGGCTATTCCTAATGTCTCTCATCTTTCTTCAGTGGTATGTTCTTTGCGTGTTGGGGAGCTTAAGGGTCCCAGATCATTGGTCTTTATTGTAGATTATGGTTCGTGTATACGTGCCACCGCCTCCTCCTTGACTTCCTTTCTTCAATAAAGGTACCAGAGACTGTTAGAAATTAGTGCTCATGGCTGTTCCGTGGAAGAGCATTTTTGATTAGGTTTGGATTTAATGATGACCCCGTGAGGCAGCGTGCTGGCCAATAGCCTGATTTCACAGTGCCCGTGACTTGGCCAGGACCACATCGGGACTGAAACGTCAGGACTGAGACGAGTCCAAGTCATGCACCTCTGACTGCTCCATCACACTGTTTCTGCCCTGATAGTTACCTAGTTCACATTGATGACCTCGATACTAAAAAACAGAAATTAGCCTTAATTTGTTCTGTACACTTATTAAAACATGGATATATCAATTTTAAAAGATTTTCCTAACAATAAGGCTTAAAATTTGAATTTTCCTGATCAGCTGTAAAATGCAGTTAACCGTAGCACACACTTTGTTAAAGCATTTTGTTTACTCTTTAGAGTACGCTGTTTAGAAGTACGCTCCACATAGCTGTGGCTCATTTATTGAGAGTTATAGAAAGAGGAAATGATAGTCCCTGACCTCAGGAAGCCCTTATTTTGTAGAGGTGACAAGGAGCGTGACTGTAACACAAGTTAGAATGTGACTAAGTGCTTCAGTGAGGCCAGAGAATGTTATGGCAGGTCCAAGAAACGGAAGATCCGGGGGGGGGGGGGGGGGG
>CM053580.1:223471699-223517808 GCA_028627135.1 Pseudochirops cupreus | reverse complement strand
CAAAAAAATCAAAATAAAACCCCATTTAGTTTCGTTTGCTTGCCTTTTATGTAAAAAACACTACGGAAAGACCAGCTTACTTTGTATGACTTCCTGAATGTTCTGTCAATCCAGGGGCTTTTGTGGCAAGTTGCATTTCAGTTCAGCAGACATTTATTTGTTTTTGTTTGATGTTCCGTATTAGAGATTAAAAAAATTAACGCCATCCCCCCACTGTGCGTGGGTAAGTGCAGCATTACGGTGTATTAACGTGAGACTTGCGGGCACCACTGGTGAGAGGAGTTCCTGTTGAGGGCACACTGTGACTTAGGATTTGGAGAGGGCTGTGCCAAGAGGAGGATGAGCTGCCCTGGCAGACTCTGCTGCTTTCAGACTGTCTCTGCTGTGATTGAACAATTTGAGTTCAGGCGGTCAGTACCCGCTGACTCTTTGTGTCTTTGGGGTGGAGGAGATTCTGGACGTGTCCTTTCATCCCCATGAGGAGATTCCTGGTAGGAATTGTTACTCGCTGATGCAGATCGAGGTTGTCTTTGCAACTTGGGGGTTTCAGAGAATTATCTGGGGCACTGAGTCATTAATCAAGTGACTTGCCCAGCCACGTGCACTGGAGGCAGACCCCGAAGCCAGATCTTCCTGATTCAGATATCGGAGCCCTCTGCTTGGAGCTGACTCTTTAACTGACCAGCTCGGGCTTTGGAAGGTGTTGGAGGCAAGGAGGCCACTTCGGTTATTACTAAGTTATGGGAGCATTATTCTGGTTGAGCACAGCAGCTGCTTCTGGGGCTTTTCTGCATTCTTTCTGACAGATACAGTAGAATTGGAGGACTTGAAGGAGTGTGACTTCAGCTCAGTGTGAAGCCCATCAGGGCCCTGACAAAAGGTTAGCGTGTTAATGAAATGTGCACCAAGAAGAGCCTTGGTCTCCTGAGTTTTATATTTTGAGTAGCAGTGAAACAGTCCTTCAGCTGCCTGCCGCAGAGGCCGCAATAGAGCGGGAGGAGCTGGTCTTGGGGGGTCTGGGGCAGCCTTGGGTAGAAGCTGCCCCCGGAGCAGCTGTGTGATATGGGTCAAGACATTCAGCTTTGCAGAAAAGAGCGTAATGTGTGTTACACCACACTGCAGCCAACTCACGAGCATCAGACGGGAGACAGTAAAATGTTACCTGAACGTGAGCTGTTAATACTTGGAGGGGTGGACGCAGGCCTTTGTGTCTGTGTCCTCTGGAAGCAGGAGTGTCTTTTGAGAGAGAAGAGGGCTTTGGGGATTCCACTTCTGTGACACTCATCAGTCAAGTCCTGGGGGCACTGGGAGAGGGCAGACACCCCACCCCCCACACACACACCCCACACCACTATCTGCTGCTGCTTCTGTTGCCACAGCTGTCACCTGGTGAGCTTTGGGCTTTTTACCTTACAAATAGTAACTCAGTTAGTGGCAGGATAAAAATATTTAAAGAGCAAATATACTCCAACAAAAACTCATTTTTCCTACCACTTTTTCCATTCAAGCATTATGGTAGTTTTTAGTTTGTCATTTGTATGTGGGACAGGCTGTGTGTGTGTGTGTGTGTGCGCGTGTGTGTGCGCCCGCGCGTGCACGTACTTGTGTGTGTGTGTGTTAAGAAAAAGAACTTGTAACTTAATGCTGTCTCTGAGAATTTTCTTTTTCTAAAGAGAAATTTGTCTTTTCTCCCCAAGGTATTCTGATTACAACCATTGCCTCCAAGGGGGAATTACAGAACTGGCCTGAGCTCTTGCCCAAGCTCTGCAGCTTGTTGGATTCTGAAGATTACAACACCTGTGAGGTAAGGATGCTTACCTGACGTTTGTCAGACAGGTTGTTAGCCCTGTCATCGCAATACTCTGAAGTTGTCCCTGACTTTACTACTCACTAGCACCCTTTCGAAGTTTGTGTTTAAACTGTTTCTTCTACTTTAAAACCTGAACTTAGTTTTTTTATTTTCCTTTTTTTAAAAAAATATTTAGTTAAACAGAATTGAAATATTCTTGTACCAAAAGCATTTTATTCTGCTTGAGATCTGAATCCATTCTTCTTTTTATAATCTGTTGTCTGAAATTGTACGAAATACAACAAAACTTAATTTTAGTTTTTGTGTTAACTTACATAATTTCTTAGGTTAGGATGAAGAGTGGGAAGTTTTATAGAACCATAAAAATTTTTTTTAGCTATAAGTGTATACGCATATACTTACCCTCTCTAACACCTTCCCATCTTCCTTCAGGTTCCCATAAGTGTGTCCTAGGGGGATATGCTTTGCCATATTTTAAGATGTGGCACATATTCTGGGCTGAAATAATTAAATCTCTTTCTTAATATTTTGATAAAGTTTTATGATTTCAAATAGAGACATTTTTCTCAGGAGTCATTTATTTCCTGAGCCAAATTCACTTAGCATTCCCAAAATATGCCAAGAAGAGATCTCTAAACTAAATTGCTGCTTTTATACAGCAGACTCATTTAGTAAAAACATTTACTTAGGCCTCAGAGTAATACCTATGCTTTTGTTGAATGCTTAATGCATTTGGAAATAAGTTGAGCCCGCATATTAACGATATTTAAAAAATGGTAATCCTTATAAAAGAAAAGAAATTGGAGGCTAGCTTTTTAGAAGTGTAAATTACATGTATCACAGATGATTTAAATATTCCACTAAGAACTAGAAATGTTATGTGTGAGTTGTGGAATGCATAAGTTTTTATATAGTGTGTAGAACATTTTTTAAAAATTCTAAATTATTGTGTTTATAAGGGCCGGTAATAATGTATTTAATTCAACCTGAAAGTTGCTTTAATTTTTCTTAAGCCTTAAATACTTAATGTTACTCATGAAATGAGATGACTTTTTTCTCCCCTCATTATTTTAGTTTCTTAGTGAAAAATGAAAGTCAGAAAGGTAGGTTATTCTTCATGAATACTTTTGTTTTAGGGTATAAAAGAAGAAAATATGATTGTTATACTTGAAGATAGAGTGTCAAAATAATTTTTAACTATATAAATTTCTTTCTAAAACACAGTTTTAATATTTGAATTTGTGTTTTTTGCAGGGAGCATTTGGAGCTCTTCAGAAAATATGTGAAGATTCTGCTGAAATTTTAGATAGTGATGTTTTAGACCGTCCACTTAACATCATGATTCCTAAATTTTTACAGTTCTTCAAGCATAGTAGTCCCAAAATAAGGTATATCTAATTGAAGTTTTAAGAAAATTTATTTTACTTTATCGAAACTGATCACTACTACGTTTTTGTTCCTTAAGTGTGAATATCTCCTAGGACAGTGAATTTATTCCACATAAATGAATTCTCTGGATAATGGAAACACTCTTTCAGTACCAAAAGTTTCAAAGTTGTTATCTAGGTTAATGGAAAGCTATTTAAAAAAAAAAACTTTATTTTCTTAAAGCTCAGGATTAAAATTTTTTTTTCTACTTCCAAATTCTCTCCCTACCTCCACCTTTCCTGCGTTTATGCCTCTTAACAAGGTACAGTGAGACATCAGATCAAAACTCCTTATGTGAGTCTTTTAGGAGAAAACACCACCACAACAATCTTACTAGTTTGTTGTCTCAGCTTCTGCCATCTGTCTTGTTTTCCACTCCCTTCTCAATTCATCCAGTTCTCTCCTGTTCTCTCTAGTCTTTCCCTCCTGTTGGAAACTGGGAAGAATCTACTTACACAGTTTAATTGCTGATTGATAAATTAACATTTAGCTGAAACTCAAATCATATCCAAGTGTTTTCTTAACCGTGTATTTGTACCTGAAGCTTTTTATATCTGGTTTTAAAGGAAAAGGTGTGTGATCTAGAAATATTTGGAATTATGCTAGGGAGTGATTTGGGATTTTATATAACTGTGCACACGTGTATCTGTGTATTTAGCTATGTCTTCATCTCTCTGTTCCAAAAGTCTTAGTTCGGTTTTAAGCTATAAAAGCTTAATGTCATGTGTGAATTTTTGCCATGATTGTAGAAGCTGATGCTCTCAGATGCCTCCTATTATTAAACCAGGTTCTAATTATGGAGTGTCAGAACACATCTTTGATCAATAAAGCTGATGTGTGCCGAATATAAGGTAACCGTTACTTACCAGATCAAGGTCATCAGTCATTATTGTGCCACAGCAGTGCCCTGAGAGCCTGCTGTGAGGCTCGGCTCCATCCGCCTCTACAGCAGCATCCCAGAGGCCTGCCATGTCTTACTTCTTGTAGCTCCTTTTCTCCTCCCAGCTGACATTTCTGTTAGAAGTGGTAGCTTTGCTGCTTTTAACTTGTTGTACATTTAGGAAACTAAGCAGCCAAGTTGGTTAGCACACAAAATAGTGATTAAATATATGCTTAGCAGGAAGGCCTCCGAGTGTCATCCATGTAATAAAATGAATCGGCCTGATTCCATGTTATTGTAGTGGTTCCATGTAGTTTTTTAAAAAATGTTTCAGGGGTCACAGCTTTTTTCCTAAGATTGAGACTACCAAAAGCCCGGCTACAGGATAAGTAGAGCATTATATACGTAGGTTTTGTTGCTTAAAGTATCTTGATTCCTCTGTGTTTAGCATGTCTTACAATTAGAAGGAGTTCAAGGACTGTGGCTTTTAATTTTTCCTACCACAATAATGCGATGTTTTTTACACACACACACACACACACACACACACACACACACTATAGACAAATGCTTGTTGGAACTAAATTGCTAGCTAATGACAGTATTTTGAACTGCAAGGTACAAAGACATGGGATTATGGTAGAGACAGCAATGTCATTGAAAGCTACATTTAACTGTTAAATTCATATTGCCCGGCTGGCCTTGCTCTCTCACTTCCTAAACTGTAAGAAGATCATTGGGAGATTGTTTATACACATAGATTGCATTTCACCTCCTACCCCCTTGGCGATGGAAAAACCAACTCCCCTTTGGTGCATGATCTTAGATTTTGGAACATCATTGCAAGACGCCAAAGAGCCAGGAATGACATAGAGCAGCGAGTCAATCGCAGGAAAACAGTGTTTACTGCACTTTTCAAATAGTGTTTCAGAGGAAATGGTTCTTAAATTTTGATGATTTAAAATTTTAATGACAAGGATGACTAGGTTGTTTAGCCAAATAGACAAGTGTTTTTGAAAGGGCAAAAAATGAGCCATTCACTTAACACAAAGATCGGTCCTTGCTGCTGTTTACAGCGAGCACGCGTGATATTAAAGCTGTTTCGGTTGTAAATATAGACGTGTTCATGTGGTCCGATGACAATATGAATTAGCTATTGATTACAGCTGTTTACTTTATGATTTACTTTATCCCTGTGTTTAATTGCATTTATAGATGGTGAGCTTTCTTTTGTAATTGCTTTTAATAAATGCTAATGCTAAGTTTGCTTTTTCTCCCAGTCCTGTTTTTTTGAGGGGACAAGGTACAATGATCAGTGGCCCATTTAAAAAAGGGAAGCCTTACCCAAAAAGCAATGTGATATTAGAGTTAGAGCTTGGAGTTACTCTTCCAAACTCAAGGCATTTTAGCTATTTACAATCTTGCAGGTATTTTGGGCAACTGATGTTATTTGAAATCATTAGAAAGAAATGTTATAATTAGAACTTTATAGAAAGAATAGGAATTGGAAGAAGTGTTCCAGCTTAGCCTCTGCCTCCTAGGGTAGACCGCTTAAACTTTCTGGGATGTTTCCTCATCTGTAAAATAAAAGTATTGAACTTACTAGACAGCTTCTGGGGTCCTTTACGCTCAAAAATTTCTGTTATAATCGGGAAATACCAGGATACTTTTTGCTCATCAGTGATTTCTAATTAACTTTTGTGTTCTCTGCCATTTGAAAAGTAAAGCAGAGAAATGAGCGGCAGTTTTTGCTTAACGTTTTTTGAAACCTTTGTCCATGAATCAAAAAGGATTTTTTTTAAACCATGAGTTCTTTGATGGCTTAAGAGTAGCATATACATCCAAAAAGTTAAGTAGGTGATCTGCCTTTGAGGAGATTACACGCTAAAACGTTGTTAGTTCATGAGATATGAGGAGAATTTCTTAAAATGCAGTATAGTATTATTATCATTTCTGGTACTTCTGAAACCAAAATCCTCTGTGTGTTTCTAAACTTGCGCATTCCACTTCTGCTTGTAGGTCTCATGCTGTTGCGTGTGTCAATCAGTTTATCATCAGTAGAACGCAAGCGCTGATGTTACACATTGATTCTTTTATTGAGGTATGCTGTTCTGTTGTTTTTAAAGTGTGCATGGTACTACTAAATGGATTCAGGATGGCTTCTTTATAATTGCACACAGATGCAATCAGTGGTTATTTCGTTCTAAGTACTTGGATGCTTTCTTCACAGCAGTTAAAATTAGAAAGTTACAAACATTGTTTAAAACTTTAATAACTAGCATTGTGCGACCCATTTCTTTATGATTTTGCTAAACTTGTAGCTCTGTTATAGTAGATTAGAACTTGGTCATTCATCTTAAAATATTGTGAGTGGAGTGTCATGTATTTTTACAAATATATCATGTGCCTAATTAAATCTTTTTCTGCCTCATCTATATGCCTCAGGTTGCTCATAGAAGTTGTAATGGTCTTCTCCTTTACCCACCTCTATCCCCAATGCCTTGCATATAGATTATTTTTAATAAGAACTGAAGACTCAAAAGGATAATAATTTGGTCCAGGAAATCCAGTTTTTCCATTGATGTCCATTTTAAAATTAGTTCTGCCATCAGGTGGATTTGGGGAGGAGAAAATACTGCAGAAGTGACATTTCAAGAAAAAATGACTCTGATAAAACTTAGAGAAATATTTCATGTAGTAAATTTAATACTAAGTAGTAGAAATACAGTGTGGGATTTGTGCACTGTCCTACTTAATACCTTTTGTAAAGGCAGTTCTGTGAGAAACTAATTGTAAAGTTTCTGTCCTTTGATTTAAGGGTTCTAGATTTACTTGGTACTTCTAAATAGATTTATTTCATTTCCTAGATCTTAGACAGGAGACTAATATTTTAACTTTCTTTAATATCCACAGAAGTGTCCTGAATAGTCCCTTTGGTTGTTCTGATCATTGAATCTTAGAATGCTAAAACTAGAAAGCAGCTTTTTCTTTAGAATATTACACAGCAGGGCAGGAGAACATGGGTATAAGTAGCTACGGCAGTTCTTGGGGGTCCTGCCCCACTGGTACTAGAACTGTAGTGCCCATTTTCTCTGTTGTTTGGTGTCCAGCTCTCTGTGACCTCGTTCTTGGCAGAGGTGATGCGTGGTTTCCATTGCCTTCTCCAGCCCACTTTACGGGTGCAGAAAATGAGGCAAACGGGGTCACAGAGCTACTTAGTATGAGACCATTTCAACTCAGGAAGATGAGTCTTTGTGACTCCCTCCCACTGGGCCACCTCGTGACCCCCAGTTCCTTTAATATTCTGTCATTTTTGGTGGCTGCTGTGGAATAAGTTGCAGGACTGACTTGGGGTAGTTCAGCAGGGCTGGAAGGTTTTAGCTTCTGCTTTGGAAAATAAAGTGTACTCTAGATAGGCTTGTTAACTGATGCCTATCGTAAAGAAAATAATTTAAAGCAACCAAACTAGCAGAGCTGACTTTTAAATACAAGCTTTCTAGTACCACGTCACAGTGAGTGAACATCACGTATGCAATGTTGCCTGGGGTGCAGCTCAGTTCCTGACCATTTGCTGTGCTCATGCCAAGGGCTTGAATGCTTCCTTCTCTCCGCCTGTCCTCCCAATTCACTTGGGCTTCACCTTTTTCAGCTTAATCTTAGCTGTTAAGCAGGTACAAGGTAAGTGTTAAATACTAGCTTTGCTGTTTCCTAGCAGTAACAAAGACTCTGGTGACTCTCGGCTTTTCTGGATCTTCTCTGGGTTGTGTAGGGATTGGGGGCGGGGGGGGGAGGGCGGAGGGTGATTTATTGTTGTTTTCTTATTCCCACCATCTGATCAGACTTTTTACATTGAAGTCGACATTACCTCCGCTGTTGGGTTCTCTCTTAAGACCACTCAGAATTTGACAGCCTGATTTCTTAAAGGAGGCAAACTAAGAATGTAGTCCACATACCACAGTCGATGAATATTAGAGAAGTGTATTGTGTGTGTGTGTGTGTGTGTGTGTGTGTGTGTGTGTGTGTGTGTGTGTGTGTGTGTGTGAGAATGTCAGTGTGTATGCATAAGTTAAATTCTTTTAACCTTGTAGTTGTTTTAGTTTTAGGCCATTTTTAAGTGCATTTGTGTGTTGAATCTGAAAATGTCAATCGTTGTAAGATATTAGTGAGTGCAGATGAACCCTAATACGTGTGGTAGTAGTCATAGTCAACATTAATACAGCACTTATTGTGACTTACTATCTGCCGAGAGCTATACCAGGCTCTGTGTAAGCACTTCACAGTTATTATCTCATTTAATCTTCACAACCACTCTGAGAGACACAGGAAGAAACTGGGGCAGACAAAGGTTAAGTGACTTACCCGGGATCACATAGCTAGGAAGGGTCTGGAGGCAGATTTGAACTTGGGTCCTCCTGAGTCTAGGCTTGGTGTTGTTCCTGCTGCCTCATTAAGAGAAATGAGATGCTTGGACAATGACAGCAGCAGGAGTAAGATGGCAAGAGGTTAGGACCCTCTACCACCACCCCTGACCGCCAGAGTTATGAGACTCAGTAACGTATTTATTTTTTAAAAACAGCATATGCTGATTGTCATAGAGCATGAGGAAGTTAGATGTGTAAACAGCCGTTTCATTCGAAGATGATGGGGTGGGGTGTAAGACGTTTTATCTGTAAGCGTCACATCTAATTTTCTTGATATCTTTAATAGTTCTTTGGCTTAGCCCTCTTACCACTGTAAGAGTGATGGGTTCATTTCCTCTTTCCCCGTTAAAAATAACCGTTCAGCACAATTAAGTGGGAAAAGAAACAAGCTCACTTTTACTTGGCCGTATGGACATACGTAATCATACGTAAAGCTTCCTCTTTGAAGCTTAGGTGCTATGCTGTGGATGCTTAAAAGACTTCTAACTGGACCTCGTGGCTTCTGCTCTCTCTCCTCCTCAGTGTCTTCCCCAGAACCGCCCAAGTCATCTATCTTACATAGGCAGGGCCGTGAATGTGCTGCCTCCTTTTACTGTTATTACCTCAGGGATAAAATACAGCCCTTGAGCTTCACTCTGAAGATTTTCCATTACTGACTTAAACCAACACGTCCAACCCTTTTCCGTATTATTCCCACACACAATTCCACTTGCATGCACTCTCTATTCCAAACTGGTTCGCTGGTTGTACCTTGGTTCTTGACTTTTCCATTTTCTGCCCCGGCTCCATTGTGGAGAATTTCTGTCTTCCTTCAAGGCAGAGTTCACATGCTGATTTCACTTGAGAAACCTTTCTCAATTCCTTTCTTATTAATCTCTCCCATTAAATTTTTTTATAATTTTTCCTAGCATTAAATACATTGTAAACCCAGTAGACCAGGCCTGTACGACCTGTGGCCTGCCAAAGGATTTCAGGCAGCCTGTGAAGAATGTAGATTCCGACCTGTTAAATCAGAGCAGTCGGTAGTAACTGCATCAGCAGCTCAAAAACAGTCCAGAACCAAAGTAAGGGTCCTAAAAACTGGTAACAGGGCAGGTTATGAGGAAAGGTCACAAAGAGTCATCACAGTAATATTGAGTGATCTGAAAGCACGTGCTGACCTTTGATGGCTTCAGCTCTGCATGTTCTAGAAGGGAGGCATGGGAGGCAGCTTCTTAGCACTAGTAAGGGATAAAAAAGTTCGCATCTTATTGTATAAAAAACTTCAAGGACTTGAAACTCACTAGTATTTTTCTCATTAAAAATGTTCAAAAATTTTGCTGGCAACCATGTTCCTTAGGCCTAGAGCACCTGTTCTTGAAGGCCTGGCTCACGTGCCATCTCCTCCACGCAGCCTTCCCTGATTCTCCATCTCCACTCACTCCAAAGTAACCCCACGTTACTAACACCACTGTTATTGTAGAAGGGTCTATGATGCTGGTATTCTTCTCTGTATGTACCATACTACGTAAGAGGAGCAAAAGCTGATCTCACACACAGAACACGGATTCTTAGCATTCTGTGTTTGGGGGAAGGGACCCTTTGGCAGGCTGGAACGACCTACAGACTTCTCAGAATAACGACATTAAATGCATAGAATTACATAAGATTACAAAGGAAAGCAATTATGAAATACAGTTTTCACTGTGTTTTAAAAACAAGTTCACATACTGCACGTTAAAGAAAACCTGCTGGCAGTGAAAGTGCCTATCTCTGAACAAGAGTCTTTTCTGTAGCATATCCAGCCTTTGCTTGAAAACCTCCAGGGCTGGGAATTAGTATGTGCTGAGATAGACCGCTCATTCCTCTTTTCAGTGGTTCCAAATGTTTTCAGTGCAGCCTTTACCTCAAACCTGTTTTTAACATGTACCCAAGGTTCCTACTTCTACCCCCTGGGCCAAGCAGAAGTTTGTTACTTCCCAATATTTAGAGACTGTGGATCCTGTCATCCTTCTCTCCTCACCTTGCCGTGTACGCACATTTTTTTTTTGAAGTCTGGGCAGTTGGGGTTAAGTGACTTGCCCAAGGTCACACAGCTAATAAATGTTAAGTGTCTGATGGCGGGTTTGAACTCGGGTCCTCCTTGATTCTAAGGCCGGTGCTATATTCACTGAGCCACCTCGCTGTCCCTATACACACTTTTCCAGACTAAAATCCCACAGTTCCTTCAGCTGGTCTCCACGGCATGATTTTGTGGCCTTTCATTCATATCCATCTTTGCTTAACAAGCTTTTTTCTCCAGCTTACGAATGACCTATCAATTATCCATGAATAAGTAAAATTTTATTTCTTGACTTTGCAACGTAATTAAAACATCATGCTACTTTTACTCAGCGTTATTGAATGAGACACCTCTGAAACCTATTTAGAAAAATTCTGCAAGATACCAAAGGATGTACACGGTGGAGGTTGTTTTCAAAACAAAACTAGACACAAGACGGGTGAGTGAGGCATCCATCACAGCTCTTCAGCATGGTATGGTGGAGAGAAGATCGGCCTCAGAGCCCGGGCAGCCAGATCCAAGCCCTGACGCGGGGGCCACTCACTTAGGTTCTCATAGCTTGGGGTAAATCTCTGCAACTCCTAAATTGCAGACGTGGTGCCTACCTGCATTGGGAGAGCGAATTTCCTCTAGGAGAATTTGAGATCCTAATGAAAAAACCACGAGTCCCCTCCCTAACCCCACCTGTAACCGGTGCAAGTTATATATCCGCCCACTGTGTGATACTCGGGTCCTCTCCAGTGTTTTTGTAAACTACGAATAATTCTTATTTTCTGGAATTCTGAGTGTTACGTACTTTTCCACTGGGTCATTAGTCTGACAGATGAGGAGAAACATTCTCATTCGCAGGTGAAAAATAAAGTAAATTAAAATATCCGTACTGTAGTGTTTAGCCTGTTATCAGAAATGCCAACTCTGCTGTACAGTCGTGATCTGATCGTCGGCGTTAGTTCTGGGGACCACTGTTGAGGGAACGTGTAAGTAGCTGCAGCCTCAGAAAATGTGAGGCTTGCCTTCAACATAGTTGTGGCAGATTCTTTACTGGTACTTTTATGTATCAGATTTTGGCTCTGAAAGTAATTCCTGTGTACTAGCTGTCTTATTTTTATGACTGTTTTCATTATCCCCATATAAGAGCAGCCTTACACAGTGTTTTAATTTCGCTGCAAGTTAAAGAGAAAAATGTGTGTTGGTTTATGGAGTTGTGCAGCAAATGCCGGCAAATGGTCTTGATCGAGTGAAAACTTAAGTGTCATTAGTTACCCCTAAAAGATGGTGGTTTTTTGAGTTTGTTTAAGCTGAGAACGTACTGCGTTCCTTGAGCCAAACCTAAAATTTTGAATATTCTCCTATCTTAAATTAATCTGTATTTGTTCAAAAGTGATCATAACTGATGGAAGTGTTCTCAAACCTGGCACGTTTGCTAATTGTCCTAGGATTTCATTTTTATGAAGTGTTCATGGGTGTGTATGTTTAATAAGAAATAGGATATAGTTTTAATGTTGAGAAAGATCTTAGAAATCATAAAGTTCTGAAACACCTCCTCGTTTTACAGATGAGCAAGCTGAGAGGTTGTGAGTTGTTCAGGGTCACACAGAGTGGCAGGTGGGATTTGAACCCGGGCCTTCCGATACCACGTCTAACACTCATTCCTATCTCCTATGCTACTTCCAGATCACTTAATCTCATTTGTAAAAACAGGTGGATGTGCAAGTGCAGGGATTGGGCTCAGATGCCAGGTTGAGCATTAGCTGTGTGGCCATAGGAGAGTAAGTCACCGAGCCTTTGTGAGCCTCAGGAAGCAGTGTTAGGACTGCACCCTGAACACAACTGCCATCTTCAGTGTTTGATGCCAGTAGCTTGGATAGACGGATGATAAAACACGGCTGGCCTTTTTTCTTCAGTGCACATTGAAGTGCTGTGGAGAGGTGACCGTTGTCAGTGGGTGTGATGGCAGGGTGCAACATTGGGTGAGGTCTGCAGAGGAAGACGGCAGGGCTTCACTGGGTATGGTTGAATGTTTTTAATTTTGACGTGGGTGTAAATCTACGTGGTTATACACAAACTTTTCCTGTTGGGGGATTTTTTACAAATGAAATTTTATTCCTCTTGTGATAGAATCTGTTTGCGTTGGCTGGTGACGAAGAGCCAGAGGTGCGTAAAAATGTGTGTCGGGCTCTCGTGATGCTGCTCGAAGTCCGGATGGATCGCCTGCTTCCTCACATGCATAACATCGTTGAGGTAACTGTTCGTTGTGGTTGAGTCATGTGACTTCCTGATTCAAGACAAATCTGGAAGTGTTTTCTTTCGCACACACTGTGACCGGTTCACTAGCCCTGCTTTTCCTTCTTTCTTTTTTTTGGATAAAAATCTTCATTAAATTGTAGCTTTGTTTTTCTGTGATCCCCATAAAATGGGTGGGTGTGCATTTAAATGTTGAGATGTTGTTCCTAGACGAGACAGTAAAGAACATTAGTTTATTTCAGTTTTTGTTGTTAGTTCTTACTCCAGCGGATTGTAGTTTTCCAGAAGGATTATTTAGAATTAAGGTGATGACATCTGCTGTCAGATGTTTGTGATTAAAGCATTATAGTGACTGCCTTTCCTGGTCAGTACCAGTGCCGTTGATCTGATGTGCGTAGGGTTTCCCACAGAGGAGCTTTTGGGTAGCGTGGATGTAACTGATCAGGAGTCGGCGCTCTCAAAGAATTTATTAACCACTTTTAAGAGGTCAGTGTGGCGTTTGCTGTCACGCCGTGCACGTGTAGACCAAACGAGTTAATATGAGTCATGATTGTTTTACAGTTACTTATACACATTCCGGAAAACTCTTTTTGCATTGTTACTTCACCTTCATTTTTTCTATTTAATGAGTGATATATTGATGGTCACCTTCTGTTTCGAGTGGTTCTGTCATAGTTGTGTGCACACTTTAAAAATAGGCTCATGTTAGCTGGGGAGTGGCTGGAGAGCAGCGGTTCTCAGCCTGTGGGTGATGTTCCATTTAAATACATCCTGCATGTCAGGTATTTACATTACGATTCCTAACAGCAGCAAAACTACAGTTATGAAGTAGCAACAGAAACAGTTTTATGGTGGGGGGTCACCACAGCATGAGGAAGGTTGAGAACCACTGCTGGAGAGCAGGTCTGCAGAATCAGAGGTCTTTAGGTACTGGAAAGTAATGGGACTCGGCACAAATGAACATGGTCTCATTCAGAAGATAAGATGGCTTGAGGATAAATGAGGTTATATGTAAATGGTTAACTTGATCTGCATGGAGTCAGTCAGGAGATATCACTGAGTCCTTACTGTGTATGAGGTGCTGGGGATGTGAAGAAATGCAGAAGACAGCTCTACTCTCAAGGACCTTCCCGTCCAAATCAGGGGCAGGCAGCGTGTAAGCAACGTTGTGCCAACACGCTGTGGACAGGGCGAATTGGAAATAATCGGCAAAGAGCGGGCACTAGAACGAAGAGGGATTGGGAAGACTTCTTGTACAAGGAGAGATTTTTGACTATGATTTGAAGGAAGCCAGGGCAGCAGAGATGAGGAAAAAGACCTTTCCAGGCATGGGGAACAGCCAGTAAAAATACTCAGTCAGGAGATGGAGTGTCTCAAAGAATAGCGCGACTGGTGTCGCTGGATCAGAAAGCACCTTGAGTCATTGAGGTGAGGGCTAGGAAAGGGGAGTTCAGGGGGCAGTTTATATTTTATATTCGGTCCTGGAGGTGAGAGGGAGGCACTGGGATTTTTGTTGGGGCTTGGGAGAGAAGGGGTTCATATGGTCAGATTTGCACTTCAGGAAGATCACTCAAATCAGATACTTGTAAAGCTCGTTGCTCTCATGAAAGCACTATCTACATTCTAGCTGTTTTTATTTGAATGACTCATTCCTAGCACAGTACTTGGCCCATAGCAGGCCCTGAATCTGTGCCTGTGGTCTCTGAACAACTGGAATGGGGAGGTTTGAGGACTTCTGAGGAAGCACTTTGAGAAATTTTGGGAGAATTACTTATGGAGTGAGTCAGGGTATTGATTAGAAAAGGATTGCTAAGCAGTTTCCAGGATTGAGTTAAATAGCAGGAAAGAATAACCCCAGAGAGCTGTGATGTGCATTTACCCAGATCCAGATTCACACAGGTAGTCTTGCTTCTTTCTGTAGAGCGTTACTATTAATTGGCTTTTAACTGTGCATCAGCTAATATCTCATACCCTTCCTTTATTTTATAGTACATGCTTCAGAGAACCCAAGATCAAGATGAAAATGTGGCTTTGGAAGCGTGTGAATTTTGGCTCACGTTGGCGGAACAGCCAATCTGCAAAGATGTCCTCTGTAGACATCTTTCCAAGTAGGTGGAACTTGTGCACACTGTTAATACTTCAGTCAGTGCAATTATTGCCTTGTTCGTTTTACAGTTACTGAATGAATTTAAGGTATTTTAAATAATTATCCTTAATGTGGACAGTCCAGATTGTGTTAACGCCAGACTCAACTTAAACACTTGGTCAAAATACTCCCTATTTTATGTGCCTTCCCATTCCTGCCCAGCCCCTCCTTGAAAAGAGAAATGTATTTCCTAGTAAGAATAATGGTAATTGATTAATTTATTTAATGCTGTGGTTACAAGACGTTTTGTATATGTTGACATATGAAATCAGACTGTTCAGTGTGTGTAGAATGTGGGTTTCCCCATGTTACACATCAAGAAATTGAGGCTCAGAGATTGTAAGTTAGCTTCTTGCCTGTGGTCACATAGCTGTCAAATGTTACAGCCTGGACCCCAGAATCAGTTATTTAGACTTCAAGTCCAATTCTCTTTTGCTAAATCAAACTCACAGCTTTTCTAATTTGACCATCTCTATTTTTCTTTGACAATCCCATGTCTTTCCCTCTCCCCCCCCATAGTTTTGCATAATTATCTTTTTTTGAAAACTAATGTTCAAATACTTATGTTGAGTCTTTTTTCTGTAGTTTTAAAGTCACCTTTTGTCTTTAAAATTTTCTTTTTAAAGCATTTAACACCAAGGACTTTTCTAAAAATAATTTTTCTGTATATGTATTTGAAAGAAATATCTAAAAACAAAAGAAAAAAAAGCTTAGTTTTCAATATTTATTTACTAAGGAATAGTTTTCTCAGATCTAAAAGTGAAAAAGTACCCAAAAAAATTAAGGAACAAAAAAGTTTTAAAGTCAGATCTGACAGTTTTTTAAAAAAAATACAAGTTGGCATAGGTTAATGTTTAAATTAGAAGTACAGGCTATTCCTAATGTCTCTCATCTTTCTTCAGTGGTGTGTTCTTTGCATGTTGGGGAGAGGGAAGAAAAGGAATATGGTGAGGTGGTTGGCCAGACCAGAGCAGTGGGTCTGTATTGGAATAGGAGACGTTCCCACCAGGGCAAGCATAAACGAAGGTGTGAAGTTAACATGGTATGGCTAGTACAAGGACACTGAGGATACCAGTCTGACCAGGTTGTTCAGAGGCGAGAGGTAGGTTGATGTGGTGCTGGATCAGGCAGGATTTTGAAGACCACAATGAAGAACTTGGACTGAATCCAGTCGAAAATGGGAAGCTATTGTAGGTCCTTAAGCAGGGGGTGGATGTGAAGAAAGTTGTATTTCAAGAAAGTATTTGTTGATGCAAAGAGATGATTTGAGAGGATATGGTGAATTCTGGATTCTGCAAACAGGAGGCCAGTGATTGGTTGATAGTGATTTTTAGAAAACTAGTAGGGTAGTTATTAAAAGGAATTATTTTTTAAGCACTTTAAAAAGACAAATAGCCTTTAAATGAGATGATGTATGTATATAATTTGTAAATTATTCCTAGTGATGTATGGTGAGTTTTAATTCTATGCTGACTTCACTTTTCTACTCACCCAGATGTGTCTGTTGGGCTCTGCACTCAGGGAATGTGAGTTCACTTTAATTCTAGCCTAAGTATTAGCCCCACCTCCAGCTAAATGAGCAAGTCTTCATTCTGAAACCGTATGTGCTCCAAAAGCTCACATTTATCCAGCAGTTTTTAGGTTTCCAAAGCTCATTATACATTATGTGATCCTTATGACATACCTGCAAGATGGGTCCCATTATCTCCATTTTTCAGGCTTATGAGGTTGTAACTAAAGTAGGGTTGCAGGACTGATGTCCAAGGTGGAGTACTTGCACCCAGGTCCTCCTGACTTTGAGGTGAGATCCTCTTTCTCCGCCATGCTGCCCCTCCAGGCATAAATGGTTTTTGCACCATTCGTTCTTTTGGCCCCATACCAGCAAATTACAATAACACAGTAGCTAGACTTGTTCCGCTCTTAGAGTTTGTTTTAAGTGCTGCTTCTACCCCTCACTAAAATTGTTAATCCTTTAAATCATGGTCTCCCAAGGCAGCTCCTCAAAATGTTCCTGTAGATCTATCTCCATGTCGATCCCACAGCTCAAATATGATTTTCTCCCTTGTTGATAAACTTTACACAAAGAATCAGAATCAAGACAAGTGAGGCCTTCTGCCCGATTCCACAAAGGGATCTGAGTGATTACATCCCCTTAGTAGTCGACACCTCTGGGAGTCTGCTGAACCTTCCTAAAATAATGGTTTTAAATGTTTAAAGGAAGTGCTGAATTTCACTTAGAGGTTAGAAAAGAAAGGACATTTCTTTCCCACCCATATTCACAGATAAGTGGGGGTGGGGGGAGGTCCGTGGACCCCTGCTTAAGCACTTCTTCCTATCTCTGGTGGCCTTAAAGCTTTGAAAAGCTTTACCTCCACAACAAATCCACGCACATTTCTTGCTTTTAAAACCCCCGAAGGTGCATCATGGGTGTCAGTAGGCTGAAACATAACATGAAATAGGCAGCTATTGAAATAGTGGTGCCGTGGGTGTAGAGCTGGATGTGAAGATAAGGTCTGATTTCAAATCCTGGTGCTCGCTCACCACGTAACTTTGCAGCAGTTACCACATCTGTAAAATATGCATGAAAATGCACCTAGCTCCCAGGGTTATGTGGACTAAATGAGATACTGTTGAGTGTTACATAAATGCTCGCTATTAAACACCTTTAAAGAAGGAGAATAAAAGATAGTGGTGGAATATAAAGCTTAAAATGGTTAATAGAAGTCTTAAGTGGCTTGATTTAATGAATTGATAATGACTTCACTTGTTTAACATATGAATAGGGCTTTGTAATATGGAGTTTAAAAATTTGTTATCAGCTCTTTTAAAACTCCTTAAAAACTATTACCTGGCACCTTTTATGAAAAAGGGGCTTACATAAGTAAACTTAAGCTCATCCTTGCACAAATCCTAGACTTGATGAATCCAAATGAATAAGGTTTAATTATGTGATCGATTTTCCTTAGTATTGTAGCATGTCTTGTGCAAAGGTATGTGAATCTAGGTTTACATATAATACAGTGATATGTTCATTAATCCTTTTGGAAACAAAGCTGTAAGTAAAGGCAGTTTGAGATGTGTCAATCTACCGTCCTTGGCTCTGGGATGTGAGTGTTAAGGAGGAAGAAGGGGTGGGGAATTTGAGGGTCTTTCCGTTACAGACTTCCTCTTACTGCACTTTTGCTTTTTGAAATGAAGCTTCTGTAGAACAAAGTGACTCCTCCTCCCTCTTTCGGAAATGATTGAAGGGAACAGCGGACATTTAATGGGGAAGAGGGAGGTCTTAGGAAGGAGACAGTGATAATTATGCTTCAAATATTGAAAGAGTGCTGTGTAGGATAAGGATTATGGGGCTGTTCTAGCTTAGAAAATGGAGCTGGAGGCAGCAGAATTCATTCTGTCAGGTACGATTTGGGTTCAGTCGTAAGGAGAAATGTTAGAAAGCTAGTGAAGATAGAAACTTACTTTTTTTATTTTTTGCCTTTTTGGAAGGGGGAAGGTAGGGCAGTTGGGGTTAAATGACTTGCCCAAGGTCACACAGCTAGTACATGTTAAGTGTCTGAGGCCTGTTTTGAACTCAGGTCCTCCTGACTCCCGGGCTGGTGCTCTATTCACTGCGCCACCTTGCCGCCCCTGGATGACCATTTGAACACTTGGGGATTCTTTCTTCGGGTAGGATACTGGATATCCTCAAATGCTTTCACATCTGTATTTAAAACATTGTGTGATAAAGAATAAAGCTTGGGAATTTTTATGGTTATTGCCCTTGTTCTGTCGTCCTCGTGAGCTGTCTGAATAGGGCTTGGGCTGTTCTCTGTATCAGAGCATTTAATTAGTCTTTCTCAGCACTGGGTGGCACTTGGGCTCATTCCGTTCGGCAATTTGACTTGACACTGCAGCAGTCGTCTTCTTATCCCAAGTGCCTGCGTAAAAGGTAGCTTATCCGAGAGTTTTCAGACGAAGAATGTAGTCTCTTCACTAGGCCATCAGATCAAATTAAAAACTGTAAATATTGCACTAAAATAGGACCAAAACAATACGGGTAAAATAAAAGCAATTTTTGGATAGGAGTCCTGAGAACAAAGCTGTGCTCTAGGTTTTAATTATTGTACCTGTTGGTTATGTACAGGATTCCTCTACTATGTAGTGAAATAATAGGGCAGATTATGTTGCTGTAGGTATCTCTCCAGCACTAATTTTGATTAGCTCCTAATTGCGGTGAATGCATCTGCTCTGTTTTCCCTAGAATTGAGGAGGAGCTTTGGGGGAGGGGGTTTGATTGGAACACCCCATCTCTTTAAGAAACCAAGAAAAATGAGATGCATGTTTTTCCTCTGTCCCTTTCTCTGTGAGCTAAGGTATACAAAAGTGTTCCTTTGTAGGATCCAAACGTTTGCAGGCCTCTCTATTGAAGAGCATGTGGAAGAGCAAGGCTCCCATATTTGCTCCTCGTTCTTCTGTCCTCCACTCCCAGAAGGAGAAAGTACCAAAATTATCATGAAGGGAAAAAGACATCCCCGGAGGGTGGTGTCTGAGGTTGCTTTGGTGTTTACGTGCCGCCCTCAGGAGCATTTTCTTCCCCACCACCACCTTCCTCGGGCCAGCTGCTCGACTTGCAGCTGAGTAGAGACCCCAAGAAATAATTGTGATTCTTAGTGATAATTAGCACCGCGTAAACAAAAGGGGGGCAAGTGCTCGCAGTGGGGACGACATATCCTCTGATTAATCATCGGGGTTAGAACTTGGTGTTGGTGTCAGTTTTGTGATGAGGAAAAGATGGTTAGTACAGAATTATTACTAGAGGATATTAACGCTGCGGCTTAAATTTTTGTGCCTGTTGTTTCATGTTTGTCTCAATTTTTTTAATAGGTTGATTCCCGTATTAGTGAATGGCATGAAGTACTCAGAAATAGATATTATTCTACTTAAGGTAACAAAATTGAACTGTTTCTTTACATCTTGATAATCACACATTAAGGCAATGGGTTTGAAAAAGGATTTATTTAAATTGACAGGTATAACAATATTTTAAATAGAGCTATTTAGTTTTTTGTTACCTAAGTTTAAATGCAATGAAAGTTTAATACTTGCCTCTTTTCTCTTTAAAAATCTATTTTTTATCTGTGGTCTCAACAATTTTGATCTGTCAGATATATTCACAAATAAAGCTAATTTGTAATTTAGGTTTCTGTGGGTCCAGATTTCACATTGTTCTAATTTAGAAATGGGATGTCACATAATCTGCTTCTACATATTCTTCTTTATAATGTTCTCTGACTCATTGTGCTTTTTCAGGGTTCAAAAGTATATATGCTCTATACCATTTAAAGGGCAGGTTTTTTTGTTTTCAGTTTTACCCTTAGAAATTTTGTTGTGAAAAAACTGGAAAAAATTCTAAGGAAGAAACTTCATAGAATTTTAATTGGCAAGGTTATTTTGTTGATGAGGAAATATTTAGAATGGCTAAAACAGCTCTATAGTTTTCCTTTAGATTTAGGCTACAGACCCAAAATTAGAGGTCCTTGTAAACTTTTCTTCTCCCTAAGAAAGAAACAAAATCTGGATATGTAAAGAGTGGGTAGCAAGCAGCGTGTGGAGTCCTGTATTGCACCAGAAGCCCAAGCCTGAGCTTGCTGTGGCAGCAGAGAAGCCCAAGGGTGGCCTGAAGTGGGTCCCCACAGCAACTGAGTAGTGCTTTCTGGCCCTGTGGAATTGTACTTTTTAAGCTTCCTAGCCATGATCAGGAAGAATAAATTGCACTTTTATAGCTTCAGGGAAGATAGTGCCAAAACTACCAGAAAACATGATGAAATATCACTTAGACGCTTGGCGCCGGGCATTTTTGGAACCTGGTCTACAGATCGTGGATCAAAGATAAAAAGCTGTGAACTCTGATGTAACACTGACTCAGCACAATCACCCTTTTAAACAAAATATAAGATACAAAAATCAGAAAAATTAGGGAGCAGTTATTCATACTTGTGTAGTACATAAGTTTCTCCCTGTAGGATATTCCTAGAAATGTTTCTAGGTAGAAGAAATGGGCTTATGAGGACAGTGAAAAAAAGTCCAGAGGTGAGTGATAATGGGATAGAAAATGAGTGATCAGAAGATAACCCAAGGGCCCAGGACAGGCCTCCTCCTTTCTTGTTGGCGTTGTGTCCTTTACTTCCTTCGCTGTTTTGTTTTCTTGGATTGTTTTGAAAAACACATTCTTTGTCTGCTTTCCCTTCGACCCCTCCTTTGGCATCTCTTGATCCATAGAACTTTTTTAAAATACCCACAGAATAATACACAAACGCGATTTTTTTCCCCTCCAACGTTCTTCCAGGAGAGCGTGATTCTTCCTCGAATGCACCCGTTTCACTCCTTCCTCTCTGTTCAGATTAGCAGGTTAAGCTTCTTCTTAGCATCGGGCTGGAGCTCTTATCGTTGGGGTCCTTTTATGTTAAAATTTGTGCCTTTGGTTGTGAGATCACACAAATACGTTTTCAGAGTCAGTGTCCCCAAAATTCTTTTTTGAGCTTGAAAATTGGGTTTCTCACCATATTCAGAGTATCAGAATGATGGGTCCCCCCTAGGGTAGCCCCTTTATAAAGAAAACTCTGTCGATGCCTTTTTTATTTTGGTCGTTGATTTTCCTCAAAATATAAAAATTAGCACCACAGAAGAGTGATTTTTGCACGAGTCTTTCTTCTCTTGTCTTGTCTCCAAGCTGATGGAACTATTCAGAACCTGGGAGGAAGGGTAGGCAGGTTTATGAATCATCATCGAACGATTAAATTATTTATTATTATAGAGTGTGTTACGTATATTTTATTGTAATCTGGTTTAATAATCTTTAATTTGATAATCTGTGTGTGCACACACACATACACTCAGCGTTTTTTGCTAGAATGTTCGATTAATCATTTAATTTAAATCAGGAATTCTGAACCCTTTTTTTATCGGGGACTCCTTTGACAATTCCCCCTCGAATGTTTTTAAATGATCAAATGATCATAAGAAGATAGGAAGTGTTAGGAAGGAAGCTAATCAAGTTCAGTATGACAGTGGGCAAATGCAACGACTAAGTAGGAAAAAAGTCAAGTCTGAGTTACTTTGTTACAGTCGTCCTCAGATGAAACCTGTGATGTACCTGGTGAGGACAAATTTCATTTTTTTTTTCTTTTTGGAAGGGCAATTGAGGTTAAGTGACTTGCCCAAGGTCACACAGCTAGCTAGTAAGTGTTAAGTGTCTGAGGCTGTATTTGAGCTGAGGTCCCCCTGCCTTCCAGGGCTGGTGCTCTATTCACTGTGCCACCTAGCCGCCCTTTTTATTTTGGGCTGGACAAGTGTCTGGAAGCTTTATTTTTAGTCCAGTTTTGAGGTTTATAGGATGGATTGTTCTGCCTCTTCTGGTGAAGACACGTAATGTTTCGGTTGAGGTTGCATTTATTTTTTATTTTAGTTATTAATCAGTTAAAATAGTGTTTACTAAGCACATTCAGCTGTTTGAATGATGTGAATCCACCAAGTAAGTGAATAGCAAAAGGCAAATACAGGTGTTTTCAAGGTAGTATCGAATGAACATGTTGGTGAAGTGGAAGGTCACGCCTCACCCCCCCCAAAAATGAGGACTGCTTCTCAGCAAAATAGATGGAAATTGGTGGATAGTACATAAATAAATGAAGAAACGAATAGATAAAATAGTACAGGTTTCACATTGCTGATGAACATTGTTCTTGAAGAAATGCCGTTGTTTTGTTTGCAAAATAGGGTGATGTTGAAGAAGATGAAGCTATTCCTGATAGTGAACAAGACATAAGGCCTCGTTTTCATCGATCACGGACAGTGGCTCAGCAGCACGATGAAGATGGAATTGAGGAAGAGGAAGATGATGATGATGAACTTGATGATGATGATACAATATCTGACTGGAATCTAAGTAAGGCAGAAAATGTCCTGACTTTCTCAGAGTAGCTAGTCAATTAAAGGACTTTATAAATTACAAAGCGCTTTCTTCGGAAGAATCCTGTGAGGTGTTTCGGGTGTCCCAGTTTTACAAAGAAGAGAACTTGAGGGAGGTTAAAGTTAGAAAAGTCAGGGAAGTTAAAGAATCTGTTTAATTCCCAGAGCAGCTAAAACTGGTGATGCTTGAACTTAAAGCACTGCAGAATATCAAATAAAATTACTCGTATCAGTATGAATGCAGGCTTTGTTTACCTGTAGAGCTAACTTCTGTTACCTTTAGGGATATAGTCATATCGACCTTTTTAAAGATAATGTAGAATCCAAAAGTACTTTCTCATCATTCTATTGAATATTTGAATAAGAACTCTAGGAGGTAGGTTAGACTTGTCATTCAGTATGTTTAAGATTTTGTAAAGCAGGATATTCTCATTTGACAAAACGGGAAATTGAAGTTTGACTTTTAGTTAAGGTTAGTGGCTGAATCGTAATTTGATTCCATGCTTCTCAAAAAAATCCACATTATAGATTAATGTTGGACATTGAACAGGTTTTGCTGTGGCACGTTTTGTTATTCCTTCATCTTTAAAACTGTAGTATATGTGTAGCCTGTTTCATCCTTTCATTGGGGTTTTATTTTTCTTACGCAGTTCCAGTGCTCCGCCTAGTTTCTTAGTGTTGATAGGCTTTAGGAGCGCTGGAAACAGATAGTGATGCTTCTGCTTTGCCAGTGTATTTAGATACTCATGTTCGGAACATTTGATTAGGTCATCACAAGTTCAGTTGGAATTTGCCATTTGTAACCAGTATTTTTGCATAGAAATCACAGGAGGAAGAACTACCCCCAGTTAGAGTTCAGCTGGTTATTTACCCAGAAGATCAAGGCCTCTTTTGTGGATTGACCCTTGGGGGTTACGTGCTGTACTAGATTCACCCAGTAGAAAGCACGTATTAGATCTTGGAACTCTTCATAACCAGTAGGCCCTGTCGCAAGGGCCTTTCTTATTTTTTAGTGGCTCTAGAACAATTTTGTGTATGAAGTAATGCCTTTTTTAAAAAACCACTAATTTTAGTCAGGAAAATTTATGCGGTATTACTGAGTAACTAAATTTGAATCGTTCCTTTAGGAAAGTGTTCTGCTGCCGCGCTGGATGTCCTGGCAAACGTGTTTCGTGATGAACTTTTGCCACATATTTTGCCCCTCTTGAAAGAACTGCTTTTTCATCCAGAATGGGTAGTTAAAGAATCAGGCATCTTAGTCTTAGGAGCAATTGCTGAAGGTAAGTATAAGAGTCTGGATTTTACTCTTAAATCTTTTACAAACTTACTTATAAATTGTAAGTTTTCTTTAAGGAGTTATTACCGTCGTACCAAAGAACAACAGAATATTTTTGTTTCTTTCAAGTTAGGATGCCTTTGTTTTCACACCAGTTCTTTCCCAACACGTTTGCCCTCTCAATTGAACTTTTCCTTGTAACGAAAAGAGAGGGCAAACAACCTTGAGCAGAAGCTGTGAACGTAGTCGTTACATCTGATATATATAAAGTTCTTCCATACGCAGGCCTTGGCCTTTCTTTAGAGAGGAGTATAACACTGTATCATAACTTTTTAAATAATGTAACGGAAGCATTTTATCACACTGAAGCTGACAAACAAGACTCAGTAGTGTGGCCGTTCCCTCCAGCATTGCATACCCTCCATGCCCAAATATCCACTCTGTTCTCATCCATGGGGTAGTGGATCGGGAGCTCCAAAGACCTGGACTCATTCTCTGTGTTACTGAACAAGTCTCTTAACCTCTGTTTTCCTCATCTATAAAATGAAAGGGCTGTACTAATTCTGAGATCCCTTCTAACTCTAAATCTTGATCCTGGGGTCTTTCCACAAATTTAGCACGATGTAGCCATCCTACATGGGGTGGTCTTCATGTTCTCTTCATGTTAGGTAGATAGTACCGTGGGAACATACTGACTCTCCATTGACTGTCCCTCATACTTCCAATGTGACCATAACTTTTTCCCATCATAAATTTTTTGATAACATCTTCCATTACTTTTCCTGCATAATTCCTCATTAGTAATGCGTTGGGGCCTACCATGCCTCTTTTTGTCCTTCCATCACCCTTGGTGTGGTTCTTGGGAGACCAGAATATTTTGTGACTTGTAACAACACATCACCAGAAGAGTACTGATGTTGAGAAGTTAGGACTGATGTCATACAGCTCCTCTGAGTTACTGTCCTGCCGTGGAGGGAGTTCTGTTCCGAACCATTGGACTTTGTTCCATTGCATAGCAGTGAACCAAGACTCTGCCCCAGTCAGACCAAGTCTTGGCCTATGTGTGCCACTGGCCACGGCCATTGAAGGTGTTAATAAAGGATCTAGTAGCTTTACAAGAAAAGGTATTTGAGGACAGGCTGTTTTATTATTTGGTCAGTCAAGTTAGTTTTCAAATAAACGGTGGGCATCACTCATCCTTTAATGAATGTCTTGTGTGCATGTTTATGTATGTATACATACGTGTGTGTTTACACATACATGCATGCGGTTTATGAGAAGCTGAAACTATTTTATGGACATCATTTAATGGTTTTCCTTTATTTGCAGCAGAGGATGGAGTCTCCGCCCTTCTGGGAGACACTTAGCAGATAAATTCCTGGTTTCATTTATTTCTTGCAACATTAGCTCTAGGTTAAGTAACTGTACATTTACCCTTATCTCTACTTCAGCCTTTATTGGCAAATTGGTATTGATCGCGTTTGAATTAAAATTTACTCTATTGAGGAAATACAGTTTTACTTACTGAACTTTTATGGTTCATCATTTGGCACTGATACTCTTGTTTACAAAAGCCTCATAAAATTTTTTAAAGTACTACCAGAGCATAAAACGGCGTTCTCAGTATGGACTTGTGTGGTAAGAGCAGTACTGTTAGTCGCAAGCCTGCTATTAGACCTTTACCTACTGTATAGGAAACCACAGAATGAGAGCTGGGGTGGTTTGGTAGGAGGTAACAGCAGCTGTCCCCCAAAACTCTGGCCTTGCCCCTCGTTTCTTCCCCCTCTTCATTGTGCTTAGTGATCTCTTCAGCTCCCAAGAACTCAGTTACCATCTTTATGCTGATGATTTTCAAATCTACTCCTACGTCTCTAACTTGCATCTCCCACCTCTAGCTGCTTAAAACTCAGGCCGTCCAGAAGAGAGCTCGTCTGTTCCCCAGATCCTCCCCTTTCTAACTTTTAGTAACTCGGGCTCCTAATGCAGATACCATCCTCTGCTCCTCACTGTCCCCACCTCCCACACCCAGTCTGTGTCCAAACCTTGGTGATTTCTTTGTGACGTCTCTTACGTGTGCCCCCTTTTCTGCTGCCTCCAGCTCATGCCCGGGCTATTAGAAGTAACAGCTTCCTCCTCAGTCTCTCGGCTTCGAGTCTGTGCCCACTCCTGTCTGTCCTTCACTCACTTGTTAAATTGATCTTCCTCCACTGAAGGTCTGACCATAACCCCATTCTATAATAAACTGCAGTCTCAGTTAGGTTTTAGAGATCTTTATGACCCGCCCTTTCCTGTCCTTCTCCCTTTCCACTCTTCTTACCTCACCGTGTACTTTCCAGTTCAGTGAAAATGGCCTCTCTCTAGACAAGACATCCACCTTCCAGCTCCAGTCATTTTTACTGGTTATTCTCTGTGCCTTCAGTCCTTTCCCTTTTCATCTCTGCCATGACTTCCCTGGTTTCCTTCAAGCCACAGCTAAAGTTCCACCTTGTATGAGAAATTGTGATTCCTTTCATTGCTTCCTGCCTTCCCGCTATTAGTAATCTCCAGCTAGTCTTGTCTACAGCTTATTAACACGTGGTCCTGAGACGCTGATTTCCTTGAGAGCCAGGGGCTGTTTTCTGCCTTTCTTTGTCTCCCCCCGCTTAGCATGGTGCTGGGCATGCGGTAGGTACTTAATAAATACTTGTGGATTTGAAGTATCAACATTTTTTAAAAAACAATTTTTGATTAAAAAATACGGTGAATTACGTTAGGTGATTGCATACCTGGAGTTGATCAGTGACTGGAAGTAAGTTACGCTCGGCTTCGGGCAGGTGGCATACACATACGCAGCCGAATCGGCGCTTGTTTTCCTCCCTGTTTTTAGAATTCATATTTAAGGAATTTGCGTCTTGTTCTTTGTCACTTAAGTTTCTTAAGTTAAAGTTACAGGTTTCGTTTCTCAAGGTCCAAGGGATTGTGGGCCCTTCTTTTGCGCTTAAAGTCTTTGTTGTGCTGAATACGACTTGAAGAGGCAGCGGGAGCCACGGGGCTGTGCTCGGGTGCCATCTGGTGCTCAGGTTATTTGGTTCTCATGTTGCTTGTTCTCTGCTGTTCAGCTAGTCCTCTCCAGTTGGGAAGGAGCTTGTGTCGGATTTATTTTAAAAGGTTGTAATTCCCTCTCCTTTGTTTTGTTGTTGTTCTTTGTTTTTTCAGGTTGTATGCAGGGTATGATACCGTATCTGCCTGAGCTCATCCCTCACCTCATTCAGTGCCTCTCTGATAAAAAGGCTCTTGTGCGTTCCATTACGTGCTGGACTCTTAGCCGCTATGCACACTGGGTAGTTAGCCAGCCCCCAGACACGTACTTGAAGCCATTAATGACAGAATTGCTTAAGCGTATTCTAGATAGCAACAAGAGAGTTCAAGAAGCTGCCTGCAGGTAGGCTCTCATCCTAAATCACAAATGCCTTTTCCTTTGCTACCTCAGTCCCTGGTCAAACTTTTCAGCATCTTTCTTCCAGGTACACTGTGAGATAACTTAGCAGACATTTTAATCAGATTAGCAAATTTCAGTTTATAAAGTCACATTTTGAATGTTATGTTTAAAACCTATTTTCTTGCTGCCCTATTTACGTGTTTTCCTTGATAAAGCTTTATGAAGCTATCTGATTAACAGGTCTGTTTATAAGAAATTTGCATTACTTATTTTTACTGGTTAACTTTTTAGAAAAACTTTATTTGCTTGGGGAAAAAAAAACTGACTGACAATTTGATAGTATCTCCCTAGGAATAGAGGGAAACAGGAAGGAACTTAATTTAAAGTTTGGGGGTTTTTTTCTTTTGCTCTTTTTTTTTAAACATTATTCATATTCCACGCCTTCAAATTTTTGCTTATTGCTTATGGTAGGCCTTCCATAGTTTTCAGAGTTTGAACTAGCCACAAAAATAATGGCCCCAGACTCGGGCTCACATTTCTCATTGTTTCTCTTTCCCCACTGCATAGCACATGTGCACACCACTACCTAGTGAGAAAACTAAAGAGGGAATGAGTCCCCAGAACTTTGCAAAGGTGACACGGTAGCGATGAAGGTAAAAAGTTAGGACCTTTTTTTAATGCCACTAACCTTGATGGTGTTTAGGCTAGTTTCTAGGTGACATTGTTGCATTGAGCTTCCAATGTTTGTAGGAATACTTGGGTTCCATTTTCCATTTCCCCCAGGTAGGTTATCTTTTCTCCAAAAGAGATCCCACATCTGCTGTTCCTGTTTGTACCTTCATCTCAACAACTAGTCTTATGTAAAAAGGTGTTTGAATCTTCCATTTTTAGAAGTACTTTGCAGGCTGAGATTTAGGGATGTTCTTTCCTGTCTTGAGCATATGTCCTTTGACATAAATGTTCTGTTTTTCTGGAATGTACTTCACACATTTTGGAGTCCTTATTTCTGGTTGTAGTTTCTACTACCAGATACCCTTTCATTGCCAGTTCTTAAAAAGAAAACGCTTGACTCTTGCCTCGTTTAAGTCCTTTCCAGTTGCTGAAATGATTAAGGGGTGATGAACATAATGGAAATAAGGAGAACATTAAACATATGAAGAAATAGCATTATAAATAAGTTTTTTAAAGATGAAGTGAGTTGGTACAACAGGACGCTGGTAGGCATTCTCCGTAGCAGCAGTAGGAAGATTAAATTTTTTCAGGAACCAAGGTTTTAACATAACCAGTAACTAGTGTATGTTTCAGTCCACCTGAGAAAGCTGTCTCTGAGCTCTCTGTGGTGTGACCTTGGGTGAGTCACCTCACTGGACCTCATTTGTAAAATAGGATCATCTTTGAGGTCACTTCTCTCTCCCAAGTCTGTGATAAATTGAGTTCCTCTTTTCCCCTAGATCTTCTAGAAGAGAAGCCACACAGTTAGTTATGAGACACTTTTTAGTGGCAGGACTTAGAGTAAGACTTGATCAATAGACTTGACCTGATCAGATCGGGAGATTGCTCATATCTGAGGAATCTATTTCCTTTCTTCTTTGCATCCCCTACTTTACACAGGTCTGTTTGGCTCAGAATCCTCTGAAGCTAAGACCGTCTGTTTCATTGAATGTCCTTCAGTGTTGTTTTTCTTTCCATCGTTGTAAATTGCTCTTTGTTCTGTTTATTTCACTCTGCATCAGGTCGCACAGTCTTCCCATGATTCCCTGAATTCTTCATATTTGTGGTTTCTTGAGAAACAGTGAGACTCCATCATGCTAATACATCACCGTTTGTTTTTCTGCTCCCTGGCAGCAGCCCCTTCTTTTGTTTCTGGTTCCTTTATGTTAGGATTGTTTGCAAAGACTAGATTTTTCATTGTGTTTTGTAATCCCAAAGTCTAATCTTTAGATCTGGAAGTAACAGCGGGCTAAATGGTACCAACCTGGCAGGCCTAGGATTGGATGAGTGGATGAGAATGGGAAGTGGAAATAATTTTTAAAAAGAAGAAAAGTCTTTTGGGGTGTTGTGGGTTATAGAGTGCTTGTAGAAGATAATGACACATAATATGTCACTGTGGACCTGTCCCTGTTATAAATTTTTTTAATGTAATAACCAATTCTCTCTTTTTTTAAACAAAACTTCTTAGTGCCTTTGCTACCCTGGAAGAGGAGGCTTGTACAGAACTTGTTCCCTACCTTGCTTATATCCTCGACACCCTGGTCTTCGCGTTCAGTAAATACCAGCATAAGAATCTGCTCATTCTTTATGACGCCATCGGGACATTAGCTGACTCTGTAGGGCACCATTTAAATAAACCGGTAAGTGTGCGTCGAGCAGTTTTAAGAGAAGGGAATGCAGCTTAGTTGGATCATAGATGATGAGTATTTTTAACTACATGCATCTAGAACACAATATAGAGATGTTAGAAAGGTGTTGTTCTAATATTAGCCCCTTTCAATATTAACCCTTTAACTTAATATGCAAGTTCTCTACTATAAAAATCAAACAGAATAAAAAGAAACAGCACTGAACTCCGTGAAATTCCTGGTGCCATTTACAGTTGCACCGTTGAAATTACTTTAGTTCCCATTGCAGTTAGTTCATACAGATTTTAAAGGCACCCAGTTACTTTAGTGCTTATTATTAATCAGCACTGCTGCCTGTTGTGGAGAGGATCAAAAGTGCATTATAATTAGAGAAAAAGACATGTAAGTGAAACAGAAAACAAGACTAAACCTTATAAAACAATTTTAAAAGAAGTTAGCTACAAGAATAATTATTGTAGGCTACCTCAGAAAAGGCTTCATGGAGGAAATAAACTAGAACTAGACAGTTTGAGAATTAATATAGTCCTTGAACAGAAGAGAGAAAGGAGTTGTTCCAGCCAAGATGAGCGTGATAGATATTCTTTGTTGAAGGGAATGATAAAACAATGAGGCTCATGTAGCGGAAGGTTCAGGCTTGGCATCTGCAAGCAGCATGGCCAAGCACCTACCTATCATATAGGGCTAGACTGAAGAGTTGGGAGAGGAAATGGGGATGGGCCAGGGGGAGGGAGGGAAAGGGATGCTTTCTACACGTGCTGGGCACTACAAATACTTCGTTTTGTCCTTACAGCCATGCAAGGTATATGCTGTTGTTCCCATTTTAGAGTTGGGGAAACTGAGGCAAATAGAGGTTACAGCACATGCCCAAGTGCACACAGCTAGTAATTTTGTGAGGTCAGATTTGAATTCGGGTCAGATTCTCAATTCCAGACCCAGGGCTCCTAACCACTGCACCACCAGTTTCCAGAATCAGGAATGCTTAGGTTCCAGTCCTGCCTCTGATGCCTCCGTTGATAGATAAATAAGCATTTACTGAGTACCTGCTGTGTGCCAGGCATTGGGGTGACAGAGAGAAAAGTAAAGCAGGTCCCTGTCTTTGATGGGCTTGTGTTCTCTCAGGGGGACAGCATATACAAATGAGCACCCAGAAAAATATATACGCAATAAGCTGGGGGGCCAGAGAAGACTTCCCTGGAGACAGCGGTGCTTAAGCCAAGTCTTGAAGGAGAAGGGGCATTGCAAGAGGTAGAATTGAGGAGAGAACGCCTTCTAGTCATGGGGAGCAGCCATTTCTGAGGCAGAGACAGAGAGTGGGCTGTTGTATGTGAAAAATATCAAGAAGGCCCGTTTGGCTGGACTGTGTGTAGAGTGAAGATAAATAATATATAGTGAGATGGAAGGGTAGTTTGGGGCCAGGTTATAAGAGATTTTCAGGGACCCAGAGAAGACTTTGTATTTGACCCTGCCGGTAAAAGGGAATTTGTTGAGTGGGAGAGTGGAATGTACTTGAGGAGAAGCAGTTTTGACAGCTGTATGAAGGATGGGTTGGAAGGGACAAGAAGCTTGTGAGGCAAGGATGACTAGGAGGATTGCAATGGTCTAGTCATGACATGATGATAGCTTAAGCTAGGGTGAGTAGAGAGAAGGAATTCGATAGGAGAGATGCTATAGAGGTAGAGATGTTAGTGCATAGCACGTTGGCTATGTGAGCTAAGGGAGAATCAGGAGTGGAGGAGGACTTGGGTTTGGTAAACATGGTATATTGAACAGACGGAACTCTTGATTGCAATAAGGTCTGGAAGAGGGATGAATGCCAGGGGAGTTAAAGGGCTATTTTTTGTTTGCTTTTTTTGGATGTTTTGTTTTTTTTTAACCTCTCTGGGATGTCAGTAGATGGTGATGTTCAAAGGATGTTCAGGATAGAGACTAGGGCTGATTGTATATATCTGGGAACCATCTTCAAAAAATCAGCATACTAAAACAGTGGGAACCAAAAAAAAGGAAGTCTAGCGAGAGAAGAGGGCTCAGAATAGATTTTTAGTGTGCCCTCACAGTTAGGACGTAGACTATCCTTAGTGCATCCTTATTTTAACAAGTTCCAAAACAAACAAGCAAAAAACAAGTGAAGTCCGATGACGTAGCCACCCAGCTCCTCTTGTCCTGACTCAGGATATGCAGGGGCACACTTGAAAGCCAGCCTGAGCTGGTCAGCTCTGGCAGGACTGTGGACTGACTCGAGTGACAGGCTCTTGAATTTTGGTGTGTATATGTTTATATTCAGAAGGACAAAGAGAACTGCTGTTCTTTGCCAGTGTACCATTAGAGTAGACAGACCACATCAATCTAGATAAGAGCAAACGCAAGGATTATTAAATTTCCTCACAGATATGCCAGCTATTTCTGCCTCCCACCTTTGAGAGAAGAAGCTCAGTTTGACCAAAAATGTATCAAATCCAAATTGTGGTGAGAGCTGATCTTGGTAGGAGTATCTGAAGCACGCCCCCTTCCCTTAAGTAGGGTATACTTACTCTTCATTGCTCTCTTGTTTAATGGATTTTAGATATGATCTTTGAGAGTTTGGATATCTGGACCTATGCTGTTTTGCTTGGCTTCTTTTTTTCTGTCTGCGGTTAAATAAGGGACATTTTAAATATGTAATACTTTAAGCCTTTATACTTTAATTTCATTTTAAGGTTATTTTACCATGGTTTTAGACTATTAGTTAGTCTCAGATTATATGTTAATTTTAAAGCACTATGTAATAATAGCCATACCATGTCATAGGTTGTGTCCCTGTCTCCCCCAGTCCCCATTGTGTCAGGTAAGAAAAAAATACAGCTGGATGATACATGATTGAGAATTCATATAAGGTGTAATGCCAGTTTAATTTAGATTTGGAATCATGGGACCTAGGTTTGTCACTGTCATCTTGCATTTCAGTTCCCTCATTAATATGGGATAGATTCAGTGCCCTCCAAGTCTTAATCCAGCTCTGAATCCTGTGATCTAATTCAGGGCTTCTTATACTTTTTCTACTTGCAACCCCTTCAGTGCTGCTTAAACTGTGGGTTGCAACCCCATGTGGGGCATGACCCACAGCTTAAGAATCACTGATCTAATGAATGGGAAGATAAATTTGAGAGCCTGTTTTCTATCATTTTTTAAAATCACGCTTAAGTAAATCCTGCTTCACAGAGCATTTCTCTCATAGCCGTCTTTTAGGGTGAGCATTTCAAATAGCAGTGTCCCATTTTACAGGAGAAGATCCCAGGATTAGAGACATGAGGTGGGTCTGCCCTCAGTCCCACAGTGCTTGTCAGCCCTGACTTGAGAGGCCATCTCTCCTGACTTCAAGCCCAGTACTCTTCCTATCACACCATGCTGTGCTACTGCAGCAGTGGAGTTGTGAAACATACTATCATTTCCCTTAAGGAATCTAAGGCAGGTTTATATTGTCACAGTACATATTGAACATTGAAGATGTCTACGTGTGCTGTTCTCCAGAAAGAAGTGTCAGACTTATAAAGAATATTTTAAAAGAACAATGCGGGCAGATGTCTTGGAAAGGGCAGTTTCTCTTCCCTGATTTTTAGTATTAAAATTGATTCATTTCATCATGAAACTGTCCTTCTTTTAAAAATGGTATCTGTTTTTTTTCCATATAAATAGGAATATATACAGATGCTAATGCCTCCACTAATTCAGAAATGGAACATGCTGAAAGATGAAGACAAAGATCTCTTCCCTTTACTTGAGGTAAGATCATTGGGAGGAGCAGCATCAGACTCGGATACGAAGGGGGCCACTAAACTACACATACCTGTGGATCCCTGGGGACTGCACTTTTCCTTAAAAAAACACATTATCGTTCTGTGGTATTCTTACTTGTTTTGTTAAACATTTCCCAGTTGCATTTTCGTCTGGTCCATGCTGCACTCAGAAGTGTTGCAGGCAGGGTGTTTGATGTATCTGATTTGAAAGATGGTAAAGTAAAGTACATTTTTGTTATCGCCCGAGTTGTGATTGTATTTGTGATAGCTACATGTGCAGTATGCCCCGATCTACTATTTTTATTAGTTTTGTTAGTCCTTCTCTTGATGTCTTAATGTCTTAAAGTTGCAGTGACCAAAGGAATTTTTTTGATGAGTTGCCAACCTCCTAGTGATGTGCCCCTGAGTATTTAGGCAGTCTAGTCTTTGAGTAACAGATGATATAGTTTGTCATGACCACCTCCTAACTAAGTATGAGCTGCTAGAGGTTGTGCCTTGTATAGCTTTTGGTTGCTGCCCCACTGCAGTGGGGGATTGGAATAGAACGTAAATGATTTCAAACTAGAACGGTTTTAAAATTGGAGCAGTTGAAATACTGACATAAAGCATGATCCACTTGAATTTGTAATATTGCATGTAGTGTAGTAACTTCAGATTAACTTCAGCTCTTAAAACATAGAATACTCTGCCAGAGGGCCAGGCACATTGTGCAAGAAATTGTGGAGGTGAGGGAAGTGCCTGCAATGATGACTTCCTTTGTCTGAATTGACAGTTCTTTGTTACAGACATGTGTGGAGAACTGGAAAATAGTTCAGTTTATAAATAGTTTAGGCTCTGGCATGCAAAAAAGAGATCTTGCTAGCAGCTACTTAAACTTTCAAAAAGGTATTGAAAAAGAGGACCAGAACAGTGTGACCAGATTCTTACTTATTTAATTCTTTCTTATTTAAAAATGAGTGGCAGCTGGAAGCATGGCTATTGTGAGTTAAGCTTGACCTTGGCCCATCCCCTGATAATTTATGTTCATTCTTGGGACAAAATGAAACCGTGTGGGTCCTTCTGCAGTTAACAGAAGGAGGATTACTAGGCGTAGCAGAACGCTTTCCCAGAAGGATACGTGCTGAGGATACGTTGAGTTGATGGAGCAGTTCCCTTGCCTGTGTTTTCCAGCACGGTGTATTAATCATCGCCACTACATGGAGCTCTTCCTGGACAAAGTGACTGCAAAGTGATGTCAATAGCCTGAGCTTTTAGTCCTCTGATCCAGTCAAGTCTCAAGAGTGGTTTCAGTGTCTTTTACGGAAAAACTAACCTTAATAATTGGGATCCCTTCCAGTTCTAAACCTATAATCCTGTGACCCTAGATAATAGGGTTTCCAGAGAAATGATTTGTCAGATGGCCTTAAAAGGGTTAATTTGGCATAGAAACTTGTATTAAATCGCTAAGATTATAGTTAGGGGTGTAGAGGTAGAATTAGAAAATATGAAAGATAGGATTTGTAGAAATTTGTTGGAAGGACTGAGGAAGAAGAGTATTGTGCCCAAGGTTGCCAGAATTACGTAGGTGAGTTCTGATCCTCGGAGCTGACTGAGAAGTGTGTCTTCTTGCCACGTGCCCAGCTCAATACTTACTGACATAACACATGTATAGTGGGTTTGACTCGGGTGTGGATAGTGGGAAGGGCTCAGTCCAGACAGATGATTTGTATGATGACCCCCACCGATTATTCTTTTGGGAATAGAATCCATTTTAGAAACCATTGTTCTTGATCCCTGATGTATGTAGGGAATGAACCTTGCTAAAATAGACGTTAGAAACTGGTGACTTTTCAGATGTGGGGGTACCAAGTTGTCAACTTTGCTTCTGGTGTCGGGAGCCGAGAGGGAATTACAACAAAAATATTGACTCCTAATCCTAACGATGGAGAAATGTTAAATGACATTGGAATGAATGCCCAATAAAAGGTATTAAAGGCATGTTGCATGGTAAGTGCTAAGAGTCAGAGATACAATCAGAAACGGCCCGTTAAGTTGCTGCCCTCCGCAAACTTACATCCTGATAGAGAAAGTTGAGATGTGTAGGAGATGTCGCCAGAGTAGAACGGTTTGCTTAGGAGTAGGTAGATGAGTGTGGAGCCAAAGTACAGCTGATGGATCCTCCTCTCTGGGAATGCAGTGTTGGTTTGGTGACTGTTCCCAGAGCTTAGAGGTAGGAAGTGAGCCGGCAGGATATTTGTGAAGAGGTTTGGCCGAGATGGCTGGAGCGCAAGGGCGTGAATCTGTGTTGAGCTACATGTGAAGAACTCGCCAAACAGGACCCTGAGGCTGGAGCGGGACTGAGCAGGGATGGCATGAAGATGCGCAAGAAAAAGGGAGTCAGATTTGATGTAGCACCTAGTGTGTTACTGATCCCAGATGGAGAACCTAACCCTCCTCATCAAGCTGCACAGGGTTCCATGTCTCCTTGTTGAATTATGTGTTCAGAGGCCTTGGGCTGTGAAGCGATCACGTGCCTGCCTTTTCTTTCAGTGCCTGTCTTCGGTTGCCACGGCCCTGCAGTCTGGCTTCCTTCCGTACTGTGAACCTGTGTATCAGCGTTGTGTGAACCTTGTCCAGAAGACTCTCGCACAAGCCATGGTATTTTGTTGTGTTTTGTTATAATTTCGTGTTTTCTTAGCCTGCTAAACCCAGTCAGTTATTAGCAGTTTTTCTTGATGTTGTAAAGTATTCATTTTAAAACCATTTTTTAAAATTGTAGTTGCACAATGCTCAACCAGATCAATATGAGGCTCCTGATAAAGATTTCATGATTGTGGCTCTTGATTTACTCAGTGGCCTCGCTGAAGGACTTGGAGGCAACATTGAACAGCTAGTAGCTCGAAGCAACATTCTGACACTCATGTACCAGTGCATGCAGGTAAGGTTTCTTAATCCCATGCGGGCCACGTACTATATTACCTTGTGGCGAATGAAATGGTTAACAAATTAAAACTGGTCCCAGCTCCATTGTTGTTTTATAGACTTTGATTATTGCACATAAAGTAACCAGTTACTTTGATGTCTCCAACTGACATGGAGTTTTCTGAATTGGAATGACGTGTTTTTTCCTTCATTTCTGCAGGATAAAATGCCAGAAGTTCGACAAAGTTCATTTGCTCTGTTGGGTGACCTGACAAAGGCGTGCTTTCAGCACGTCAAACCTTGCATAGGTATGACCTTGCCTACATCCCCACCTACTCTGTAATGATAACCTCCCCAGCACAATTAACTCGGCTGTTCTTTAATGGATGCTGTGTGGTGACGAATCTGACTCATTTGTCATATATGTTATTTGATTACTTGCCTTCATCACAGTTTTGAGGATGTGTTTATGTAAGACAAGAAAATAACAGTATGAATTAGTCACGCTTTTGCAGCTGTGCTTCTACTTGAAACTATACCAGTGGATGGGGCGAGAGAGCGAGAGAAAGCATCAAGCTTTACTTCTTCCTCTTTATGCCTGGATTATAACTTACTGACCTTTCCAGAAACAAGTTGTTAAAAAAAATTATACAATTTTATCATTGAAGTCAGCAGCCCAATTTCTGTTTCCCTTGCCCTACCACCCACACACTTAAGGCATCTTTAAAAAAAATTCTACTAGTCTTGTTTAGAGCTTAAAAGGGAAAAAAAAGATTTTAGAGTAATAGGATGGGATCCATAAATGTTTAAATAATCAAATGTGCCTTTTGTAGATGAACAAGTAAGAGAAGGAAAGAAAAAACATTTGTTAAGCATTTAACTATGTCAAGCATTGTGCATTTAAAATGTGTACATTTTTATAAACTGAATTATTCTTTACAAGTTCTGTCTCTGACCAGTTCAGGGGCTGGATTTTTATTTGAAGTATTTGTGTAAAAAGCTGGATTAACTTCTTTTATAAGTTCCTTCCCCCATGACTCCTAGCAGAATAAAAATCATGCTTTAAATAAAGTCTGATAAATCTTTTTTTAAATGACCTAACAAGAAAAATAAAAAACTTAAATTGCATCTGTAGTTCTGGCTTCCTGTGAGGAGGTGCCTATAAAGCATAGAAGTAGCCATTTTAATTCAGAGAAACATTACCAATATTTCTAAAACCTGAATTCTTTTTTTGATCTGAAAGAATATGTTTTGTATGATAATGCATATTCTTTGAATAGTCTCAATTAGTAGATGGTAGCATTCTAGTGTAGCATCCAATCTGCATTGTTTCCCCTAGGTCAGTTTATGCATAATTTTGAAGGTCTTTTTTTCTTCTGAAGCAGAGTTCACTTAGAGTAAAATGTCTCAGTCAGTGTACAGTATCTTTAAAAATGTTATTTTTTTCTAGCTGATTTCATGCCAATATTGGGAACCAACCTAAATCCAGAATTTATTTCAGTCTGCAACAATGCTACTTGGGCAATTGGAGAAATCTCAATTCAAATGGGTAAGGCTTTTTCTTTTTTTAGCAAGTGTTGAGATTTAAAATGAACTTTTATTCTTTATGTTTACCATCAGATTAACATAAGCCCTGTAAGATTTATCATAAACATATTAACGTAAACATAAAATTGTATCGCGGGAAATGCAACTCTAAATATTTCCTTTTTTATACAATCTTTTTCCTTTTTTTTTTTTAAATTATCTAGGTATAGAGATGCAGCCTTATATTCCAATGGTGTTGCACCAGCTTGTAGAAATCATTAACAGACCCAACACACCAAAGACGTTGTTAGAGAATACAGGTACCATATAACAGAACTGTTGTGGTGAAGGGAAAACCTATTGCCTTTAAAATTCTTTTAAATTAAATTTTTAGCTTAGAAAAACCATACCAATACTAACATTTGTCCAGCTTTTAAAAATAAGTATTTGTGGATCATCTGTATGAAATACACTGTTTATTAATAAAGCTATATTCCTAAACCAGTATTGTAAAAGTCTGAAGAACAAACAAGACCATTAGAAATCTGTTTTCCGTGCTTGTTCTAATCCATATTGACACTTTATAGCTTAAAGTATGGCTCATGGTTGAATGACCCTGCAGCCTCATGGGTTTTGTGTTATACTGGTTCAGAAAATATATTGCACTCCTGTGTGTTGATGCACGTTGACTTTTTAAAGTTTTGAGCCATATGAGCTGGACTTACACGTGGGGAGAAGTCTGAAAAAAACAGTGAACATGTTCCCTGTCCTGCTTGGTTTCCCTGTGTCAAGGCTGATAGCGGAGATAGATTGAGACGCTGGGTACGGCCCTGCTGCTGGAGTTAACTAACTTGTCATTAGGAGCATGCACACGCGTATTCGCTCCAGTAACTAACTTCTCAGGGTGAACTTCCGCAGAGCGCTGCGGGCTTTCATTCATGGGCGCTTGTTTCCCTTTCGCATTTTCAAAGAGCACCTTCCATACTATAGAATATATCTGTATTTTTTTGTTTTTACCCACCACTATTCTTGGCAGTTCTTAGCAATAAATTGCAAAATTCTTTTCCATTCATTTCATTCCTCTGTTTTTAGTTATAATCTGCAATTTGTGATTGTCTTTCTAAAGATTCCATAGAAAGATTAGAATAAAACTTACTGTAGTGGAAAAGATTTGTTTTAAATTTGTTTTTTAAAGTGTTGGAGTTAGTATGGAAGGAGATCTTTTAAAATTTTAAAAAGATCTGGTTGTTTGGCTACATAGGTACTGAATCTTAACAAAGGAAACATGGCTGAAAAATGAAAAAAAATTGTAACTTTTTAAGTTTTTTCTTTTTTAGAATGCAGTACCTGTATGTGACATTCATCCAGAGTTGAAGCATTTTACTGTAATAAAATTATAGAAGCTTTCATATATAGTAATTAAAAAAAGAAACCTTTGTTTTAAATGTGAATGCATAACTGCAAATAAATGTTGAATGTGATGTACCTAAAGTTTTTTGTGGGATATCGGCTGTTAAATCTGTACATCCTGGAACATTAACTGACCTATGCTATAATTAAATTAGAAATTGGATTAAAATGATGAAACCCAAGTTCATAACCACCGTTGAAAATACAGCGGATAATTAGTTAGTTACAGATTGCTCCGCAGCACACCCGTTAACACCAGAACTTCTTATTGGAATCAGTTGCGCATTAGACGGAAAGTGCAGCATTTAAAAATGAATGGTTTATAACAGTGGTCGGCGGGCACCAAGTGCCTGCTCTGAGCGAGGTGCTGTGGGTACAAATCAAAAGAATGAAACAATTTCATTGCCGTTTCAACTGTTTGGAAATCTAGACCTTTGCTGCAAGTAGCATGTGTTGACTTTCCATTATTTTCAATTTTATCTGGCAAGAGTTTTGCAAAATGAAGAGGGAAGTGATCATGATAGTTCAGATTTCCATTATTTCACTATAACTCTCAAAGTTGGTAGCTCAAGTAATATCCTGAAATGAGGAAGTTGAGCCCAATGTAGATATTAAGAAGAAACACAGCTATTAAGTGTTAGAACTGAATTTTGAAACCAAGTCTCCTGCTGCTCAGGTTCAGCGGTCCAACATTAATTATACAATGCCTGTTTAACAAAAATATTTCCCAAAATAGTATATCCTACACTGAACTTTTTAATAGAACATCATCTGCTTTATTGCATGTTTCATTATGCCTGTTTAATGAGAATGTTGCATAGTTTGTGTCTCTTAAACATGGGTTTTCTTTCTCTGCTTCATATGAATCTGCTGGATTTTAGTATTATCTGTGTAGTTTGCTTCAAGTAATCCTTAAACATTATCTTTTTCCCCCCACCCTTTTTTTCTGAAATATTAACCTTTTGTGAGTTTTTGAGAGAACACCATTAAAGCACCTCACGGTTTGTTTTCTGTGTTTTTAGTGTATAAGTGTAGTGACTTATGTGTGTACTTTTGAATTGTAGGACGCACTTCTGACTTGCAATTGTTTCATCTCCTGTTAAGAAAGCATTTATTTTCAATGATTATATATTGGTGATTACTTTTCCGTTTAAATTTTTAAAACTAAAAATTAGCATTTAATAATTCTTTATTTTATCTCTGCTTTGGTACTATGCCTTTTATAATAAAAGCAGAAAATTGGTTAGACCATATGGTAGAAATGCTTTTTAAAAATAAGTGGAATAAAATTGGATTGTAGTGAACTCCGGTTCAAAATTTTCTTTGTATTAGAATTTGAATATTGCTTGAAATTAATATATGACCGAAGTTTTTTTGTTACATGGAGACCTTTGCTGAAACGAGATTTAACCCATCATAGTCATTGTCTCCTGCTCTGTTCAGTCAGTGAGCCCCTTAACGTTTGAAACTTAACAACTGATTTGGGCAGTCTAAAATTGAAGAATGAAAGAAATTCATATACATAAATTTGTTTAAGATGAAAAGACCAGATTTAAATTTTTAAAAATATACTTGACACTTAAGATGATTTAGTCCATTCAGTATTAATAATTATGAAATAAACATAGATTATCACGTAAGTTTCCCTCAGTTATGTAGCTTAAAGGACTACACTCAGATGTTTTCATTTTGACGCTGAATCCTTAAAACATTGGCCAGCTTAAACGAGGAGCCTCCGAGTCCGCCTTTGAGCGTCACCGTCACGCGTGGGCGCTATAAATTGGGTGGGAGAAGCAAAGTCACTCGTGTTTTTGGTGTTCTCTCAATCTTCAAGACTTTTTAAAATTCCTTTTGCTTTCTTTTTCCCCAAAAGTATGCCGTATGTGTTGCTGCCCCTTATTTCAGGGGGTGGTAATAAACAGCACTGGTGAAATCTTATGTTTATTATCATACACAGATTCTGTTGGTTTCCGTTTCTGAGTTATTTGTTGTTTTTTCTTTATTTTTCCTCCTTCCCCCTCATTTGCTCATGTCTTGGTTGGCGTTTGGTGGTGTATAACCGTGATTGCGTTACCTTAGCAATAACAATTGGTCGTCTTGGTTACGTTTGTCCTCAAGAGGTGGCCCCCATGCTACAGCAGTTTATAAGACCCTGGTGTGTATTATTCAATCTTTTTTTTTAATTCATTTTTTCTTCACTCTTTCTTTCTTTCTCTTTCTCTCTTTCTATCTCACTTTTAGATATATTTTCAGTTGGTTACAAAATCACAATCCTTAATCATTGCCAACCATGTGACTAATCTTGTCCTATCAGGTTTGTGAGTTTTTCAGTAGCATCGTCATGTATATTTATTTTATGTTGTGGCTAACGACTAATTGATGCATGGGATAAGATTGTCACATGCTTGCTGTGTTAAAAGCTTGATTTATACCTACAGAGCATTTAAAAATCCTCCTGAACAATATCGATGCATGCAGATGTAAAAAATTAGACTGCATTACATTACTTTAAAATTAATTTGAAAACTCGGATTGCATTAAGAAATAGATGTTTAGATTTGTTATGTTTAAAAGTATTGTTTGCTTGCTGCTGTAAAAACTTAAATATTTTTTACCATGAGTTGTATTGATATGTAGTTTACACTGTGGCAGTATATTCTGTGTTCTGCTTCTTAAGATCTCTAGCTTTCATAAACTAAAAAACCTATCGGTGGTGTTTAATGGAATACTTTTGTATTAACCCTTTAGACTTAGTTTCATAACCTTCACATGGCTGAAATTCAACAGTTGATGCACATCTAGTATAAAATCTAAAATTCAGTCATCCGTTTTCACATAACTAATTTGTTACTAAGGAATAAGAATTTCATTTTTTAATTACTTGATATTAAATAGATGTATCAAAAGAATTATTGAGAATCTTTTAGCTTTCCAAGAAGTTATGAGTAGAATTCCATTAAATACTGTTAGTGATAAAACAGAAGCCCTTTTTTACTTTATTACTAAAGCTCACTTCTATAATTTAATAGGTGTACTTCTCTGAGGAATATAAGGGACAATGAGGAAAAGGATTCAGCATTTCGCGGGATTTGTACTATGATCAGCGTCAACCCAAGCGGAGTAATCCAAGTAAGATGAACATTTAAACTTTGGTTTTTGAACTAAAACAAATATGTGGAAATTTACAACAAATTAGGACAACACTTACGGTAAATGCAAGCTGGGGCTTAAAAATGGGCTTCGTGTATGTTCAGGAATTTTCGTGCCCAGTTTATCAACTAGTGAGGTTTCTGTTTGTTCATTACAATGTTTTCTGAGCGTCTGGTGAGAGAACAGCCCCGTGGGAGAATTAGCCGAGTACAACGGAGTGACCCAGCGCTGCACGCAGTTACTTACTGGAATCTAGAATGTATTTCAAATTCACAAATTCAGGAAGCGATGTACTGTTTTGAACATAAAAGGGCTTTCTAGAGAACCCTTTGTGTCGCTTGGCTTTACTTTATTTTGGATGAAGAAGTTTAGGCTTTGAGCATAAGGAGGGCTTGGTTATATACCCACGCCTAAACATCCATCAGACAATAAAAGGTTTCTGTGCCTTCATCTACAGAGTAAAGTCAGGCATTTGTTAGACTCATAGATGTCGGATATAAGGACGCACAAAAGCAGCCCCTGCCTTCAAGGAGCTTTCATTCGAAAGGAGGAAGCTTTTTTTTTAAATGAAGAGATCTCCTTGTTTAGAAAGACAAGCGTAAATAAAGAACAAGATACCGTTTGCTCAGTAATTACATAACAAATAAAATATGTTGGAAAATATTCTTCATGTTGCAGTTTCAGACTCCAGGGTTTGTGTTTGTTTTCGCTTTCCTTCTGCGTTTTCCGAGAAGCGCTTTCTGGAATGCCATTGCATTAATGATCATCTTATTCCATGCAAATTGTAAAGTCTCTTTTGCACTGGATGCTTCGAAAATGCAAACAAAAATTATATTAGCGCAGCAGCTGACTCGGCGCAATAACACGCTGACCGCTGAGTCTGAAATAGCACATGTTTTCATGTGCAGGGACTGATTTAAACCGCCGTCTTCTGAGTTCTGCAGGCAGGGTGGCGTAGAGTGCTGTATTGGCAGTGAGAGGAGCTGGGGTTCAGTTATGGCGCTCCTGTTTACCTAAGAAGGAAACAGCATCTAAATCAGTGATGTCAAACAGATAGAAACAGACCTGCAGGAAGTGTCTTCACTTAAAAAAACATAAGTCAACATTATCTATGGAGGGATGCATGCAGAGGGAATTAAAGTGTGAGAAGAGTAGCAGGGTAAGAAAGCTCCAGATTATTAAGAGCTTCAAATGCCAAGTAGTGAAGGTACTAGGTGCTAGAATATCTAGGTTGACATAGACCAATCTACGCTTTAGAAAAATCACTTTGGCAGGTGACTGGGGAGCGGGTTAGAGTGGGGAGACACATCAGAAGGCTGGTACCTGAGATGTTCTGAAGTAAAAAAGATTTGGCAACAATTTGGGTATATGGGGTGAGGTGAGGCATTAGGAATGATACTGAGGTTGAGGGCCTGGGTGACTAAGAGTATGGTTGTGCCCTTGACGGTAGTAGCAAAGTTGGGAGGATTGAGGAGTTTGGAAGGGGAAAAAAATGAGTTGTTTTGAACATGTTGGATTAAGATTCCACAGGGACGTGCAGTTTAAGGTGTTCCGAAGGCAATACATGAATAGCTGAGGAGAGAGATTAGTGTTAGACTAGGGAGTCATCTGTGCAGAGATGGTATTTGACCCATGGGATCTGATGATATCACAAAATGAGGCAAAATGTTTTCTTTTTGGAGAGGGAAAGGGGGAACAATTGGGGTTAAGTGACTTGCCCGAGGTCACACGGCTAGTTTTTGTGTTAAGTGTCTGAGGCCGGATTTGAACTCAGATCCTCCTGACTCCAGGGCTGGTGCTCTATTCACTGCAGCACCTAGCCGCCCCAAATGAGGCAGAATAGAAGGAAAGGAGAAAGGGCGAAGGACATAACCTTGGGGTGCAGCCATAAGTAATAGTAAGACAAAAAGAACCAGGAAAGCAGTGTTACAAAATGTAGATGAAAGAATGTCCAATGAGACAAGATCAACAGTATCAAATACTTGAATGAAGGATTGAGAAGAGGTCAGGAGTAGCAAAGATTGAAATGAAGCCATTGGACTTGACAGTTGCCATCCCTGGTAACCTGAGAAAGCAGTTTGAATTGAATGATGAGTTTGGAAGCCAACTTCTGAAGGGTTTAGGAGAGTAAGAGCAGAGGAAGTAGAATGACTGGTTATAGAATATTTGATGGAGGAGTTTAGCCCTGAAAGAGAGGAGAAACACAAGATTAGATAGCTAATGGGGCTTGCAAGAGGCAAGTGAAGGTTTCTTAAGAATGGAAAAGACCAAGATGGCAGGGTAAAAGCAGGAGCTTGCTGGAGCTCGCACCCCAACCACTTCCAGTAGCTGTAATAGATGACTAAACAAATTTTAGAGCTACAGAACCCACAGAGTGACAGAGTGAAACAAATCCCCCGCTGAATGCAGCCTGGCAGGCATACAGGAAGGGTCTGTCGCACCAGGCTTGGAGTAGAGCACAGCACCAGTACAGTAGCTGTAGCAGGGCTCACGGGACTGAATCACTGGCAACTATGGTGGTTTCCAGACTTCTCAAACCATAATGCCAAAGAGAAAGTAAAAAGTCGGTGGGGAGACTGTTGAACCTGGGTGAGAGAAGAATGTGGTCCAGCTCCTGCCCCTGGGGCGGCATCAGCCGCTGCTTCCGAGGCTTCAGACCCACTCGTAGTGGGGGGCCCAAGCCACTGACCAGAGGGCTGTTGCAGGAGTCTCTTTGCTGTCTCTGAGGCAGGATTTCTCTTGCTTTGCCCTGCTTGGATCTGGGTCTCAATCTTGCGTGGCAGTTCTGGGAGTGAGGAGTGCTGGTGTGGCACAGCTTGTTGAGGCTGGAGAGAGGCAGTCCTCCTCACAGTTCTGAGGCAGATGCCTAGAAGAAGCTCTGACAACAGCTGCACAAAACCCAAGAAATTTGGGACACAGCACTCTCCATTCCAGAAGCAGAGTTCTACTGTGGCAAAGAACTCAAAAGTTAAGTAATGGACTGGCAAGGTGAGCAAACAGGAGGAGAAATCAGACTATAGAACAAAAGACTCAGTAGTCAACGATTATAGAAATAAACTGTTTGATAAACCCAAAGACCCCAGTTTCTGGGATAAGAACTCACTATTTGACAAAAACGGCTGGGAAAATTGGAATATAGTATGGTAGAAACTGGGCATAGACCATCACCTAATGCCGTACACCAAAATCAAGTCTAAATGGGTGCACGATCTAGGTATAAAGGCTGATACTGTAAGTAATCTGGGGAAGCAAAGAATAGTTTACTTGTCAAATTTATGTTGTAGGGAAGACTTTATGACCAAAGAAGAGTTAGAGAGCATTATAAAATGCAAAATGGATAATCTCGATTACATTAAATTGAAAAGTTTCTGTACAAA
>CM053580.1:223446706-223471199 GCA_028627135.1 Pseudochirops cupreus | reverse complement strand
ATGAAAAAATGTTCTAAATCACTATTGATTAGAGAAATGCAAATCAAAACAACTTTGAGATACCACATCTCACCAGTCATATTGGCTAAGATGACAAAACAGGAAAATGACAAATGCTGGAGAGGATGTGGAAAAATTGGAACACTAATGCATTGTTGGTGGAGCTGTGAACTGATCCAGCCATTCTGGAGAGCAATCTGGAACTATGCCCAAAGGGCTATAAATAATTGCATACCCTTTGACCCAGCAATATCACTTCTAGGGTTGTATCCCAAAGATCGCAGAAGTGGGAAAAGGACCCATATGTACAAGGATATTTATTGCAGCTCTCTTTGTGGTAGCAAAAAACTGGAAATACAAGGGGATGCTGATCAATTGGGGAATGGCTGAACAAGTTGTGGTATATGAATGTAATGGAATAATACTATTGTGCTTTAAGAAATGGGCTGGAGATGGACTTCATATTTACCTGGAGAGGCTTATACGGACTGACGCTAAGTGAGAAGAGCAGAACCAGGCAAAATTTGTACACGATCACAGACACATCGTATGTGTGACGACCAACTTTGACAAACTGGACTCTTCTCAGCAGCGCACAGTTATAAGACAACTCTACAAGCCTCAGGATGGAAGGAGATGTCTACATTCAGAGAAAGATCTAGAAACAACAGAGTCTAAATGGGGACTGAAGCAATCTACATGCTATCGTTCTTTTCCATGTTTGGTTTTGTTTGCTCTTTCCCATTGTTCATTCCATCGGTTACAACCCTTCTATACCACCAGACTAATGTCCAATGCAAAAGTATTTGCAGGTCCTATACTTGACTGCATGCTGCCATGGGGAGGGGGGGAAAGGGAGGGGAGAAAATTTGAAACTCAAGGGATTGTAGAACTGAATTTTGTAAACTAAAAGTAATAAACAAATCAGTTAAATTTAAAAAAAAAAGAAAGACTATAGAATCATTCTTTGGTGACCAAGATGATCAAAATATGGAACCAGAAGAAGACAACAAAGTCAAAATGCCTGCATCAAAAGCCTCCAAGAAAAACATAAACAGGTCGTGCAGGCCATGGAGGAGCTCAAGGAGGATTTTAAAAATCAAGTAGGAGAAGTGGAGGAAAAATTGGGAAGAGAAATGAGAAGGATGCAAGAAAATCATGAAAAACAAGTCAACAACCTGCTAAGAGACTTTAAAAAATACTGAAGAAAAAAGAGAATGGAAAAGACCTGGATGTGTAAGGACCCTTCTCTTCTTTGGGCCTTAGAGTCTTCATCTGCCAAATAAAACGAGAGGGTTGGTGCCTTCCAATTTGTCTTTCACCTTTAAACTTTATGATCCTATAAACCTCTCTGCACCCCGGCTTTCTCATGTGTAAAGTGAGAAAAATAACGAGTCATTTCATCATCCGAAGTTGAAGACGAGAGTATCAAAAATAAGGGAGCGTTCTGCTGGTGAAGTCAGAAGCAGGTGGGAGAAAGGGTTGTGGTTGGCTTTGGCAAGAGAGGTCACCTCTTCTCTGAGACCAAAGAGCGTGCCCAGTGATTGGACGTGTAGAGAAGCAGCCGTTCTTGGTGAATAGGACAACTTTGTTCCCCGAAATATTCCTTGAAGTGGTCAGCTGAAAGTATGGGTTGGGGAGGGGAGATACTGGAAAAGGCTTGATGAGGAGAGACAGTATTTCCAACAAATTCTGTTCATAATAGAGTAGTAGTGAATGGATTAGGGCAGAATACAGCGTTTTTCCTGCCACAGTGGAGGCCCAATGGAAATTAGGTGTGATGAATTCTTAATGGACCTCGTCAGCAGTTTCATGATTTCTTCCATTTCTGTTCAGCTGCATGTCAGTAAGGGAAAAGAACAAAGGTAATAAGAATAACCCACAATTGGGGTTTGGCAAGATACGATCATCACCAAACAGGGTCTGGAAATCCCAGGGTAGAAGGAGAATAGTGTAGCGGGGCTGGCAGAGAGCACAGGGAATGGGTGCAGGTGTGATGCCCTGGAGAACAGCTGAGAAGCGGAGCATCTTGTGAATGACGACAAGATAACCCTGGCTTGGTTGTTGTGACTTAATGGCACAATAGTAGGGCATTTTATTTTCATGTATTTAAACTATGATGTATCTTTTGAAGTTAATCACTAATTAGGAGATTACCTCAAAAATGGGTTTTTTGTGGGTTGTGTTTCTTTGTATTTTGCTAAATGGCTAAAGGAGCCAGTGGACTGCATCTGCTGAAATAGTCTTTGAGACTGTGTTTTCACTCATGTATGTTTAGACCAATTTTTGTGAAATCCTCAGCTGTGTTCTAATTTAGGAAATACCTGGCTAGATATTTTTACATTCCTCTGACAAATAAATCACTGCTAACAATTTGAATGTTTTGGGCTAGAAAAGGGCATCCTATTGAAAGTGCATGGGTTTGTTTAGTGCTTTTTTTCTTCAGTACATCTAGTCCCTTCACTGTGTGTCTATTTGTGTAAGAACACGGAAATAGATTTGGTTGTGATTTACCTGACTTTGTTTCCATGTGTCATGATGAGGGAAAGGATCATTTTGTAACTAGTCTGAAACTGGATTTGTAGTTGAATAATTTGATATGCAGTTTCATCATTCACGGAGGTAAATTTAAACTAGTCATTTGGATTTTGTAAGCCCCGTCACAGTTTTTTTTTAAATCCATTGACATATATGTTTTTTTACGTTATCTTTATTTCCCAATAGATTTTACCTTCTTCTGCCCCCCAAAAATCATCTCTTTACAAAGGGATATGGAGAGGCACTGGCAGAACTAAACATATCAAGACTAACATTCTAAAAATTAAATAGTATCTATAAGTATTTCAAATTACGCGTCCCAAAAAAAGTTGTGATCCATGTATAGAACTTTAAAAATATCTCATTCTGGTATTATTACACTAAATTTCTTTTTAAGCCTGTTCACCCAAATTCATTTTATTTGTGCCGATGTTTCATCTAAAGGTTCAGGTTAAATTATGTTAAATGTCCAATTGCTCAGTAATTATTTACAACTCTTTTCAGTGATTATTTTAAAAAAGCATTTCTAATATGAAAACAACTATGATTATACAAAACAAAGATTTGGAAATTGAATGTCTTTGCAAGCAAGTTATCAAATAGGATGTTTTCAGATTCATCACACTATAAAATTCCCAAATTAGACCCCTGATGTGCATTTTAACAAGCCTTTGGTTTGAAAGCTGCAAGATCAAAGTTGAGTACCCTCACTGTCCAAAACAAGTGGGATATAAGCGCAAATACCGCAGCAGGCTGTGTTTGCAAGGAATTTGTAGCACTTCGTTATACTTAGCTATAATATGCTCTTCATACAAACAAAATAATGGCATAGCAATTATTTTAGACTGATTCATTTGGAACAATAAAATTTTAATTGTAAATGTTCTGTTTTAATGTAGAGCTGGTGGGAAATGTCAAATAAAAATTCAGTATCTTTAATCACGGATTAAGATGATGGAGGTAGGAGGGGAATCTTCTTTTTTTTTAAATGACAAAATTACATCAGACTAAAGTTACATTGTGGTATTTCACTGTGCCACGGGGCTGATAACTTAAAATTCTAGAAAGATACTGCAGTGGGTTTCAGCATCAGGGCTTTGATGGAAGCTTTTGTTCCAGTGAACTATTTGTCTCTTGTGTAATGAGCAGTTTCATTTCATTCAGTGGCTAATTTCAGAGAGACTCTTTACCAGGTTGGTTGTAGGCTTGGTGAATTTTTTCAACTACAGTAACTCTTGAAGATCATTGAAGTTTTAAAGTCTGTCTTTGTGGAGTGCCCATATCAATAAAATTGAAGGACCTTGAATTAATTGAGAAATCAAATGTGTAAAAGTTGTGATAATAAGTCCTACTGTATATTTGAAGTTAGGGGTTTGTATTACTTGCTTTTATAATTAAAAATCATAACTTCTCCAATTATGATGTCACTTACTGAACTATAATTTATGTAATACAGGTATTAATGCAAGTTAGAAATTTTTACATTTCTGAAATTTGCCTGAATTACTTCAATGTTTAATGTAATTTTTTGTGGGTTTTCATATCCGACGTTACGATTATGATACTCAAATGTTACTAACATGAGGAAAATGTTCTTGTAAATTGGATGGTGGAGTTTTTAAAGTGTTCAGTAATAGGAAAGGAGTTTGAGAAATGAATGGCATTAGAGGAGTGGTATTCACAAACTCAGCATTTAGCTTGAATTCTGTGTAGCTGTTTGTGTTGTGTTCTGGTCTGATTGACACACTGGCAGATGTATTAATATACGGTATTGTAATGTTTCCTCTTTTTGAAATATCTGAGCAGTATTTTCCCCACTCCGTTACCTTTTGGTCCAAAGAACCTACCAATTTTAGATTGCTGACGTACACTCTTGTCTCTGAAGAACTGACTGTCCCTGAAGTATTTTTCTCACGTCGTAAACCTCATTTCAAGTGTTAAGTTTGGAATTTCGTACCAACGCCAGCGTATTGACCTGATTTTAAGGAATTTCTGTGCCAATTAAAAGTTTTGCAGAAGGAACAAACTGCTGCCACAAGAGACACTTGGTGTATTTATGACGTACTGGGGTTCATTTTTGCGTTTACATTATTCGCTAAATTACCTCTTCACGTGTCTGCCTTGTGCTGTGCGTTGGTGCTGGGTTACAAGTAAATGAAGCAGTCTGTTCTCCCAGGGAGCATCCTGCTACTTCATAGATCCATTAAATGAAAATTAAAAATACAGTTGTCCAGTTTTTTAAAATGTTGGGATTTTGCTGTATATTCCTATGGAAAAACAGTAAATGCCACAGAGTGCTTTTAGGTTTGTGGAGTGTATTACCAGTTAATCTTATGAGATAGATACTTCAGACCTTATTTATTAACTTTACAAGTAAGGAAACTGAGGCCATAGGGTTACAGGATTTGTCCGTAATTACAAAACTTGCATCAGAAGAAGGATTCAAACTCAGGTCTTCCTGAGTTTAATGCTGGATTCACTGTCACACTTTCTCTGCATGGTTTCAAAGCCAAGCTAAATAGTCTACTGACCCCATTTGTCATTTGAATATCTATTGAAGATTTTAGTGCTAATTCCTGGTGGATCTGCAGCTTTTCAGCACTAGCCAAGATCCTAAGGGATTTAATATTTAAGAATTTTAGCTTTTGTTAAATTTAGAACGGGTTGAGAATGGGAAAACAAAGCATTGTATTGCCAAACCAGTGTGGTCTGGCGCTTTTATCTAAGAGCACATGAGTGCATTCATTTGGACTGAACCAAGGTAAGAATGAGAAGAAAAACTCAATCAGGATCCATGGGCTCGTACCGTGATGCTGTGTAGGAGCCAGAGCTCTTTCTCTACAAATCTATAGAGAGTCTGTTGGGGAAAAGTTCCAGGATAAAATGGGATAGCATGTTTGTCCCTGACGTACAAAGGAGACGAATTTACAAATCACAAATAGCGACAAGTGTTTATGGACCTACTTGTATAAAAACAAATATTTAACACAAAGCGTTCAATGTAAAATATAAAAATGAAACAAAATGGCAGAGAAAATGTTGAAGGCGAGCGTCAGAATGAAAACTCAAACTTGCATGATAGATTAGAATGATAAAAAGGAAACTTATTTTTTGTTGCTAACCCTTAATTGAAGGCAATCAAATATTTTCCCTTTTTTTCTTTATATTTTCGGCATCTTGTACATTTTGGGCATTTAAGAGATACCATATGAAAGGAATCTTTGTATGAAGATCCTATGCAACCAAAAGCTAGAAACCTAGGAAATCTCTGAGTTAACTCTTGTGTCAGTGCAGTGGCATGTACCATTGAGTAATTCTTTAAAACCTTACAATGACTATGTGGGAAAATCCAGGTGGAATATTACAAAGTGGGGAAAAATTAGAGGGAGACAGTCAGTTCTAACAATGTGAAAAATAGGAGAGGTGTAATACACAAAAACTGGAAGGGCTTACAAAGTTAGACTTTACTACCGTTGGCCTGTTTCTTTACTTTTTATTGTAAAGTGTATTTAAATTAAATTTTTTTAAAGTCATGTTGATAATTTAAGTGGAAATATACATTTTGAGTCCTGATAATATTTTACCATTTCACATTTTACAGGATTTTATATTTTTTTGTGATGCTGTTGCATCGTGGATTAGTCCAAAAGATGATCTCAGAGACATGTTCTGTAAGGTAACTGACTATAGCTTTTAAATGTTGTATTCCTTCAGATCCTAATGTATTTGGTTTGGGGTTTCACCTTTTGTTTCTAAATTTGTTTTCCGATTAGAGTGTTACAATATTCTTATTTCCCCTTTCTTTTGTTGTGGAAAATAATTATTGTTTTACAGTGTTTATTTACAAAAACTTATTTACAAAATAAGTCGGAATTATGGCATTAATTATATGGTAATTATAAGTTGAGTTTTTTTGGTAGTGGTGGCTTTTAATTCTTCCATCCATTCTGTTCAGTACAGAACATATTTTTCAAGATAGCTAGTTTGTGATTCCAGAAGTCATCTATAATATTTAAACAGCAATATTTTTAGCCTCATATATGGGTGGTGGCTTTTAAATCTTTTCTAACCAAAAGGTTTTTTTGACTTTGAGTAATTGAAAAGTAAATGCTCTTGGCTCATATATCCACAAATAATAGTAAAATTACTGAAATCTAGTTGTAGCCAAATTTTGAGTGGTTTTTTTTATGTGAAAAGACTATTGTTTCTTAGAAATGTTTCTTAGAAGCTTCGTCCATTAAAATTAATTTATACCGCTTAAATAGATTTCGCCTTGGAACAGCTTTAAGGGAGGGTAGGTCATGAATGCTTTCTGCTGTTGGTGAGAGTCTACCTAGTTGTGCCATTAAAAAGGAGGCATTTTTATAATGTAATTTCCAACCCTAGTCTGATTGTGCCCCAAAATGTGTGTGTTTATCACAAAGGGGTGTCTCAGAATTCCTAAGCAAATTGAGTTTTCACTCAAAAAAAGGAAATTGTAATGAAGTCAGGCAGGGTCACAACTTCAGAGAGGTTTGAAAAAATCATTGTTAAATAAAAACTTAAATCAGTAACGCTGACCTTTAGAAACTGTAAAAATCGTCGTTGCTTTCCTTTACCCGCAGATCCTTCATGGATTTAAAAATCAGGTTGGGGATGAGAATTGGAGGCGTTTCTCTGACCAGTTTCCTCTTCCTTTAAAAGAGCGTCTTGCAGCTTACTATGGAGTTTAACCTCGCGCACTCAGGCTGCAGTCCCATGATGAGGGGTAAGTTCCTGAAGGAATGTTTCGCTGAGGTAGGAATGTAGTCGCATAAAGTGGATTTTAACTTGTGAAGGACAGGAATCATACTTAGTCAGTTTTTCAGGATAAATATTTAATCCAGCTAAGGTAAGTGTAGGGAAGTTTCCAGCAGTCCCTGAAATGCTGTGGGCACAGTATGCTCCTCATAGGCTTAAAAGCATAGATGTGGATCCTTAGTGAAAGGTTTGCCTGCCTGTGAATGGACATTTCTGCTCTTCTGATCACACAGCCTTGTGTGAACTTTCCCAAGAGGGACCAAACCAGGATTTAAGTAGCGCTCAGTAGGAGAACAGCATGATCTAAGAAAGAGCGGCGACTTTGAAGTCAGAGGACCTGAGGTTGGATTGTTGGTCTGCCTCTTGACTATCTTTGTGACCCTGGGGAAGTTACTTAATCTTTATTGCCCTCAGTTCCTTCATCTGTCAAATAAAGATAATATGCCAAGGAGTGGCTGCAGGTCCAGAGAGCTAGGCCAGGAGTCAAGAAGACAGAGTTCAGATATGGCCTCAGACCATTACCAGCTGTGTGACCTTGGGCAAATCACTTAACCTCTTTCTGCCCCTGTTTTTGAGGATATGGCATCTGCCTCCCACAGTGGTCTTAAGGATAGGATGAGATGTTTGTAAAGTGCTCAGCACAGCACCTGGCACGCAGCTGCTGAATCAGTGCTGCTCTGCTTTTCAGCTCTGTAATCCACTGGACTTTTATGTTTGTTTCTAGTGGATAATAAGCACATGGAAGTGTTTGATATTTAAAGGTTCTATGTGATTACTGGCTGCTCATAAGGCTTTTTGCTTGAGTTCCCATGCCAAAAAAAATTAGCAACCTTTAAGGGAATAGATTCCTGGTGCTGCCAGTCCTGAAGATGGGGTGGGGTGCGGGGCTGTGCGCCTGCACGTGTGCATGCTAGCACAGAATTGCTTTTCTGGCTCTGGGTAAGAGTGAATCCGTTGTCATGACTAGTTTCAAATTTGCAGTAGTCTAGCATCAGCTTACCTGAGATACATACCTAATACTGTTAGAAAAATTAAATTTACTTTTTTTTCACAGGACCAGTTAGGAAGGTCTAACTAATTTAATATCTGGGTCTAGAATTAGAGGGGAGGGGAGCATAAGCATTTATTAAGTGCCTACTGTGTTCTGGGCCCCATTGGGGGGGGGTGTAAGTCAATCATCACAACAGCCTGGTGGTATCGATTCTATTATAATCCCTATTTTACAGTTGAGGACATTGAAGTAGACAGGTTAAGAGACTTGACCAGGCTCACGCAGTGTCTGAGGTGGTGTTTGAGCTCATGCTTTCCTGACTGCCTGCCTAGCATTCTGCACTATGGAGCCATCCAGAACCTTTTTTTCCCTTTTTTTTGGAGAGGGAAGGTCAGGTGTGTGGGGTAAGTGACTTGTCCAAGGTCACACGGCTAGTAAGTGTTCAGTGTCTGAGGCCAAATTTGAACTCGGGTCCTCCTGACTCCAGGGCCGGTGCTCTACTCACTGTGCCACCTAGCCACCTCAGAATCTTCTAGGAAGCTTTAAAGCAAAGCTCATGGGCAAAATTTACCATGTGGTTGAATTGTCCTCAGTTTTGTGTTGGGCGGTTTGTCTATTTGCCATGTGAGGGTCTCCATTAGTCCATCGTCCAGATGTTTAGGTGAAACATTAGCTCCCACCTATGCCCCTGGGTTATAATTGTCAAAAATGTGATGAGAAAAGCCTCCTCCCTGCCTCTAGGCCCAATTAAAGCAGCTTCTTGAGATCTTAGAATCTTTTAGAAGTAATGACTTGGAAAAGTGTCGAGCTGCGTAGGCAGGAGGGCACAGGTAGAAGAGTGTGCTGGGTTCTGTGTAGCTCATGGCTCGGCATGGCAGTTGGGAGGGGTAGGTTATTGATCTCCCAGCACTCGGTTATGAGACTATGGACATCTTAGCTGTTTCTGCGTTCAGCACCTATTAATATATCATGGAAGGCTTCAGTACATCATCTGTCTCATTTTACCAGCGATTCTCAATGAGGCATAGTGACTGTGTGTTCAGACGTCAGTCAGCAAGCATTCGAGAGCCTGTTAGGTCTGCGCCAAGTGCTGTGTTAGGTGCTGGGGATCCACATAGAGATTCGAGACAGCCCCTGTCCTTAAGGATCTTAAATTCTGTGGGAAGAAATAAATGTGTTTGCATATAAGAACATGCAGAATAAATACAGAGTTGTGTTACATATTAAGTTTGATGAAGTGCTGTGGGTCTTTTTTACTCTCTAGGGACCGCTACATTATTGCATTTAAGTGAGGTAATGGATACCCCTTTACATTTGACTGATTTACATTCATTGTCATGCTTTCACGTTTCTCATCTCACTTGAATTGTGCACGTTCCATGAGGCAGCCAGGACCAGAAGTCTCTCCCTCAAACTGAAACGAGCCTTCACGGCTCAGATTCTCACGGTGAGGTCCTGCGCTCCTTCTTTCTCAGACCACATCAAGATATTTCCATGGTTTTTTCTTTGTTTTTGAATCCTTTAGAGACTCACAAAATGTGTAAAAAAGCAAAAACATTACTTGAAAGATTTTCATGCAGAAAGATGTTAGTAGAATTGTAAGAATGTTGGAGAAAGTCTGTGTGAAGATTCACGTGATACTTGCTTTGTTTAGCATCCTAAGTGCTGGGCAGGAATATTGGTTGCCATCCAAGCCAGGAAATAAGATTACCAAGTCTGGGCAGGGGCAGAGGGGAGGTGGTGGGGACAGTAATGTCTGATTCACCCTAGGGCGGAGTTGGCTAACTGTATCTCAGTATAATTGGTTTCCTTTGTAAAAAAACATTATTCTGAGAAAGGGGTCCATAGGTTTCATCAAACTGCCAAAGGGCTTATAACTTTTTTTAAAATGTTAAGAATCTGCCCTCGAAGAAGTACTATTTTAGTTTCATTTTTACCAATAATGGATGACCGCTCTATATGAGAGTTAACCTGTATAGAACAGTGCATTCATTAACTTTCAAGATGTGCCATAAAGTTAATTTCATATTTCATATTAATATTTCATATTAATGTGTGTTCTCTCCCAACTGATATTTACATATGATTCAGATGAAAAATAGTCAAAGGCAGGGGAAAGCAGCATTATTGATTTTCTTGAATATTGGGAGAAATTGTGCTCATTTTCTTACTTGAAAATGGGGTCCAACTACCTGGTTGACTTGGTTTAGTCTTTGAATGAAATACACTTAAAAATCGTTCATGGGGTGTCGGTGTATATGGTGACTCTTTCTTTTAAAAAATCTTACTTACCTATAATGGAGGGGATATTAAACAGGTAAAGGAAGTAACTATTTTAATGCCCGTGTACATATCTGTTCAGTAAAAGAAACTTTCTGTTTTCTTCCAGGTCCTTCAGTCTTGGGAGACTGTGAGGGAGCCTCTGCACCCAGGGAAAATGTTACCCTTTACAGGGGGGAAGGGTAAACCAGTAGGGAATACAGTACAATCCCAACCCTACTGGGAGGGGCGGGAGGGAGGTGTTGCCGTCACTGTATTAAGTCGATGTTGGGAAACGTTTTAACATCTGGAGCCTTTGTGGGTGGAAATCTGTCTCCTATTACAACTCCGCACTGGATGTGAAGAAGCAAAAAAAGAGAATCTATTCACAAAACAGCACATTCTGAAATATTATGGGGAATTGTACCAAAACAAGAACCATATAATTGAACCATAGAGATAAGAAAGAGAGGAAAAATTCTTTAGCGCACAATAAAGGAAACCTAAGAATGGGGGTTACAAACAGTAAAGAGGCTTTTTTTTTATTTTTTTTAATTTAATATAAGGGTTTTCTACATAATTTTCCCAGTTGATGGGATTTCTAGTTATTTGCATGTTAATGAAGAACTACACAAATGAAGTTAGTACAGTTAAAATGGAGCTTGCTACCCATAGTAGAGGCTGGTTCCTGTGAGTTACAGTTTAGGTACCCCAAGAGAAAGTTGGAAATAAAACAAGAAAAATTAAAACAAAATGAAGCGCCCTGTGAAATGCCAAATGAGTCACTCCTTTCACCTTTTGGGAGATGGGGGTGGGAGAAATGGGGGATGGGCATATCAGACTAAAGATTGACATCTTAATTTTACATTTAAAACATTAATGTAGTGAATATAATTTGACGGTTGTACTGCATTAGATTTAATTTTTAGACCAAGGCATTATTAATGTGCAGTTTAAGGTTCAGGCATGCATTCTGGCTCATAGTGATTGAAAGTCATTTAAATTAGTGGGGAAGTAGCATGCTTGCATCACCTAGAGTGAGATTGGCATTCATTTACCTACGTTGCGCCAGTTTGTGTTGCGGTTTACCAATTCAATATAGCCCTGCATTTAAAATTCCTTTAAGATTCTGTGGATTTTATTTTTATTAAGACTATAGATATAAAGTACTGTAGTTTACAGTTAGGCCTTGAAATATCTTTTTAGGATCTGTTAGGAATAAGATTGATATTGTATTGTGTGTAACCTGCACAATGTGGAAAGCTGATGTACCTGTGCAAAAACCTTTTCCTCTGTGCCGTCAGTGTGATGTGCTTTCTGCATGGTTATATACTACTAGTGATTTTATCAAAACTTCTAAAGCTAAGTTTCATGGTAAAAGATCTGTAAAGGCTGCGCAAATGTTAGTTGGCACGTCAAGACAATTGTAGAAAGTTGATGACATGATTGCTATATTTCAGTGTTTATTCCCACTCAACATATACCTTCTAAGCTTTCTTTTTTTGTTCAAAGCATGATCTTAAAGAGATGTTTAAGTTATGGATGTAATGCAGGGTCCCTGCACTGTATGGCGCATGTTGGTGGCCCTCTGTGCCCTAGACACGTGCACAAGGGGCGAGTTAAAAGCGACAGAGTGAAAGATGGTTTGGATCCTCTTCATTTCATTTGTTTAGCTTTTCTGTTGTTTTCTCTACTTACATGTATTCCTGTGAATAAATCCTTGTTAAGTTAACCCTTTACTTTTCCTTCCATGTGTATTTTCTTATATACTGTGAATGTGAAAATCTAACTGGTACACTTGATCTTGTGTCCACATGAAAGTGCAAGTCTTTATTAATTTAGATTGCCTGAACAGTGTATCCCATGATGATGAAGGAAAATGGAGAGCTTTCTTTTAACTCTGCTGGTCAGAGGTGAAGCCACACCTTTCCATTTTTCAAGTGCTGCATAATTAATCTGCAACAAAAACGTTAAGCCATAACAGCCTTTTTGTATTTTTAGTTTCTCACTTTTGCATTGCAGAATGAATACTGGATAACAGTTTTTATAAGAAATTGCTCCTCTTTGCATGGTTCTATTCTTTAAGGGTATTGAATGATACAGCCATTGCACTGAAGTTTTGAGCTGTGTGTGTGAATTTATAAATACTGTTTCAGAATAATTTCAAGTGCATGAGAGCATGCAGCAAAATTTTTACACATTCCTTTCCCCTCCCTCTGCCCACTTCCCCTTTGGCTTTGCAAACCTCAGTAAATGATGTGCTCTTGGAGTCTGGCACATCAGCTGAATGGAGCAAATTCAGTAATGCCAGGTCGGGCATCTCATTGGTTTTACTTTTGAGTTAGATCAAAAGGGCACATCACATTTTGGCTTTCAAATTCTGTTGCTTCATTCAAAGCTCTTAAATTTTGCTTCCTAGTTAATCTCTCAACCTTCTAAATTGGGTCACTATTTTATTAAATGGTAGAGCCTAAGTGCTACGAATTACTATTAAAAGTTTGGTAAGAGAAACACCTTGGATACAAACTTTAATATTTTTCTAAGATAGGTATTGGTTAAGTATTTCAGATAAAAATGACAAAAATTTGCTCCAAACATAGAAGCTAAAAAGCAGTCTTTTATATATGTATACAGATATATGTGCAGATATATATCTATATGGAGAGAGCTATAATTCATTGTTACTTGGACCCGTGTTTCATCGTGGCAGGTACGTGTTGTTTAAAAGCAACACTGTCACTTGTTAGATTAAACTATAGATCCACTCATGCAAGTGTTTACCATCTTTATAGGGATATTTAGAATCGTGCCCAGTAAGGGTTGTCAATCTGGCCTCAGAAGTAAGAAGAGAATAATTTTTAAAATGTTTTTTAAAAGCTTAAATAGGACTGCCATCATTTGAGACTGAAACAGGTTTTTTTTTTTGAGGGGGTCCTTTTACTACTACATAATTAAACCATACTTCTAATACTTAGTATAACACAGAGATTTGCAGAAGCCATTTAAGTTTTAATTTGAAGTAAGATCTGTTCTGATTCAGCATTAATGGTTGTGATTCAGATTATTGCATCATGGGATATATGAAGCATCTTCTTGTGGTGTAGTCGTGACCGTTTTTGAATGTTGACTGAATGTCCATGGAATTGTGAGTTTGTCTTTGTTACATTCCAGTGTTTCTGCCTCTTGGCATGCTAAAAGCACGGCTTACTTCATCTGCTCCTTACACACTGAATAAAGTGCTGTTGGTGTGCTCAACTACAGAGATAGCCGCTGCTAAGTGATGTAGATTTTCTACTTGAATATTTTTATGTTGTAGGAACCTCAGGAGGTCAGTGTTTACTGTTTTTATATACATGCCTTCTTTTTCCTGTTTGAGCTTCCCTCTTTGAAGGATTCTAACAGTGAACAAAAGCTGCTGATCAACCTAAGTTGGTAACAGAAAGTGTATTTAATATCATTTAAATGCATCTTTTGGCAGTTCCAAGTAAAAATTAAAATAGTACATGAGCTTAATGCCACAGGTTTTCATTTATGCATTCAGGAAATTAGTCTGCTTTTCATATTGTCTAATCTCTAATGACTTCAAAACTGTGTAAAAATCATTTTGTACATTTTCTAGTTGGTTATTTTCCAAATAATCAATGTGTAAAGAACAGTCCTTTAAGAGCCAGTTCTGATGCTTTAGATTATTGCAACTTGATTTCGATGGACACATTAGACACATCACTAAAGAGTGGAAACAGAAAGCTTAGTTAGTTAAGCCATTGCATCTTTAAAAGAAAAAAATCAAGTAGCATTCATTCTGTAATTAACATTGATAGACACTGTGATTTTTTTGGTTAAAACTCTTACTTTTTGCATTGTTCCGAAGTAAATTGCATATACTGTAAAATAGTATCAAATGTATATTTTGAAGTTCCAGCTGGCTTTCCTTAATTGAAGCTCTTTGTGTACTCACTTATTAAATACTCAGATACCAATTTTATCTCAGGTGAATGAATTCTTGTGCCCTTTTTGGTTTGGGGGCACATGCTTGTTAAACTCATTATACATGTTTTTCATGTGTTTCATAGAGGAACTTCCTATTAGCCCAGTTTTCCTGCCCAGTGCTTAGCACCTGGGGTTGTGTAAAGCCTTTATAGGGGAGCTACCTGCAGGTTTACCTCGACTCCCCTGTCTCAATCACCCCCTAGCTACACATTCAAGCTTAGTCAAGTAGAAGATTTTCCTCCCCTAAAGTGATGGAAAAGACATTTAATTATTTAGTACCCTGCATACCCAAAATGGGATAATTGGGCTGATTAAATTTACACTCTAAGTATTTCAGATATAGCCTTTTATGATGGGGAAAAATTGGTTTCATATAGGTAATCTTATCTTATTCATATTGAATGTATTAACATAACGGTGCAAAAGCATTCTTCCCAAGGGAAGAATGTATCATGCATAATTTCAACTTAAGTCCTTTAAATAAAATGCTTTAGACACAGCACTGCATATTAAGTTTATTGCTAATAAAATACAGGAACAACTTAATTGAACATTATCAACTGCTCATTAGTACTATTACTGAAATGTAGGCAGTGAAATCTCTAAGAACCTTATAAGGTTTACAAGGGACTTGGGGTCGTGTAAATCTCCACAGTTACTTACCGCTAACTACTAAGAATGCCACCTAGGGCTGTTAGTCGGACACCAGTTTAGTTTGCATACAGATACTCATTACATATTGTGTTAAGTATTGAGACATCTCTGATGCCACTTAAGAAAAAGAGAAAACATTACAGAAGGGTAATTTTATTCACCTGTATGCTTTCTAATAATTCGGTGGGGTTTTTGTGCTTTTTTTTTTTTTTGGCTTTGTATTATATAGGCTTTTTCCCAGTTGATATTTATATGTGCTAATTCTTAATCTCTAGGTGTAATTGTTAGAATAATTGATTTAAGGTAAATTGTCATTGTGGTTTGCATCCCCCACAATTGTGAATTTTTTTAATGAGATGCTTAATTAGCAAAATGTATGCATGGTTTGAAGGAAGTTAGAAAATTTTCCATGGTTGTTATTTTGTTTTGGTTTTTATTGAACCTAGCCAGATCTCTTTGCCAAGCACTGTGTCACTGGTTAGGCAAAACAGTTGTTTACTTTAAAAAAAAATATGCCAGTGTAGTTGACTTACAGTAAAATCCCATTATACCATTTCTAGGTATTCTATACTTTCAGAGATTAACTCGGATCACATCCCCAGAGAGAACATGATACGTGGAAGTGATTACACACACAGCTTTTAAAGTCAGGTGTCAGTATTGCCCCCCCACCCCGTACCAGCATTATAAAGGGGTACCACTGCACTTCCACCATACTTTTGATTTTCCTCTGAGCATATAACCAAACTGAGGGTGTAGATAATTTTATGAAAGCAGCGATAAGAAAGTACTGTGTAATTAGGTTTACTTGGCACTACCCAAATTTAAATAGATTGTCACTTGCAAGGATAAATAAGTTTAAATGTTGTAAATGAATTAAAAGTTTTTCAGCTTAATACTTTGTTAACATTAGGTGCAATAATTTAGTAGTTTAGCATTAGTGAAAACAACTGGATCTTTCTGCTGGCAACTTAGGTTGTGCGAGTTACGCTGCAAAGCTTTAAATCTCGTGTTTCTTGTATCTGCCACACGATGTTAGAATGTTTCCTTCAAGCATCCTCCCGCAGCTCCTCAAGCTGTGCTAAATGGATACACTTTGAAGTCCGACTCTGTGCTAACAGAGCTTCATTTTCAATAGGACATGGTTTTAATTTTTGATAAGCTGCTGAATTTTAAAGAAAGTTTTTGGGGCCACCAAATATTTTGGATCATGCAGAGAATATATATTGTACTGTAGTAATTTTGTATTTGCATTTGTATGATGTGACATGATAGATGTGACTGTTAATCACTGCTTGACTGTTAATAAAGTTGTTTAAATACGGATGTTGCACTCTGATTTTTAACGGAAGATTGGAGGGACCCCCTGCTCATTTCTGTGTCTATATATGATGGCTGTTGTGCAGTAGGGAGGGCACTTGTGTCGTTTGTCATCATCCATTTTGAAGCTTTATATTTGCTATATTACCTGAACATTTGACCAAATGAAACTTTTTCCTAATATTTTAACTTCGTGTTACCAAGAGGTGAAATGGCTGAACATTGTATCCAACCTTTTTTTTTCCCTTTTAGTTACTGGGTTAAGGGAAACCAGCAAAGTAGGTTTTTTTTTCATTCATGTGAACAAAACTCTTATCTAAGGGTAAAGAAATGGGTGCATATTTGTGTGTGTGTGTGTGTGTGTGTGTGTGTGTGTGTGTGTGTGTGTGTAAATGAGGCATTTGCTATTTAGCCTTTTAAAGTTATGGTAAAATAAGCCTTTCCTGTTGTGCTAGTTTTGAAGGTTGCCTGTATCTGTCTTACACAAAGGAAGCATCACTGAATGTGAAATTCAGTACAAGTCATCTGCATTATGAAAAAGGGCCATGAAGTTGCAGAATTATGGTTGCACAATCATTGTAAACCAAAATTAGATGTACTTATTTTCAGGAAGGTTATTGTAAACAGGTCATTTTATCAGGGTATATACCCTTGGTGTGATTTGTGTATCATTCTTGAAATTGATCTAGCATGTAACACAAATGTAAGGAAGTAATTATTGGAATTGTGTTATCACATTCCAAAACCCAGCTTCAGGGTAAAAATTGATCCTAGAAATTACTCTGGGGGAGGGGAGGGAGGTGATCCGGAAAGGAAATCTGGGTTATGTGACTTGCCCAGGGTCAAATAACCAGGAAATGTCGTGTGTCTGAGATAGAATTTGACCTCAGTCATCCTGACTCTAGGGCTGGTGCCGTATCACCACTTGCACCACCTAGCTGCCCCTGAAATAACTACTTTTTAAAGAAAACTTATAGTTTATCATCAGAGAGAAGCATGTTTATGTTTGTGTTGCACTTTTATAGAAGACTAGACCTAAAGCTAAAATGTTCAGTTGGATTGTCTTGGGATAATTTAAAGTTGATATAAATAGCTAATCATTTCCTTTCTATCAGTTTAGGCACTTTAAATATAAACCTGAAATTTCTGTTGATTATCAAGGGTTTCAGTTTAATAAACTCAAGCAAATTATGGATTATTATGTGGTACTAAGAATTTCTTAATTGAAATTTGTCTATAAGTTAAAAATTGATTTTGTTTTTACTCAGGTAAGCTAATTTAAAAATAGACCACTTTTTTCTCGCAAGTTTTAGAATAAATATTGACAAAATGAATTACATTTAATGATTTGTGCTTTTAATTAAGTGAATCATAAAATGCTTGTATGTCAACTAAGTGATTTAATTTTGGAATGAATAGATGTTTCCTTAAGAGCTTCATTTTACTTCAGGGGTTTAAGTTGATGTCTGTGTGGTAGGTTTGGTTGCCTGACATATAAAAAGGTGCTTTGCATGTGGTGGTAAGAGAGAAGGTAGAAATGTGGAATACACCTAGTGTTTATAGGAAGAGTCTAGTGTACTTTTTCAGTACTCAGTAAGTCCTGCAAATAACTAAATTAGTAGTATTCTACAGTATATACTTAAGTTCTTATTTTGTGTTACACCCTAGTACTAAGGTTAGTACCAAAACTGAATTACATGAGGTTATTGACAATGTAAATAACATTATTCTTTTTTTGATGGACACCCAAACTACTGAAAATTGATAAAAGGTTGAGGTGAGACCATACCCTGATTCTGTAAATCTGGTTCAGGTTGTAAAATTGACTGATGGAGTGACTTAGGTTAGATAATCCTCGATCTCATTCTTTCTGCCCATCTTTTACAACACTTCCCAAACAATATTAAAGTGATGACATCTTTAAAGATGTCCCTCATCCGTTTCTAGTGATTGTTCTTTCAGTCACCTGGTCTCTATGGCATTTAGTGACTTTGTGGAAGTAGTTAGCAATGTACTTATTACAGTAGGAAAAGTGAAGAGGTTGAATTAATCTCTACCTGGCAATTAAAATGCCCAGCTAGCTTCTACTTCACAAAAGCAGCCAATTCTTAGGATACAGTTGGGCTCAAATGACCCTAATCTGATGGATTTATTTTTCTTTGGGACTAGAGGTTAAATAATCTTACATTTTGTTTCTTCCATAGCCTTCACCCAATCACTGCCATCCTTTCTAGCAGTGATTTCTAACTGGTTTTGTGACATTCAGGGATCACTATTTACCTTAATCCCCCCCAACTCCCCAGCCTTAAATCCTTTTTAGTATAGGGTGAACAATCATAAAATCAAAATTCAGTGAAAAATTTTGAAACTACAGATGGGTTAGCTACCAATTTTTAGGGTTCTATACAATATTAAAGTGCATGTTAAGTACTTTAAACAACAGAGCTTAGGTTTAAGTATGAGCTGAATTTTGATGCATTAAATATATCTAAATATTTAATTTCAGAGTTTCTGTCTAACTTCAAAGTTAATGAGGACCCATTACATTAGAATTTGAAAATTGGAAAGGGGCTATCCAGTCTTTTACACATTCTAGACAAGTGGTCATTCTGTTTAGTGAAATAAAGATCTAAAATCAATGTCAAAAAAAAAAGTGATGGAAGAGATGACACTACTAACTCAAGCTACATGATTTTTAGAGAAGTTTGAGGAGGCAAAGAAAATTTCCTCAAACCTTATCTGAGAACATTTTAAAGGCAGGAATGGTTGAGAATTGCCTGGGATGAGGGGAGAGGGAGGAGCAGGTTGTATTGATTTGCCGTTGGTTGCCTCGTTCATACTGTTTACAAAAAGTTATATTCTCTGTTGACAAGGTCAAGTAAATTAAACTTTTTACGTAGTTATTCAGTGAAGTCTTCAACTGTATGACCAGAAATACTCTCTGTCACACACACACACACACACACACACACACACACACACACACACACACACACACACACACACACACACACACACACCCCAGCTAGAAAAAATAAAGTGGTTTTTTTTCATTCAGGCCTTCCTGATTATTGCAAATTGACCAGAATAAAGTCCATTGATTAGGAACTGCTGCCAATCATACAATGACAGAGATAGGGACTGCAGATGATTACACTTGGAGCCCAGGCTGCACTGATCATATATACAAAATGGATCCGTGAGATCCCAGCATGAGCTTTAAGACACATTATGTAGGTTTTGGTTACATAAACAGGATGGTGACAATGCCATTTCAAAGAACAAATGAGGGAAGATAATGATTTGCAGTTCAAAGAACAGATGACTGAAGGGTAAAATCTATGTCAAATAAAACAGGAAACTAACCTGATTGACAGAGGACCTGTAATTGATAAACTCTGTTTTGCAGATTAATTACATGAGGTGCTCATCTCTAAGGTAAATGTAAAATTAAGCCAGAAATTCTCTTACCACTTTCTTTTTCCTTTTTGTCAACCCTTTCTTCTACCATGACTTGGTGGCATAGATATCAAATTTTAATAAGTATGTTCTGCTCTTAAATTTTTTTGCATAAAATACAATCGGATGTGATTACATTCAATAAATATGATAAACAGATTGCATACATTTCTAAGAGACAAGCCCTTTTGCCACAGCATCTTGAAGTAAGTGTAATTCCAAATTCTATCCACCGAATTGCTTCATTCTGACTTAGGAAGCTTTTATTACTTAGGTGGATACCATATTTTAGCAACTTTAGTTTCTGAGTGAGGAGTACAATAATTTCAACTGACTAGGCATTGCAGGTTCAGACTGAGAAAATAAGTGGAGAGGAATTATAAACAAATTCCTTTTGATGGCTATAATCAGAATAAGCATTCTTCAGTATCATTAACAAACATGAAGCTACAGCTTGCGAAGCTCATGCTAGGCTCAAGGGGAGATAAAATAACTTAAACATTAAGTGCCTACTATGTGCCAGCACTAGTAAGCAGTAGAGATTCAAAGGAGTTGGGGGGGGCAGTCCCTGCTCCTAAGGCACTGTCTAATGGAGACAACATGCAAAATCTATGTACAAGCTAGACACATTGAGGATAAACAATAGTGGGGTGATGCTATTATCCTCATGGTTCTATGTCTAGTAATGGATCTGCGGTAACAGCCTGCAAATATTTCAGAGAACACGATTTTAAATATTTGTGTTCTCTCGTCTCCACTGATTCCCTGTTTTATAAATGAAGTGTGACTCTTAAGGTAATGACTCATTTTAAACAGAAATATTCAAATTTATGTAAGTATAACCTTTAAACCATTTCTACCCACTATATACTTCTAACAATGTTGCCCTTGTTAAAAAAAAAACCACATCAGTCTCAATTACTTAGATTTATTTTAGATTTTTAAAGCAAGAACGTTTTCCTGAAAACGTTATGAGCAATTTCAGCCTCAAGTTAGATACGTAGCCTTTCATATTTGAAGGGGCAATGACTGAGACTGTAAAATGTAGAAGTTTTATTAGTCTAAACTTGTGAATTCATAGGATCATTCATCTAGAACTGGAAAGGAATTCCCAATTGACATTGCCTCTCTCCACCTCTCCCTCCCCACCCCCACTCTCCATTTTACAGATGAGAAAACTTCCAGGCCTGGGGAAGTTGTTACTCAAGATAACACAGGTAAGTATCAGAGGCAGAATTTGAACCCAAGTCCTTCATGACTCCAGAATTAGCGTTACTTTCTGTCGATCCAGATTGGCAACTATTCTTCAAATTTAGTTTTTGGAGACTTGCTTGCCCATGTCGCTGAGAATTTTTTTAATATTAATTTTTTTGATTTTTAGTTTACAAGATTCAGTCCCACAGTCCTTTGAGTTTTAAATTTTCTCCCCTCCCTTTCCCCTTCCCCCCATTGTGGCATGCAACCAAGTATAGGATCTGCAAATACTTTCACATTAGATATTAGTATGGTTGTAAAGAAGGGTTGTAACCAATGGAATAAACAATGGGAAAGAGGAAACAAAACCAAACATGGAGAAGAAAGCAGGTAGTTTGCTTCAGTCTGCATTTAAACTCTGTTCTTTCTAGATCATTCTCTGAATGTAGACATCTCTTTCCATCCTGGGTCCTTTAGAGTTGTATTATAACCTTGCGTTGCTGAGAAGGGTCCATTTTATCAATTGGTCGTCACAAATACATTGTGTCTTTCTTTGTGCACAACTTTTCCTGGTTCTGCTCTTCTCACTTAGCATCAGTTTGTATAAGCCTCTCCAGGTGAATATGAAGTCCATCTGCTCCCCATTTCTTACAGCACGATAGTGTTCCAGTACATTCATATACCCCAGCTTGTTTAGCCATTCCCCATTGCTGAGAATTTAAAGGACTTGGCTATCACACGGCCAGTATGTGTCAGGGAGAAGTAGTCTGAGGCTCCAGATTGAGAGCAGGAAGGGAAGAGACCCCTGAGGTCAGTTAGTCCTACTCATTTTATGAAAGAGTAAAAGAGTATACCCTAAGGACCATAATGTCAGCAGGGTTCATAGTAGGAGTCAAATAACATGGAGGGCCTGGGAGAGATGTTTGTTATGTTTTAATGATAAAAGAAGAAAAGAAAGAAGAGGGAAAAGGGATAGGCTAGGGGGAACAAAAAGGGTAGAATGAGGAGAACGTATCTTACATAACAGGAGGGCACTAGTGGAAATTTATACAAATGAAGGGAGAGGGGGAGAAGGCATCATTTGGAACTAATTTTGAGGCAAGTAGAACCAGAACAACTTACACCAATATATAGTTATATGTGTGTATACACAATATACGTATGTATCATACATTATTTATACATACATGTTAATGTGTGGACTATATATACCTGCATGTGTGTATATTTATATATGTATACATATATATAGATTGCTATTTCCTCTCAACATGTTTGTTATACACATATACACACCCATATATACGCATTTAGATACAGAATATATTCTGTATATTTTTTCATTTCATATGCACTATATATATCTACATAGATATGACCACAATATACACATATAACATATATACAGAATTATGTGTGTACATACATATCTATATGCTACAACAAACTTCTATCTATATGCTAAGTATATGTGTGTGAAAACATACTAACACGCTGAGAGATAACAACAATATAACCTCTCAAAACTCCGTAAGATGTGAGTTATGTATGAGGGCTGAGACACCAAAAACCTTAATAAGACAACCTCAAACCCCAAAGAAGGCCAACCCTCTAATCCCCAACGTGGTCACTCGGCACCTCCCCCATTCCGGTAGGGTGGCAGGACCCACAGGCTTGTGTTCTGGGATTTGTTCAGCAATTCTCCTGCTATTGCTACAAGTCTTGGCCAACGACTCCCCCCCATACACACACAACACACCCACTAGACCCAGCACTCACATTACCATTCTGGGGCAAAACACAATGGCACTTAGCTCCATTCCTTCTCACCCCTACCCCACACTGAAGAGGTAGAGGCTTGGGAAAGCAGAATCGTGCTTTGCCTAGAGCTCACACACTAAACCATAGCTCATCCAGAGAACTAAAAAATGGAACTGGAGCAGGGTGCCAGAGTGTGAATCTCCATAAGATTTTATGGAAAGGTATTAACATCCAACTGGGATCGATTCTGTCCCCCCAGCAGTCACGAGGCAGGAATTGAGGTCAGTGAAAAGTTAATTCCCCAGAGTGGAGAATTCTGACTGAGGCAACTTTGAGGTTCAGAGCTTGGGGAATCCATGATCAAAGGGGAAGAATTCAGAAAGTAAGTGATAAGAAAATGTAAGAGAAAAGGACTAAGAATACTTTGAAAAAAAAAACCTGAGCATAAACAAATAAATCAAAAGGGAAGACTATCTCTAGGACATCTAAATGGTTCAAACAGTTTGGAATAAATACTGCAAAACAGGAAAATGACTGAACACCTGAGGAGCCAAAGGACTGTGTATTCCGAAAAGGGCATGGAACCACAACAGAACTGAATTCAGTTCAAAAGAAAAATAAGAATCATAAAAGAATTTATGGCCTGTACAACAGAAATAATTGGTACAATCAGAAAACCTCAAATCCATGGTCATAAATCTCTCTAAAGCAACAAAAAACACCTGATGGCCCTTCACGTCTGTGTGTTCATATTTCCAACTTGCGAAAAGAGAAGCAAAAATCAGTAATGTTAAAAGACAAGGAAAACACTGACTATGAAGACAGGATGCAGAGAGATAACAGTTGGGGTTCTCCCAGAGAAACACAACAAACAGCAAAAAAACCAGAATGCAAGAAATGATGATGATGATAATGATAAACCTGCCCAGAATTTGTGAACACAAGAAAGTGCCGATCTAAAGAATCCATGGGTCACTTCTGGGGGTGAATATGGAAAAAAGAATAAACCTATGCTACAAATTCCAAGAAACATGGTGGTTAAATTGAACATTCGAATGGCAAGCAACAGATTCTGCAAGCAACCTGGAAAGTAACTTTCAAATATAAAGAAAGGAAATTCAAATAACAACTCTTATGCACTCGACAGAAATCACAAGAGGAAATGAAATGTCTTCTGAAGAGGCAAGGAGTTCAAGATGCAATCCAAAGTGACGTGCCCTGCATCATAAGAAAATAAGATGGATTTCAGTAGGTGATGTAAGGATTCTTAACCAAAAACCCAAACACATAAAAAAAAACAAATGAAAAAATTATTTGCTTTTCCAACACCCCAGACAACAGAAAAACAGGATACGCAAACACAGCCCCCAGAGAAGACATAAATAACAGAATAATTTGTAATCAAAGTAAACAAATATAATATTTGTATTATGTTAATTAAAAATACAATATAATCTGTAAAGGCAAAATAACATGTTATATTTATAATTCACAATTATGAATATTGTATTAAATTATAAAGATATATAACATGTATTATATGTAATG
>CM053580.1:223384949-223436972 GCA_028627135.1 Pseudochirops cupreus | reverse complement strand
CCTGACTGCATGCCACCATGGGAGAGGGGGAGAGGGAGGGGAGAAAACTTGAAACTCAAGGAACTCTGGAACTGAATCTTGTAAACTAAAAGTAAATAAACAAATCAATAAAAAAAAAAGAAACTGTTGGGGATCACTGTATTGATCTTAGTAGCTAAGTCTCACACTTGATCATCATTACAATATTGCTGTTACTGTGTAAATTATTCTCCTCATTCTTCTCACTTCACCTTGCATCAGTTCACATAAATCTCAGGATTTTCTGAAACCATCACTCTTATAATTCCTTGCAGTACAATAGTATTCCATCACATTCATATATCTTAACTGATTCAGTCTTTCTTCAGTTGATGGGCACCCCCTCAGTTTTCAATTCTTTGTCACCACGAAAAGATCTGGTATAAATATTTTTCTACATATGCATCCTTCTCCTCTATCTTAGATCTTTTTGGGATAGAGACCTGGTAGTGGTATCACTGGGTCAAAGGGCATGCATAGTTTTATAGCTTTGGGGAGTAGTTCCAAATCGCTTTCCAGAATGGTTGGACCAGTTCACGGATACACCAACAGTGCATTAGTGTACCTATTTTTTCACATCCCCTTCAGCATTTGTCATTATTTCTTCTCTCTCATTAAGATGGGTGTGACATACATGGGGATTTTTCAAAACTGTCCAATCTGTTAGAAAAAAAACATTGAGGCAGAGCTTTGAGCCAATGGAACTTTATGAAAGAGTCCATGGCCCTCTCTAATGAGGTGAACCTCAGATCTTTCTCATGATCTGAGATGCCCACTTCCTCCAGGACTTTAGTTTTATAGTGCTTGATACCTGATAATATAGGTCAAGCAGACTAAAAATACAGAATCTCATTATTTGATACACAAAATAAAGAATCCTGTTGTTTAACAAATGGGCTTGCAAGCAGGCCTTAATAGACCTCTCTTGACCTTCCAGGAAGTCCTACCAAAATTGAGGAGCAGGCTCGTGGGGTGGGCTGATGAGAGGATGTCAAAACATCTGCATGAGCCAATGGGTTGGTAGAAGTACAGGCCATAGTATGGCAACTAGGGTCACTCATTGGTTATGTGCTCATGGTCATCTCCCCATGTTGGGTAATAGAGGGATGACAAGGGATGGAGGGGCAAGAAAGATAGCTGGGGGACTTTCCATGTAACTGAGTAACCTCTGTCACACTGGGCTTGGTTATCATAACAAGAAAAAACAAGGAAAGAGGTCCTTTAGTTAGTTTCCTATGATTAAGCAAGTGAATTTACAATCTGCAGTTTAGAGCTCCTAGTTTCTTGCTTTTCTTCTAGTTTTAGCTTAACTAGTTTTATTTGTGCAAAAACTTGTAAATATCATGTAATCAAAATTATCTATTTTATGGGTGCATAATCTAGGTATAAAGGCTGATACTGTAAGCAATCTGGGAGATCAAGGGGTAGTTTACCTGTGAGATCTATGGAGAGGGGAAGACTTCATGATGAAACAAGAGTTAGAGAGCATTATAAAATGCAAAATGGATAATTTTGATTATATTAAATTGAAAAGCTTCTGTATAAATAAAGCCAACATTACCAAGATTAAAAGGGAAGTGGAAAATTGGGAAAGAATTTTTACAACTAGTGTCTCTGATAAAGGCCTCATTTCTAAAATACACAAAGAATTCAGTCAAATTTGTAAGAATACAAGCCACTCCCCAATTGATAAATGGTCAAAGGATATGAACAGGCAGTTTTCAGAAGATGAAATTAAAGGTATCTATAAGCATATGAAAAAATGTTCCAAATCACTAGTGATTAGAGGAATGCAAACCAAAACAACTCTGAGGCACCACATCTCACCGGCCAGACTGGCTAAGATGACAAAACAGGAAAATGATAAATGCTGTAGAGGATGTGGAAAAATTGGAACATTAATACATTGTTGGTGGAGCTGTGAACTGATCCACCCATTCTGGAGAGCAATCTGGAACTATGCCCAAAGGGCTGTAAATAAGTGCATACCCTTTGACCCAATAATACCACTTCTAGGGTTATATCCCAAAGAGATCAGAGAAGTGGGAAGAGGACCCATATGTACAAAAATATTTATTGCAGCTCTTTTTGTGGTGGCTAAGAATTGGAAAACAAGGGGATGCTGATCAATTGGGGAATGGCTGAACAAGTTGTGGTATATGAATGTAATGGAATATTTACTGTGCTATAAGAAACGAGGAGAGAAATATAAACTGATGCTGAGTGAGAAGAGCAGAACCAGGAGAAATTTGTACACAATCACAGACACAACGTATGTGTGATAACTAACCTCAATAGACTGGGCTCCTCTCAGCAATGTAAGGTTATAAGACAACTCCAATAGACTCATGATCGAAAGGGCTATCCATGTCCAGGGAAAGAACTACAGAGTCTGAATCCAGATTGAAACAAACTACTTGCTGTGTTTCTTTTCCTTGTTTTGTTTGGTTTCCTCTTTCTCACTGATCATTCCATCAGTTATAGTCTTTCTTTACAACCTGACTAATGATTAATGTGAAGATATTTGTAGATCCTTGTAACGCCATTCACAAGCAGCTTCCCAAAAGAAAGCTTCTGTGAATAGCTTTTAAGGTTCTGATTACACAGTGTAGTGAACACTCCATTTATTCCATGACAAATCAAGGCAAACATTCACAACAGATCACAATATAATATCTACAATATTACATCTTATCACAGAAAATCACAACATAGTGTTCACAACAGCTTAACATTAGAATGGCCACACAGTTTTCACTACAGTGGCCACAATATTTAGAACAAGGAACAAAAGAATAATCATCTGGTTTCCCTAAGGGGGGAAACCCTCCTCACTTGATCATGCAATCAATCCACAATACAATAATCAACCTTCCACTCAAGGGGCAATCTTAACTTAATCAATCACTCATCTAGCAATCTAAGTATCATTAATCACAAGATACAATCATTAGAAAATTACACAAACCCTCCACTCCTAGAAAACTCATTCAATATCCAAGGAGAGGCCTTTTCTTCATCTTGACTCAGGGTGGTCTCTCAAATTCCCTGGATCCCCTTCCATGGTCCCAGCTCCTGCCTGAATCCACCAAACAGTCACCTGGATTCAGAGGCAGACAGCTCTCAGGTCCTAGTCCAGTCCTCTGGGCAGTTCCTGGCACACACCAAAGTTCAAAGGGTCCAGCACATCTCAAACCCTTCACCACTTCTGTTGCCGGGAACCAACAAAGGCTTATCCTGGTCATGCTTCTTCAGTCTTCCAGCAATTCAGCTGGCCCTAGGACCCAGGAGAAATCTCAGCTTTCCAGGAGGCCTTCACCAGATTCTGGTCTCAAGAAAACTCCAACTCACTTCTTCAGTCCAGCAGCCCAGCTCCCAGATGCTGGGACGATCCTGCTTCCTCCAACAGGAGTCACTAGGAGGAAGATGCCCAATTCTGATTCTCTGTCTCTGGAATTCTTCTTATATACATACACTGGCCTTCTGTCTCAGCCAACTCCCTCCTGCCTCATCAGCAACAGGGGACAGAGATCACACCTTCCATACTTAGCCCTACGTTTCTAAGGGCTAAGTATCTGCTAAATTGATTACTGTTACAATCCTGTATTCAAGTGCATGCTGCCATGATGGGGGGGAGGGGGAGCAGAGGGAGGGAGAGAAAATTGGAAACTCAAGGGACTGTGGAACTGAATGTTGTAAACTAAAAGTAAATAAACAAACCAATTTAATTTTAAAAATAAACAAACAGATAAATAAAAATGATCCGTTTTGCCTCCTATGAAGCCGCCCCCTCCCCCCTCTTACTCGGTCACGAACTCCTCCCGTGCCTAAAGCCATGACAGGCAATTTCTCCCTTGCTCTGCAATCTGCTTACGATAGCGCCTTTATGTCTAAATCCTGCACGTGTTTTAAGCTTTTCTTGCTGTGTGGTGTGAGATGTTACTCTATGCCCAGATTTCTGCCCACATACTTTCTGAGTTTTCCCAATAGTTTCTCTCAAAGAGTGGGTTCTCGCTCTAATAACTGGGATCTCTGAGCTCCCCAAACACCTGATGACAGCATTTATTCACTCCTACACATGTGTATCCGACCTGTTCCCTCGGTCAGCCCCAAACCGCTGGGAGGCTCACAGCTTTGTAGCACGGGCTGAGAGCTGGAGGCGCCGGGCCCCTCCCTTTTTTTTCCCCTCATTTTTCCCTTGATATTCTTGACCTTTTATTTCTTCAGATGAATTTTATTATGATTTTTTTTCTAGGTTATATAAAGTAATTCCTTGGCAGTTTGATTGCTATGGCACTGAATAACTACATTAATTTAGGTAGTATTGTCATTTTAGGGACAGCTACGTGGCACAGTGGATAGAGTGCCAGGCCTGGAGTTGTGAAGACATGATCAAAAACAGAGCCTAGAAATCATCCTCCAAGAAATTCTCAAGGAAAACTGCCCTGATGTTCTAGAACCTGAAGGCAAAATAGAAATGGAAAGAATTCACTGATCACCTCTTGAAAAATATCCCAAAAAGAAAATTCCTAGGAATATCATAGACAAATTCCAGCATTCCCAGGTCAAGGAGAAAATATTACAAAGCAGGCAGGAAGAAACAATTTGAGTATTGTGGAAACATAATCAGGATAACACAAGATCTAGCAGCTTCCACACTAAGGGATCGCAGGGCTTGGAATATGATATTCCAGAGGTCAAAGGAGCTAGGATTAAACCAAGAATCACCTACCCAGCAAAACTGAGTATGATGCTTCAGGGGAAAATATGGTCATTCAATGAAATACGAGGATTTTCAAGCATTCTTGATGAAAAAACCAGAGCTGAACAGAAAATTTGACTTTCAAATACAAGAAGCAAGAGAAGCATGAGAAAATAAACAGGAAAAAGAAATCATAAGGAACTTATTAAAGTTGAACTATTTACATTCCTATATGGGAAAACGGTAATTGTAACTCATGAAACTTTTCTCAGTATGAGGATAGTTGAAGGAAATTTGTATGTATATATGTATACATACATATGTATGTATGTATAGGAGGTACATGTATGTATAAATACATATGTGAATGTGTATATGTGTGTACATGTATTATAGGAATCTGAAGATCTTCCCTGTCCCTAGGCCCCTTCCTTAAGAGGCTCTAAGAACATTCCCTGATTTGAAAGTATACTCTGTCCCCTAATAGGCTGAATGGGTCACATGGAGCCTGTGGCGGGATGTTTTTCGGGAATGCCCATGCCTTATTACTTTGTGATTGGGCAGTGGGTCAAGAGGGCTGTGACAGTCTCTGAGCCAGGAGAAGGCTATATAAACACCCTGACGTGAGGTTTTGCTTTGGGGCTCACTTTGAGAAGAGTTGTGTGATTTGGCCAGATGAGACTCTGGGCAGCCGATGAGCCCCCCAGCTTTGAAAAACCCAGATGCTGGTGCTTCCCTCTCTGTTAACTAACTAGGTATGGATGTAATGGTTAGATGGTTGGAAGCCTGTCTGCTGATCTGTCTCTTTGAATGCTTGTAAGTTCTGCTTGTTAACTTGTGTTCGTATTCTGTCTGCATTCTCTGAAGTTCAGAGTGCTGACTTTTTCCCCTGAACTAGGTAAATGATATATGTTTGATTGATTAAAGTAAGACTGTTAACTCATTTTGAGTTGCTTTCTTTTAGAAAAGCAGATCTAAGAACCTGTGCTAGCAGCCACCCTGGGTATGCTAGGGTGCTTGCTGATACAACATGTATACATCAAGGGCACAGGATCAGTTGAATAGGAAGGGATGATATCTAAAAAATAAAACTAAGAAGTAAGAGGAATATAATGACAGAAGGAGAAGGGGAGAGATAGATTAAGGTAAATTATCTCATATAAAAGAGGCAAGAGAAAACTGCTACAATGGAGGGGAAGAGCAGGAAGGTGAAAGGGAATGGGTCAACCTGACTCTCATTGAATTTGGCTTAAGGAGAGAATAACATACACACTCAATTGGGCATCTTACCCTACAAGAAAGTAGGTGGGAAGGGGATAAGAGGGGGGATGATAGAAGGGAGGGTAGATTGGGGGAGAGGATAGTCAGAAGAACATACTTTTGAAGAGGGACAGGGTCAAAGTAGAAAATAGAATAAATGGGGGGGTAGGATGGGATGGAGGGAAATACATTTAGTATTTCACAATATAACTACTATGGAAACGTTTTGTGTAACTACACATGTACAACCTATATTGAATTCTGGGTGAGGAGGGAAGGGAAAGAATCTGGAAATCAAAGTTTTAAAAACAAATGTTAAAAAAATTGTTTTTTACATGCAACTGGGAAATAAGATATACAGGCACTGAGGTACAGAAATTCATCTTGCCCTACTAGAAAGTTAGAAGAGGGATGGGGGAGGATATAAGAAAGAGCAGATTGAAAGAAGGGATATTCAGTAAGCTCACTATCTTGGAGTGGGGGTAGGGGAAAGATGGAGTGAAAATTCATAACTCAAAATCTTGTGGAAATTAATGTTGAAAACTAAAACAAATTTTTTAAAAGTACACAAAAAAAGAAAGGAGGCAGCTCCTCCATAGAGGCCTCTAAACCCCCCTCTCTTCTACTATCTTCCTACAACCCTGGATTCACAACCTGGATGTTACCACCTCACACGTGGTATTGCAATACCTTACTGGTCGACCTTTTTGCTGTTCCACATCTCTTGACATTCCCCCTGGCTGTCCCTCATACTTGAAACATTCTCTTTCCTCTGTTCTGACTCCAGAACTCCCTGGCTTTCTTTAAATCCCAACTCAAATCTCTCCTTCTACAGGAAGCCTTCCCCTTCTTAATTCTAGTTCCTTCCCTCTATTAATTTTTTTCTTGTTTCTTTAAGTTTTATTTATTTATTTTTAATTTTCAACATTCACTTTTATAAGATTTTGAGTTCTATATTCCCCCCTCTCCTGCTCCATCCTACTCATGATGGCACCCAATGTGACACAGGCTATGCATGTCCCATCATATTAAACATATTTCCACTTCAGTCATGTTGTGAAAGAAGAATCAGAACAAAAGGGAAAAACGAGAAAGAAAAAAAGAAAAGAAAATAGTCTGCTTTGGTCTGCATTCAGACTCCACAGTGCTTTCTCTGGGTGTGGAGAGCGTTTTATTTTTATTTGTGTGTTTGTTTGCTTATTCAGTTTTTGGATAACCTTTTCCACCATGAGTCTTTTGGAATTGTCTTAGATAATTGCATTGCTGAGAAGAACTGTCTATCAAAGACAGTCATCGCACAATGTTGCTGTTACTGTGTACAATGTTCTCCTGGTTCTGATCACTCAGCATCAGATGTTCATGCAAGTCTTTCCAGGTTTCTCTGAAATCCACCTGCTCATCATTTCTTATGGAACAATAATATTATATTATATTCACATACCACAACCTGTTTAGCCATTCCCCAATTGATGGGCATTCCTTCAATTTTTCTTTGCCACCACAAAAAGCACTGCTATAAATATTTTTATACATGTGGGGGTCTTTTTCCCTTTTTTATGATCTCTTTGGGACACAGACTTAGTAGTGGTATTGCTGGATCAAAGGATATGCACAATTTTGTAGCCCTTTGGGCATAATTCCAAATTACTCTCCAGAATGGTTAGATCAGTTCACAATTCCACCAGCAATGCGTTATTGTTCCAATTTTCCAGCATTCTTCTCCAACATTTATTATTTCCCTTTCCTGTTATGTTAGCCAATCTGATAGGTGTGAGGTGGTACCTCAGAATTGTCTTAATTTGCATTTCTCTAATCAATAGTGATTTAGAACATTTTTTCATATGACTATAGATAACTTTAATTTCTTCATCTGAAAACTGTTCATAACCTTTGACCATTTATCAATTGGGGAACTACTTGTATTTTTATAAATCTGACTCAGTTCTCCATATGTTTTAGAAATGAGGCCTTTATCAGAGACACTGGATGTAAATATTGTTTTCCACCTTTCTGCTTCCCTTCTAATCTTGACTGCTTTGGCTTTGTTTGTAGAAAAACTTTTTAATTTAATGTCATCAAAATTATCCATTTTGTATTTCATAATGTTTTGTTATTTCTGGTCATAAATTCTTCTGTTCTCCATAAATGTGACAGGTAAACTATTCTTTGTTCTCCTAATTGCTTATATTATCATCCTTTATGTCTAAATCATCTACCCATTTTGACCTTATCTGGTTATATAGTGTAAGATGTTGGTCTATGCCCAGTTTCTGCCATACTATTTTCCAGTTTTCCCAGCTGTTTTTGTCAAATAGAGAGTTCTTATCCCAGAAGCTGGAGTCTTTGGGGTTGTCAAACACTAGATTACTATTGTCATTGACTACTACATCTTGTGTACCTAACTTATGCCAGTGATCTACCACTCTATTTTTTTAGCCAGTACCAAGTAGTTTTGATGATTGCTGCCTTATAATACAGTTTTAGATCTGGTACAGTTAGGCCACCTTCCCTTGCTTTTCTTTTAATTAATTCTCTTGACATTCTGGACCTTTTGTTCTTCCAGATGCACTTTATTATTTTTTCTAGCACTATAAAATAATTTTTGGAAGCTTTATTGGTATGGCACTGAACAATAAATTAATTTAGGTAGAATTGTCATCTTTATTGTATTAGCTCAGCCTACCCACGAGCAATGGATATTTTTCCAATTATTTAAATCTGACTTTATTTGTGTGAAAAGTGTTTTATAATTGTGTTCTTATAGTTCCTGGGTTTATCTTGGCAGGCAGACTCCCAAATATTTTGTCTATATTTACTTTAAATGGAATTTCTCTTTCTATCTCTTGCTGTTGGGCTTTGTTAGTAATATATAGAAATATCAATGATTTATGTTTTATATCCTGCAACTTTGCTAAAGTTGTCAATTATGTCAAGTAGTTTTTTTTAGCTGATTCTCTAGGATTCTCTAAGTATATCATCATATCATCTGCAAAGACTGATAGCTTTGTTTCTTCATTGCCTATTGTAATTCCTTCGATTTCTTTTTCTTCTCTTATTGCTAAAGCTAATGTTTCTAGTACCATATTGAGTAATAGTGGTGATAATGGACATCCTTGTTTCACCCTTGATCTTATTGGAAATGCTTCTAGTTTATCCCCACTACATATAATGCTTACTGATGGTTTCAGATAGATGCTAATTATCATTTTAAAAAAAACTCCACAGATTCCTGTGCTCTCTGGGGTTTTTAATAGGAATGGGTGTTATATTTTCTCAAAAGCTTTTTCTGCATCTATTGAGATAATCATATGATTTCTGTTACTTTTGTTATTGATATGGTCAATTATGCTGAAAGTTTTCTTAATATTGAGTCAGCCCTACATTCCTGATATAAATCCCACCTAGTCATAGTGTTGCTGTAATCTCTTTGCTAGTATTTTATTTAACATTTTTGCATCTATATTCATTGGGGAAATTGGTCTATAATTTTCTTTCGCTGTCTTGGCTCTTCCCAGTTTAGGTATCAGCACTATATTTGTATCATAAAAAGAATATGGCAGGACATCTTCTTTGCCTATTTTCCCAAACAGTTTATATAGTATTGGAACTAACTGTTCTTTAAATGTTTGGTAGAATTCACCTGTAAATCCACTTGCTCTGGAGATTTTTTTACAGAGAGTTCACTGATGGCTTGTTTGGTTTCTTTTTCTGAAATGGGATTATTTAAGTATTTTGTTTCCTCCTCTGTTAATCTGGACAGTTTATATTTTTGTAAATATTCATCCATTTCTCTTAGATTGCCAGATTTACTGGAATACACTTGGGCAAAATAGCTCCTAATTATTTTTTTTCATTTCCTCTTCATTGGTGGCAAATTCACCCTTTTCATTTTTGATACTGGTAATTTGGTTTTCTTCTTCCTTTTTAAAAAAAATCAAATTAACTAAAAAGTTTATCTGTTTTATTGGTTTTTTCATAAAACCACCTCTTAGTTTTATTTATTAGTTCAATAGTTTTCTTAATTTCAATTTTCTTAATCCCTCCCTTGATTCTCAGAATTTCTAATTTGGTATTTAATTGAGGATTTTAAATTTGTTCTTTTTCTAGCTTTTTTAGTTGGATGCCCAATTCATTGAGCTCTTTCTCTATTTTATTCATATAAGCATTTAGAGATGTAAAATTTCTCCCTAAGAACTGCTTTGGCTGCATCCCATAGTTTTGGTATGTTGTCTCATTATTGTCATTCTCTCAAAGTTATTGATTGTTTTTATGATTTATTGTTTGACCCACTCATTCTTTAAGATTAGATTATTTTTATCTCTAATTAATTTTTAGTCTATTTTTTAATGGCCCTTTATTACATGTAATTTTTATTGCATCATGATTTGAAAAGGATGCATTTAATATCTCTGCCTTTCTGCATTTGATTGTGAGGTTTTTATGCCCTACTAGATAGTCAATTTTTGTGTAGTTGCCATGTACCACTAAGAAAAAGGCATATTCCTCTCTATCCCCATTCAATTTTCTCCAGAGTTCTTCCATATCTAACTTCTAAAATTGTATTCACCTCCTTAACTTCTTTCTTGTTTATTTTTTAGTTAGATTTATCTAGTTTTCAGAGGGGGGAGTTTGAGTTCCCCCAATAGGATAGTTTTGTTATTTCTTCCTATAACTCACTTAACTTCTTCTCTATGAATTTGGATGCTATACCACTTGGAGCATATATGTTTAATATTGCTATTACTTCATTGTCTGTGGTACCTTTTAGCAGGATGTAGTTTCCTTCTTTATCTCTTTTAATTAGATCTATTTTTTTATTTTGCTTTGTTTGAGATCAGGACTGCTACTTCTGCTTTTTAAACTTTAGTTGAAAGATACTATATTCAGCTCCAGTCTTTCACCTTTGCTCCGTGTGTATCTCTCTGCTTCAAATGTGTTTCTTGTATACAACATATTGTAGGATTGTGGTTTTTAATCCACTCTGCTATCCACTTCCCTTTTATGGGAGAATTCATCCCATTCACATTCACAGTTATGATCACTGTGTCTTTCTCTCTATCCTATTTTCTTAACCCTGTTCATACTTTTCTCTCTCCTTTCTCCCATTTCATTCTCACTAGTGTTTTTTTCTGGCTATAGCTTTCCTCAATCTGTCCTCCCTCCTATCCACCACCCTCTTCCTTTGCTTTCTCCTTTCCCCTCCTACTTCCTATAGGGTAAGTTAAATTTCTATACTTGAGAATGTTATTCCCTCTTTGCGTCAAATCCAATGACAGTATGGTTCCAACAATGCTTGCTTTCCTTCCTTCTTTCCCTTTATTGTAATAGGTCTTTGTGCCTTTTCATGTAAGTCATTTACCCTTTTCTGTCTCCTTCTTTCCTCTTCTCCCAGTACAATCCTTTTTTTAATCCCTTAATTAATTTTTTTAAATCACCACATCAAAGTCAAGTTATACCCACACCCTCTGTCTACATATACCTTCTAAATGTCATAATAAAGATGTAGTTCTCAAGAATTACAAGTATCATCTTCCCATATAGGGATGTAAACAGTTTCACCTTATTGAGTAATATTTTTTCTCTTTCTTGTTTACTTTTTTATGCTTCTCTTGAGTCCTGTATTTGAAGATCAAATTTTCTGTTCAGCTCTGACTTTTTTATCAGGAAAGTTTGTAAGTCCCCTATTTCACTGAATGTCTATCTCCTCCCCTCAAAGATTATGATCAGTTTTGCTGGGTAGTTAATTCTAGGTTGTAATCCAAGCTCTTTGTCCTTCTGGAATATCATATTCCAAGTCTTCTGATCCTTTAATGTAGAAGCTGCTAGGTCCTATGTAATCCTGACTGTGGTTCCATGGTATCTAAATTGTTTCTTTCTGGCTGCTTGTAGTATTTTCTCCTTGACCTGATAATTCTGGAATTTGGCTACAATATTCCTTGGAGTTTTCATTTTGGGATCTCTTTTAAGAGGTGATTGGTGGATTCTTTCAATGACTATTTTACCCTCTGAATCTAGGACCTCAGGGTAGTTTTTCCTTGATAATTTCTTGAATAATGCTGTCTAGGCTCTTTTTTTTGATAATGACTTTCAGGCAGACCAATAATTTTTAAATGATCTCCCTTCAATCTATTTTCTAGGTCAGTTGTTTTTTCAATGAGGTATTTTACATTTTTTTCTATTTTTTCATTCTTTTGATTTCATTTGATTTATTTTTGATGTTTTATAGAGTCATTAACTTCTACTTGTCCAATTCTAATTTTTAGGGAATTGTTTTCTTCAGTTAGCTTTTGTACTTTCTTTTCCATATGGCCAATTATATTTTTTTAAGGAATTGTTTATCTCCAAGCTATTGACCCTCTCTTGCATATATCTCATTTCTTTTCCCAATTTTTCTTGTACCTGTCTTATTTAATTTTAAAAATCCTTATTGAGCTCTTCAAGAAAAGTTTGGGCTTGAGACCAATTCATATTCCCCTTTGAGGTTTTGGATGTAGGTATACTGACAATGTTGTCTTCTTCTGAGTCTGTGTTTTGATCTTCCCTTTCCCATAGAAACTGTTCATGGTCAGTGTTCATTTTTACTTTTTGCTCATGATGTTTGCCTATTTCCTATCTTTTAAAGTTTGAACTCTGATTCTAGGGCAGAGGGGGCACTGTCCCAAGTTACTTGTGCTGGGGGTCAGGGGTCTGGTCACAGGTTTTGTGTGCTAGGGTCTCAGGTGCTGGCAGCTGGAGACTTTTTTGTGCATAGTAGGTTCTGATAATTCTTTATATTCTGGTTTTGTTGTAATTTCATCTACTTCATTTGTTATTTGGGTTGATTTGATTTTCTGTCCTTTTCTTTATAATCAGATTGGCTAAAGGTGTTTCAATTTTCTTAGTATTTTCAAAGAATCCAGTTTTAGTTTTGTTTATATTTATATAGTCTTTTTGTTTTCCAGATTATCTATTTCTCTTTTAGTTTTCAACATTTCTTCTTTTGTTTTTATTTTGCATTTACTTCTTGGTTTTCTATTTAAAAAAAAATAAAAATTGTCTATTCAGTTCTTTAATGTCATCCTCTTTCATTTTGTTAATGTGTGTTATTAGAGATTGTTGGAAGTATGACTAACACCAGTACTCTCTTAGTTCAGGTTCAATGTTGAGATGAAATGAAGCACATGCTTTTAATAGGAGCATTTAAAAAAAGAGGAAGTTTATTTTCCCCTTTCACAATAAGAAATTACAACAAGGACACAGTGGCCCTTCGTTTCTCTGGATGCAGGTCCCCTCATCTCCATCTGGAAACATATCTGGTCAGTAAATCATCAGTTTGTTTCAGGCATCTACTAAATATTAAAGGCCTTGCTTCTTAACCGGGCAGCTGCATGAGGGAAGTTGGGGCTGAAGGAAGTTGCTTCAGGAAATACCGATCCTATCACATGCCTCCCTTTGGTGGTAAGAGCCTAAGGATGTTCTAGAGGATTTTCTAGCATTTAAATGCTTACAGGGTTTTTACTATTTAATCCTCCAGTCATGGATAGTGTATTAAGAGATGGAAAAAGGGGGAAAGGGGAAAAAATTAAAACAGAACAAAAATGTGAAGGAAAACAAAAGCCAATAACCCTAGATCTTTTTTTCCTCTTTTGGAAGGACTAAGCCTCAAGTTTTTTACAGGACAGACCTGGCAGCATGGGCCATACTAAAAAAGGGGAACAGAAATTAACCAAGCTCCCCCCAAAAATGTGGAGGAGCACAAAAACCAAAAGCTCTTTCCCTTTCCCTTCAGAAAGACGAAGTCTCAGAAACTCACAGTCCAAGCCATGTGATGACATCTTTGTAGTTTACGTTGGATTTCTTTATGAAAAATGGTCATGATGAACCAGAGTCACACTGAAAACAGCAGAGCCACCGTATAGATGATGATGCTTCTAGGATAGTCACAGATTTTTTTTTTCCTTTTTGGAGGGAGGAGGGCAGGGCAATTGGGGTTAAGTAACTTGCCCAAGGTCACACAGCTAGTAAGTGTTATGTGTCTGAGGTCGGATTTGAACTCAGGTCCTCCTGACTCCAGGGCCAGTGCTCTATTCACTGCACCACCTAGCTGCCCTAGTCACAGATTTCTTTTTCTGATGTGAGGTGGTGATGATGAACAGGAGCAAGTACAGGAGCATCAAGGCCTCTGCCCACACGCTTGTGACACAGTCAACAGTCTGTCATCCTCTATCAGAGTCATCTGCACTAAAATTGCCAAGAAGCCCTAACCTCTCACAGACAACTGTCCCAGGATCTAAACTGACATCAGTGCTTTGCCTGTAATTTCCCACCTGCCAAACCATTCCCCTCCATGAGAATTCCATCAAGGGAATGATACCAAATCTTTGCCCTTTTCATCAGTCAGTTAATATGCATGGATTAACCTCCTCTGTGCCAGGCACTACTGCACTAAGTGCTGGGGGTACAAGAAAGGCAAAGAACAGCCTCTGATCTCAAAGAACTTGCAATCTAGTGGATGAGACAACAAGCAAACAATAAACTATATGCAGGAAAAATGGGCAACAATTAATAGGGGGGTGCCAATATGGCAGAGTAAGCAGTAAATCACTGTCCTTTCCCTTATTGACCTATGGGGGGGAGGGGGAACAGAAAATAGAGCCCCAGGAAAAATCCTGGAACAGTCTTTTAGCCTGAAAAGATTGGAGGATCAGCAAGAAATGTCTGTCTCTTTTGGGTAAAAGGGGAGCGAATCCCAGGACAGGAAGAGTCCCAGTAGGCCAGCAACAAGTCTCATCTCAGCAAACCAGTGGGAGTCCTTGAGTCCCAGGGTGGGAAGCAGGCAAATGCTAACACCAGGACCCCCCATATGCCTTAGCATAGCCAGGACAACTAGCAAACTCCAGCTCAGAGAAGCACCACGTGTACGGTGCAGCCTTGACTAGACAGGCATCTAGCAGCCAGACCTCCACAGACTTCAAGTGCAGCCCAGGATGGGAGCTTCCTCCAGCGGCCAGAGCCTCACATGCTTCAGTGTAGTCCTGGGGAAATGCAGAAAAACGCCACCTGGCCTCAGTACATGCCAGACACCACCACTAGGAAGGACCTCAGCTTAGCACCCAATAAATATGTAAGTAAAAAAAGATGTCCATTCTCCCTGATATTAATGGATATATTTCTAGAAATATTAGCAATAGCAATAAAACAAGAGAATGAAAACAAAGTCATAAAGACTGGCAAAATGGAGATAAAACTATCCCTATTTGTTGAGAAAAATGAAGATTTATTTAGAAAATCTTAGGGGGAGGTAGAGTCAAGACACTGGAGCTGCAGGAAGAAGTGCTACAGCCTAGCTTCCCTGCCAAAACTCCTCCACAAAGAAAATGTACTAGACCAAATCCTAACTGGCAATTCTGAAAAAAGTCACAGTAAATAAGTTTTTTCTAGCCCAGATTAGGAGCTTGAAAGAGAGGTCTGCAAAATGGGGAGTCAGTCTGGTCAGGAGCCTGCCATATTTGCAACATTTCAGTACCCAGGTAATGAAAGAGAGCTGAGAATGGCCATCAGGACAGAAGGACTAGAGAAATAAGAGATCCCAGGGGTCCCTGAATAAGTGCACAGTGCAGAAACTATGCTGATTGGCAGCTCTGTTGCCTACTCCCCAGTTCTAGGTCAAAGAGCCAAGATGGACTGAGGAGGGGATCTATGCCTAAGAGTCAGTCATGGACTCTAGCTATTGAGTAAGGAACAAGTTCAGAAGCAAAGAGTAGCTGTGAAGCTTTGATTCAAGAAGAGTAGGGACTCAGTTCTAGCCTCCAGCCTAGCATGGCAGTTTGCAATAGAATCACCAGGGCAAGAATCCTAGACTTAAGGGATCAATTTGCTGTGAACATGCAAAAGGGTCAGTGGTCTAAGAATCACTTGATTCTAGCAGCAGTCCACTGAAATTTCCAACCAGAGATAAGCTGACAAATCCAAACCTGGGTCAGAAACTTGCTGAACTCAGACCAGAAGGGCAATGAGTAGACTTTGCCCCAGATCACATCACTTTGGGAACAGTGAAAGCTTGCAGGTCCTCAACACAAGCTGGGAAAGCAGCAGAAGTAGGCAAGGGAAAAAAAAATAGCTTGGTCCAGATCCCCCACACTCCATAAGTACAAAGAATCCAGCCCCTAGTATAAAGTCCAAAGTCAAGATAAGCTGGAAAAATGAAAGGGAAAAAAGAATTTTACCATAAAGAGCTATTATAACGACAGATAATCTTAAGACATAAGCCTGGATAAAGAGAATGATTCCAAAATATCTATAAGCAAAGCCTCAAAAAAATTGCAGCTAGGACACTAATCCGACCAGACTATCTGAAAGAAACAAAGCAAGATGAGCACCTAGGTGGCACAGTGGATAGAACACTGGCCCTGGAGTCAGAAGGACCGGAGTTCAAAATCCAGCTGAAGAATTTGGAACAAGAGGTACAAAACCTTACCCAAGAAAATAAATCCTTGAAAATTAAAATTGACCAAATAGAAGCTAATGACTCCTTGAGACATCAAAAATTATTTTTAAAAATCAAAAGACTAAAAGAAATAGAGAAAATGTGAGATATATCATAGCAAAAACAACAGATGAGGAAAACATATTGAAGAGAGATAATTTAAGAATCCTTAGACTACCTGAAAGAAATGAACAAAAATAAAAGAACTAAACAGCATATTTCAAGAAATCATAAAAGAAAATTACCCATATCTCTTAGAACCTGTAGGAAAAGTGAAAATAGAAAGAATGCACCTGCCACCTCCCAAAGGAAACCCCAAATGAAAATTTCCAGTAACTTCATAGTCAAAATCCAAAGCTTCCAGATTAAAGGGGGAAAAAACTGTAGCCAGAAAGAAGAATTCAAGTATTGAGGAGCCACATTCAGGATCACATACAATTTAGCAATCACTACTATAAAGGAGTGGAGGGCTTGGAAATGTAACATTCCAGAAGGTAGAAGATAGAGGCTTTCAACCAAGAATAACTTACCAGGAAAACAGTATAGTACCACAGCAAAAAACAAAAAATAAGTAAAAATGGATCTTTAATGAAATAGAAGATTTCTAAGCATTTCTGATGAGAAGTTAAGAGTTATGAAGAAACCTTGAAAAGAAAATACAGGAGTCAAGAGACATAAAAAGGTAAATATGCTGTGAAAGACTTAATTATTTTGATCAAGATAATGATCCAAGACAATTCCAAAAGACCCATAATGAAAAATGCTATCTACCTCCAGAGAGAGAGATGATGGACTCTGAATGTAGATTGAAGCATACTTTTTTTACTTTATTTTTCTTGTTTTACTTTTTGTCTGTTTTCTTTTACAAATGGCTAATATGAGAATGTTGTTTGCAAGAACTTCACATATATAATCAATATCAAAATGTTTGTCTTCTCAAGGAGGAGGTAGGACTGGAAGGGAAGGAGAGACTTTGGAACTCAACATTTTAAAAAATTAATGTTAAAATATTTTTTACCTGTAATTGGGAAATATGTAGTGAAATAGATAAAAATAATTTTAAAAAACCTTTAAAAAGGGTAAACATGAATGAGCAATCATGAGGGATTAAACAAAGTTAAACTAATTACTGATTATATTCATAAATGGGGAGATGATACATACAGACAGTTGTTTTATGTAAATTCACATTATACAGATTCGACTTTACCTACAGAATTCTGAAAGAAATCTACATACAAAAAACCCCCCTCAAACCAATGTTAACTTTATTGTAGAGTACTGTGCTCTCTCTTTTTTCCTCCCCTTCAGTTTGGTGTTTGAAGCCTCTGAACTCCCCACCAAACCAAACCAAACCAATCCAAAAAACCCTAAAAAACAACACTCCCAGGAAAAACTGAAGAAGGACCTGGTGGTACTATCTTTCCTTGGACATGGCTTGAGACCTCGGGAGCCAAGGGAGAACTTTGCTCCAGATCTTTGCGCTGCCTAGCCACCTGCATGCCTGTCAGCCCACTTGTCTGTCTTTTGTCCCTAGGCTTTCTAGGCCCTCAGTCTAATTAGATTTCCTCTAAAACTCCAAGTGATAAGGGGTTACACGTATGGTCTCCCCATTAAAAAACGTAAATAGTTTTAACCTTGTTTATTCCCTTACGATTTCTCCCTCATCTTTACCTTTTATGTTTCTCTTCAGTCCTATATTTTAATGTCAAATTTTCTATTCACTGCTGGTCTTTTTATCAAAAATGTGCAGAAGTATATTTCATTAAAGGTTCATTTCCTGCCCCCACCACCAGTAGTATCATACTGAGTTTTCCTTGGTAGATTATTTTTTATTATAATCCTAGATCCTTCGTCTTTCAGAATCATATGCCAAGCCCTCTATTAGTCATGGCTGCTAAATTCTGTTTGATCCTGACTGTGGCTGTGAGGTTCTTGAGTCCTTTCTTTCTGGCTACTTCAAAGAGCCAGGATTTCTCCTTGATCTGGGAGTTCTGGATTTTGGCTATAATGTTCTGTGCAGTTTTCTTTTCTTTTTTTAGGAGACGACTGGCAAATTTTTTCAATGTCTACTTTGCACTCTTGGTCTAAGCTATTTGGGCAGTTTTCTTTATGATTTCTTGAAGTATGTCTGGGATCTTTTTTTTCTTCTTTTTTTGCTTATGGCTTTCAGTTAGTCTGGTTAATCTTAAACTATTTCTCCTCAATCAATTTTTCTGATCAGTTTTTTTTCCTAGAATATATTTAACACTTTCTTCTATTTTTTCAGTTTTTTAAACTTTATTTTATTATTTCTTTATGTCTCATGGAGTCATAAGTTTCTATTTGGTTAACTATAATTTTCAAGTAGTTCAGTGACATTTTCTACCTCTTTTACCAAGCTGTTCTTTTTTTTCATAATTTTTTTGCACAGTTCTTAATTCTCTCCCTATTTTTCCCCTACTGCTCCCATTTGGTTTTAAAAATCATTGTTTAACTCTACTAAATCTTTAACTCTTATAGGAATTCTTGTTGGGCTTGTGTGCAATCTGCCTTTCTCTTTGAGTCTTTGCTTGTAAACGTTTTCAAGTCACTGTCTTCTATGTTTGTGCCTTGGGCTGTCACAAGAGCTAGTAGCTCTTTTATTATCAGGTTCTTTTTTGTTGTTGTTCATTCTTCTAGCCTACTTTTTGCCTTTGGACTTCATGATAGTGTTGGGATATGCTCAGTTCTGGGTGGGGGCATGTTTAACCTGAACTTCTGTCCTTTTATGTCCTTCAGCTTTCTCTTCATAGCTCATTGTGGGAACTTGCAAGTTTTTAGTGCTCCCAAAGTTGTGCAATCTGGGGAGAGGTCTGTTCACTGACTTTCTGGTTTGAGCTCTGCAAGTTCCTGAACTAGGCTGACTTCTGTTGTCTTGTGTGTGATTGAATTTCAGGAGACTGCTATAGGAGTCAGTCATTGCTAGCCCACTGGGACATTGCTGCAAGTTCAGAGCAACAGAATTGCTGACTCCCCTTAGTCTTAGTCTCTTACTCTGATTATTTAAAGGCCCAGCTCTGCTTCTGGGCTCAGAGCCACACAACTGTGTTTCTGGAACTTGTTCATTGCTCAGTATTCAACAAAGCCCCATGCTTGCTAGTGAGTGCGCCTCTCTCCCCTGGATCCTGTGACTCCAAACTGGTTTATGGGCAACTGTGCAGCTGTTCCTTCTCTTACAGCTAGTTCAGGGTCCCTTGGAATCTCTTTCAACCCTGGTACTGTTTCATGTCCCTTTCTATCCCTGGGCACTGGAATTCTCCTTATCCCTGCTGCCACTGCTCTAACCATGATGTACTCCCTGCTGAACTCTACTACAGTATCTAAAGAGCCCATATTTCCAATTTCCAAATAGCACATTATATTAATTATAAGGTCTTTAGTGAGACTACTGAATAGACATTTCACATTCTCTGTGGATTGCACTGAGCAATTCTGCACTGACCATGGAGAGTTGGCAAAGTCAGAATTTCCTGTTAAGCCCAGGTATTATTTTAGTTCTCTAGTTACAGGATTTTACTCTTGGTGGTTTTTTTTTTTCTTTCAAAAATCAGCTCGTAAGGCAACTTTCTTCATTTGGACAGCAGGTGCTTGCTTCACTCTGGAACTCTTTACACTCACAAAGTAAAATCCAAAGCTAGAAACATTCAGTTCTCAGGACAGTAGTCAATGACCTGTGCTAATAATAGGAAATGGCAGGTGAAAGACACCAAGAATAAGGGCATGTAGGGACCACAGTTTCAGGATTACTTGTGTAAGCATATCTCCCAGTGCCACCTGCAGCTGCTACAAGATGCTGTTATTGATGTGGGAAGCAAAGGGGGAAGAAAATTCTCCCTATTTTGCTGGAAAACTTGAAACTAGGGAGAAGATTCCAAAAGAGGTGAAACCAGTTTCATAGCTGATTCTTATAGGCTTCAGAGGCCATCAATGCAATTTGCCATTGGTGCAGTGGATAGAGTACAGGACCTGGAGTCAAAAAGATGTTAGCTCAAAATTAGCTCTCAATCACTTACTAGCTGTGTGATCCCAGCAAGTCCCTCTGTCTCCCTCAGTTTCCTCAACTGTAAAATGGTGATAATAATAGCATTTCCTCATAGGATCAAATGAGCTAATATTCTGTAAAGTGCCTAACAGTGCAAAGTTGTGAGGATCAAATGAGATACTATCTGCAAAGTGCTGAGCATGGCGCTTGACAGACAGTAGGTGCTAAATAAATACCAGTACTCTTTCCCTCTCTCCTCCTGTAATTTAATGTCTTGAGAGAGGGGCATTGGGGCATTGAGAGGTGAAGCGATTTGCCCAAGGTTATATAATATGTATCAGAGTCAAGACATAAACCCAGGTATTCTTGATTCAAAAGCGGTATTGCTAGATCCAAGAGTATGAACAGGTTAGTAACTTTTGGGGTTCCAAGTTACTTTCCAGAATGGTTGGACATAGCTCAACCAACAATGTATCATTTTGTCTGTTTTCCCAAAGCCCCTCCAACATGTCTTTTTCTTGCTTTGTCATCTTTACCAATTTAGGGTGTGAGACGATGCCTCAGATTTGCTTTATTCATAATTCTTTAATTATTAATGATTTGGAGGGATTTTTACATAGCTATTGAGAGCCTCCCTTAGTAACTGCTTGTTCATATCCTTCAACTATTTACCAACTGAGTAATGGCTCTTATTCTTATAAAATCGAATCAATTCCTTTTACAGTTTAGAAGAGAGACAGAGAAATTTGCTGCAAAGATTTTTTTCTATTTACTGCTTCCCTTCTAATCCAAGTTACATTGATTTTGTTTGTGCAAAAACTTCTAAATTTTATATAATCAAAATTGCATATTTTATCTTTTGTGATCCTATCCCTTGCCCATAGATCTGAAAGGAAATTTCTTCCCTGTTCCTCTCATTCATTAATGATGTGACCTTTTATAGCTAAGTCATGTATCAATTTGAAGCTAATCTTGGTGTATGATGTGAGATTATAGCTCTAAACCTAGTTTTGGACAAACTTGCTTTCCAGTTTTCCTACCAGCTTTTGTTGAATGAACAAGTCCTTACTACAGCACTGGGATTTTGTGGTTTATCAAACATCAGGATACTAGACTGATTCATTTCTATATACTGTGTAACTAATCTGTTTACCTCAGTACCCATCAGGATCCCTCTGATTAGGAGAAGGGGAGAGCTCCTCCAAGAAGTCCCATTTAAAGAGAGGATGTATGCTAACCATCTTTTCATTTCCCACCCAGCTGCCCTTCTCGGAACTTCTCCATCATGCTCCTTATGCAGAATAACTTTCTTCCCCCTTTTTCAGCTTCCTTTTGTGTACTGTCTTCCCTGTTAGACTGTAAACTCCTTGTGGGCAATGACTATCTTTCTTTTATTATATTTTTTAAATTTTTAAAAATTAATTTGTTTATTTACTTTTAGTTTACATTATTCAGTTCCACAATCCCTTGAGTTTCAAATTTTCTCCCCCTCTCTCTTCCCCACCTTTCCCCCCCCTCCATGGCAGCATGCAGTCAAACACTTAATCTACAAATACCTTCACGTTAAACATTGGTCACCTTGTAAAGAAGGATTATAACCAGGGGAATGAACAATGGGGAAGAGGAAAGAAAACAAGAAAAAGAAAGTGAGCAAGCAGTTTGCTTCAGCCTGCATTCAGATTCTGCAGCTCTTTCTCTGGACGTGGAGGTCTCTTCCCACCATTAATCTTTTGGGGCTGAATGACCATCTTTCTTTTTCTTTTTAGTATCCCAGTCCTCGGCACATCCCGGCATGTAGCAAGCATTTCATAAATGTTTATTGACAGACTATTCCTGTAATCAACTTTGTCAATTTGTTGTTGTTGTTGTTTTGCTTGAGGGGGAAGGCAGGGCAATTGGGGTTAAGTGACTTGCCCAAGGTCACATAGCTAGTAAATGTTAAGTGTCTGAGGCTGGATTTGAATTCAGGTCCTCCTGACTCCAGGGCCAGTGCTCTATTCACTGCACCATGTAGCTGCCCCCAATTTTTAAAAATATTTCTAATTTTTAACCAGTACCAAATCATATCGACTGCTTTGTAGTGTAGTTTGAGCCTTGGAACTTCAAGGTTTCCTTCATTCTCATTTTTCAATGATTCTCTCCTCAATTTGTTTTCCTAGTCATTTGTTTTTGATATGATATAAATAACTTTTTCTTCTATTTTTTCAGTCTTTTGACTTTATTTTTGTATTTCATGTCTCATGGAGTCATTAAATTCTATACTGTATACTTAATTTTCAAGGAGTCTGTTATTTGGATGAGGTTTTGTACCTCTTTAGTAAGTTGTTAATTCTCCTTTCAATCTTTCTTCATAAGTTCAGTTCTTTTTCAACTTTTCCCTCTAGCATTCTAATTTCATTTATAATATAATTAAAAAAAACATTTTCTTGATTCTCGCTGAATATTTCCAAGATTCTAGTTCACCCTGTGGCAAGCTGCATTTTTCTTTGTAGCTTTGCTTATAGTGGTTTTGGATTTATTTTTTTCTTCTGGGTTTGTGTTGGGAACCCTTAACACCATAATTTTATATTGTGAGAGTCTTTTATTTTTATTTAGTCTTCCAGCCTTAATTTACAAATTGAAAGGTTTTTGTATTAGGGCCAGGCTCTTCTGGATGGAATATCAGTGTCTTAATTGGTCAACTTTTATATATTCTGGAGTCCTGCTGGTGTTTTCTCTGGATATCAAATGCTGTGTTCTTCAAAGATGCTATCAAAGGTGCTTCAGCCTGGGAGTGTGTCATCTTTCAGTGTGTTCTAAGCAGTCTGATCTAAGACAAAGCCTGAATGCTGCCCTCTTGGTCTGTTTTACAAATTCCTAATCCCAGTCTGAGTCTGGACAACATAACCTTGGGCTTACCCCTTGTTGGAGCTTCAGCAAATTGCTTCTGGTCCTAGACCCTGTCAGTGGACTGTAAGGCTCTGATAATTCAGAAAGGCAGATCTACAGGTTCCCTGAGTCTGAGCTCCCTGCCCTGACCCCATAATGCCTCATAATGGGATGGGGGCTGAATCTTAGACCTCATTTTGGAGTCAGTGTCATACAGTTCCTGCATGTTTCTGTTCTTGCTCTTTGCCCAATACACAGCTTCATGCCTAGTTTAAGTTGGATCTACTAGATAACTAACCAGTTATAATTAACCCTTTGCCCTCAAACAGGGTCACGAGTTAGCTCCATACTTAGCTGTAAGTTTCTACCTAAATCTGGATCTTCCCATCTAAGTTGGATCTGCAACCCAACTTGAGAGTCAGAACTCCATAGCTTCAGGCTGGGACTGTTCTTGCTTCCTGCAAGATATATAGGGTCAGGCCCAATCCCTCTTAGACCCATGACCATTCCTTGCTGTGGAAAACAGCCCCAGAGTGGCTCATATCTTGCTACAAGTCTCTTCCTAAGTCTATAAGTGGATCTGTAGCTCAGCTTTGAGGTCCAAAAAGATGCTAGCTGGCTCTTATTCCTGCTCGCTAGGCTAGAAAACTGACAGTATTTTGTTGCTGGATTTTCTGATCAACATTTTGTCTAGTGCTCTCCTTAGATCTTTGTTGGGTAGCTGTGGAGGAGTGCTAGGCTGTACTGATTCCTCCTACTCCATCTTGGCTGGTTCTTTGCATGTAGTATCATCCTAGAAGAATGTAAGCTCTTTCTCTTCTTTTTTTTGGAGGCAATTTTTTTGGAGAGGTTTAGTGACTTGCCCAGGGTTACACAGCCAGTAAGTGTCTGAGGCCATACGTGAACTCACGTCGTCCTGACTGGAGCTGGTGCTCTATCTACTATGCCACTTAACTGCCCTGGAATGTAAGCTTCTTGACAGCATTTGTATCCCCAGGACCAAATACAGTGCCTAGCAAATAACAGGTGCTGATAAATGCTAAATAAATAAAAAAGCTTTTAAACTCAATAAAAAAAGACCATACATTAGTATCCCTTCATGAAAAGTGATACAGTTAATAAACTAAAGGGCGGCCTTGGAGTCAGGAACTCTATGGTTCACACCTGGCACTTGACCGCATACTAGGCTTGTGAGCAACGGAAGTCACTCAACTTCTGAGTGCCCTAGGCAACTCTAAAAGCATAAGTTTTAGGTGGGGGCAGTTTCCACACAGGGAATTCATTTCTAGATGAAATCAAAAGTTTGGAACAAAAATGAATTCTTTCATGTAGGTTTACTTAAAAACAAAACCAACGCTTTACATCAGAAAGTTTGTTGTTCTAGGAATGTTACCAAAGTGGGGAGGGCCCTAACCAGTCTGTATGGCCTATAATGTATACATATGTGTGTATAGATGGACTAATGCATTTTTAAAAACAAATAAAGAACTCAGTGGAAAAGCTGACAGTGAGTCACAAAGACTTATACTGATTAGAATGGAGTACTGATGAATGGAAAGGGCAGAAGTGGTACGAGCAAGAGATGAAAGAGGTAAAAAGGAAGTCCTTAATTAGTAGCTTCAACCCAGTCTGCAGAACTCTGAAGAAAGATATAGTCAAAATAATATTGAGTAAACTAACAATGCTGACATTGAAGAGTGAAGGAAGTAAATCAGGAGAAAAGAAGCTAACGTTATCATTGCAAAAGAAAGCTGGCAGGCAGACTGGGACAGGAGCCTGGATGGGTACAACCATGCCAAGACATTCAGGTTGCAAAAGAGAATAAAGAGAGGGGATAGAGAAAGAGAAAGATAGAACTGAAATATTTCAGAGGGAAGTAAAAGGGTGTGGCAACTTTTGGGGGAGGAAGTCATAGTTGATGTTCTGCTGATATATGGGAAGTAGGAAAAAAAATAACATGCAACTTCTGGATCTAGTTGAAAACGAGAACTTGGCTGAACTGCTTTGTCCTTGAAGTTATGCAGAAAGAAAGTATCTCAGGGCAGATGTGTTCCAGGGGCGTTTCTGTGAAAGTAACTACAAAAGGCTGCTTTGTGATTATTTGCTCAAAGTAGTACGATTTTGTGCAATGAACAGTGACACACGTACTTTGCTTTAGCCAAAGTGGGCAGACAACTGACAGTCTATCCACTTTCCTTGCACCACTGTCTGTCCTATTAAGCCTTCCTTGATCCCCTTAGTCAATAAAGCTCCTTATGCTCTTCACCTTCACCCTTTGGACCACTAACGGCACTTGGTCTGCACCTCTTTCACACTTAGCTCTTAGTATTGTATAGTTTTTTTATGTTTGTGTCGTATTCCTTTTACAAAGTGTAAGCTTCTTGAGGACTAGAAAGGTTTTATTTAATCTTTGTATTTCTTCTTGCTCACTTCCCTTTTCCTGTGGAAGCCATAACCATGTTCCTAGTCATACAAGCTCAGAGTCATCCTCCATTCCTCACTCTCCATCCCTCTCTAATCATTTGCCAAATCTCATTAATTCTACTGCATCACTTATAATCATCCTTTTCTCTCTAATCTTTTAAACTATGACTCTAATTGAAGTACTCATCACCTCTTGCCTGGACTATTGAAATAGGCTCCTAATCAGGCTCTTTGCTTCCAGTCTCTCCCTTCTTCAATCCATCTTCCATATAGCTGCCAAACTGATATTCCTAAAGGAATCTCTAATTCCTGACCACTGACTCCCTATTGCCATTAGGATAGAATATAAAGTCCTCTGGTGTACAAAACCCTTCACGATCTAACTCTAAGCTACCTCTCCAGGTATAATATTACACATTACTCTTTATAATATCTAATTCCCAGACAAAAATCACCTACTTGTTGTTGGGGAAGAGGCACTAGAGCTGGCATTTATGTCTTCACATACACGTGGTGCTGCTTCAGTGTCCTGACCAAGCTACTAGTGCTAACCATTCATCCTACACACTGATGGTCCAACAGTCTTTTTTGAAATTTGGTCAGTAATATATAATTTAATATATATTTAATTAGTTATTAGTATATATCATATAATATTATAACACATCATATGCAATTAATATCTATAATTAATCTATAACTGGGTCAGTAACAATAATTGAAACACCAGCACCACACTGTTGGGACCCCGGTCAGTTCCCCAAGGCACGTACAGGACGCTGGGACAGCCTTTTCTTAGCGCTGAGAATTTAAGGCCAAGGGCTACTGTAGCAGGGGACTCTACCCGGCTTCCCAATTTCGGAATTTCCTCGGCATTAAGACAGCTGCAGGCGGATGACTGAGACGCCGGGGCGCCCGAGGGCGGGCTCCCGCGGGATTTGACCCGGAATTGGGCGTGGCCTTGTCGGCTCGCCCAGAGCTCACAAATTCGAAGCGCTTTCAGAAGCACGTGAGCCTCCGGAACACACTTGTTTACAGAGGTGGGGCGGCCTTCCTCCCGGATAAAAAGCGAAACTCCCCGAAATCGGGGTGAGGGTATTGCCCGGGCTCCTGCGTTGGGGCTGCAAACAGAAAATCGGGGAGAGGGGCCTTTCCCCCTAAAGCTAAAGCAGAATTAACGGGGAATTCTGAACCCCGGAGTCTCCGCTCCCTTCCCCGGGTAAACCGGCCCTTCGGGGCCCCGTCCTAACACGGGGCGCGCCGACATTCCTTTTACCTCGGGCACACAGGGCCTAAACACAGATTTTCTCTTTCCTCTCGGGCTAAAGCACGTTAAAGCTTGGATGCTTTTTCCACGACTTCGCCCCCCGGGGCGCGGGCCAAGCCGGCAGTCTGGGTCGGGATCGGGGAGCGGGCGCGAGGCCGAGCTGGAGGCCGTGAATAGCCCCGGCGTCGCCCCGAACTGGCGGGGGGGGGGTGGTGTTCCTCTCCCGCTGCTTCCTCTTCGTCGGGCGGGGCCGGGGAAGCGGGAAGGCCACGGGGAGAGGCCGAAGGATGGACCAGGGCGCGAGGCCAGCCCAGAGGCACTTCCTCTCCCCCACCCGTGCCCTCGGCGCCGGAACCTCCCTCCCCCTACGTCCTACACTACGCTCTCTTCCCCACCTAGATCCCTGAAGCGAAGCCCGTGGGCAAGCGCATTCCCGAAAGAAGGGCGGGGGGAGCGCTCGGGGAGGACGCAACCAATAGCACGGTGCGCGCCAGGGGAAAGGGGCGAGAGCAGCACAGGCGGTCTGGGAACCGGACTGGGGGCGCGTGCGCGAAACCGAGGAGGCGGGGTGAGCTGCCCTGCAGAGGCCGCGATGGCCGCTAGGAGGCGCATGCGCTTTGGAGGTGTCCGGGCGGGCCTCGGGGACAGAGGCGGCGACGGCGGCGGCGGCGGCGGAGGAGGAGGGTAGGGGTGCCGCTGGGGGCCGGGCCGGTGTTTACACAGAGGAGGCGAGCGGGGGTGGCCGGGAGAGGACCCAGAAGCCCGGCACGATGGTCATGGCGCATTTCGTGGAGAGTTTCTGGGTAGGAGAAGGAGCTGGCGGCGCCCGGGAGGGAAGGAGGGGACAGGAGCCGGTCGGTCGGGTTCAGCGTCGACGTTTGGAGGCGGGAGCCGCGGCGATGGGGAGCGCCCGGCCCGGGCTCGGCGCGGAGGGGGCTCCCGGCTCCGGCCCCGGCCCAGCGGCGGAGGGAGGGAGGGAGGAAGCAGCCCCGGGCTCGCCGCCCCTCTCTGGCTGTCACCGGGCAAGGCTGCGCCCGGGGCTGGGGGGGGGGACAAAGCGCCACAGGGCGGGGGGCGGCGGGGGGCCACCTCGGGGACTCCCCCGGGCACAGCCCCGAGGGCTTGGGCCATCACCCCCTCCCCCCATAGCAGAGCCCGGACCCAAAGAGAGGGAGGGCGCTCCCCCCACCCCCATCTCCGGGCCAGCCCCCTCCTCACCCCCTGCGCACCCCGCCATTGCCTGCTCAGCCTACCCTCTGCCCACCCCATCCCAGCGAGGTCCACTGCTTTGCCCACTGCGTCGCCCTCTGGGCCTATTCACCAAAAAAGGGGGGAGGTTCTAAAAAGTTGAAATGTTCCTATCTCAGCTTCAGCGCAGCGAGACCCCCCCCTTCTCCCTCCTTCGTTCCCGTCGCGCCCCCCCTCCGAGCCCTTCGTGTTAGACAGAGATTGTTGGGGAAAAAGCCCCTTCCCCGTCTCCCGTTCCCGAGTCTGCGTGTGTTTTCCTGCAGTTATTGTTTGCGGGATTGGGAAGTAGGTTCAGCCGTACACAGGAAAGCGGCGTGTTTACCGCAGAAACCGAGATGGATCCCACTTTGTACACCCCTGTGCCAGCTACGGACAGAAATGCCGTGTCCGTGAAAGCTCTGGGGTCCTGCAGATACTGAATTAACCTGGGGTAGCAGAACGGTCAGCGCTGTGGTCTGAGTCTGTGTTCAAACTTGAGTGTTTAACTTGTACTCTTCCTTTCCGAATGCCAGGAGTTTATAGAACTTTGAACAACTGTTGCTGTTCCTAAATTTTTCTTCCCCCAGAAGCATTGTAAAACCTAGCTGTTAGGTTGTGAAAAGGCAGTTTATAAGCCAGTATTCTCTTCCCAAAAGACCAAATTTTACGTGAAAATTTAAGTTGTTATAAACATATTACCTAGATAGTCTTGAAATTCTCTAGTTTTATTGCAATTGTCGTTTTTTCTATTTAAGGAAATTGCTAATTGAACTTCTTACGTAGTTATTGCTTATGGTGATGGAGGAACAAGGAAATTTTGGATGATTAAAATCCAGAGAATTCCCAAGCTTCATTCTACAAAAAAAACTTCAGGTTCTTTTCCACCTATGTTTCTTATAGAACCAAACGTGGTTCAGATAGTAAAATGACATTGATTCATTTTTCCTTCCTTCCCAGGTGTCTGCACAGACATCCCTGAAAGTACTGCCAGTGGTCTGATAGATGGAGGGCTAGCTCCTATCCATTCAAGAGCCCCCAAGTCCAAGTCCCACATTTAATATATACTGGTTTTGTGATCCTGAACTCACAGTGTCCCAGTCAGCTCTATAAGCCTGTAAGTTGCTGGGCAGTTGCTGATTTGCAATGGTAGAGTCTCTTATTGGGAATTCTTTACATCAGTGAAATCACAGGTCTTCCATTCCACACAACCCCTTCCCCCCAAGAAAGAATTAAAACTATATGGGATCGAAGGTCGAGACTTGGAATAGCTGGGCCAAACCCCTCACTGGAATGCTGAGGAAATTTAGGTCTAGAGAGATAAAGTACTTAGAGGCAGGATTTGAACTCAGGTTCTCTGACTCTTAAGTCCAGCATTCTTTCCACTATAACAAGTTACGTCCCCTTTAACCATTTAAATCTCATATAGTGTATAAGTACAGAATGTTGTTTGTACTGAAAGGGATAATGCTTTTGAAATGAAATAAAATGAGTTGTGGTGAGAATGTTACAGAACTTTAGGGCTAAATGATACAATTAGTTTTGTTTCCTTTTCAACACTTAGAAGAATTGGAGATGTCTTTACTGTAGCATTTCTGGACGTGTGTAAGAGGAAACATCATTCTTAGTTTTAAAGAAATCTTTTTCTTTGAAAATACCATTCTTGACCAAAATGATTACTTCCTTCATTTAGTGTTCTATTCTGAAGTAAAAATGTATTTCAAAACTTCCTTTAGAGCAGGTGTTTTATTGCTGATAAGTAAGTTTTTGCTACACAGTATGGTAACATTGATATTCAAACTGAAACTGTTTTTCCTTTCGACTAAATTAGTCAGCTAAAATCATTTTGAAAGCAAGAATTTTTGTCTTCCATATAGGAAAAGTTGTTAGTTTCATCAATAGAGTACTTGAAAAAGAGTTATTTGTATTTTAAAAAATTGAGGAAGTCTGCTTGTGGAAGTGTAGGATGAATGTATACTGGATGAACTGATCTGAATGGTTTCAGTTTTTGCACTGTGTATTTGGAATAGGGTGAGGTAGTGAGTAGAAAGTACACTGGACTTGGAGTCAGAAAACCTGGGTAGAGGTCCCTGAGGGAACTTACTAGGTATATGTATGACCTTGGTAAGTCCTTTAACTTAAGTTGTTTTTTTTTACCTTGTCTATAAAATGGAATTAATATTTAAACTACCTAATTCATCGGGTTATATAAGGAGAAATCTTTGTAAATTGGAAAACACTTAAATGAATGTGGTTATAATTATTTAAATTTACAATTTATTTGAGATCCATAACCAGTATTACAAAATAGTTCAGCACATTGCTTATCTTTTCTGTAGAGGTGATTCTCAAATCTGTTTATCTAGCCCTAACTTCTCTCTTGACATCCAGTCTCCCTTTTCTGTCTATCTCTTGGACATCTTTGAACTGTAAACATCTTAAATTTAACATGTCCAAAGCTGAACTTGTTCTTCCCCCTCCCCCCCAGACCTGCCCTTCTCCCAAGCTTCCCTATTACGTTTGACAGCAATCACTGTCCTCCCAGTCACTCAAATGTGGAAATTAGTTGTCATCCTCAACTCCTCATTCTCTTATCTCCTTTCCCCCATATATAACCTGTTGCCAGATCTGTAGTTTATATCTTCACAACACCTGCCCTAAACAACCTCTTCTCTCCTCTGACGTTGCCATCACCCTGGTTCAGGCCCTTGCCATCTCATGCCTGAACTATTGCAATGGCCATCTGGTTAGTCTTCCTGCTTCCAGTCCCTGTTCTAGTCCATCAATTACTTAGCTATCAAAGTGATCTTCTTAAAGCGTGGGTCTGACCATACCACCCCTTTAGTCAGAAAATTGCAGTGCTTTCCTGTTTACCTTCAAGGTCAACTATAAATTTTGTTTGCTATTTAAAGCCCTTTATGACCTGGCACCTTCCTACCTTTGCATTCTTTTACTTTTTCCTCTTCCACATAACTTAGAGTCCATTGATACTGACCTTCTCACTGTTCTTTGAACATGACATTCCATATCTCCTGACTTCATTAATTTTCACTGACTCTCCTCCAGGCCTGGAATTCTCTCCCTCCTCATCTCCACCTTGTAGCTTGCCTAACTTCCTTTATGTCCCAACTAAAATCCCACCTTCTGCAAGAAGCCTTTCTGGTCCTTAATTAGTGCCTTCCTTCCGATTCTTGTTCCCACGTAGTCACTTGAATATCATCTTCCTGATTAAGCTGTGACCTCTTTTGAAAAAGGGAGTGTTTTTGCCTCCCTTTGTACCACTAATGCTTAGCACAGTGCCTGACAATAATGGGTGCTTATTGATAAATGCTTCTTGACTTGAATACATTATATAACTTTATTAAAGAATTGAATAAAAAGTTTATAAACAATGGATTTCCTAAATCGTTATTAACCAAAAGAATGAAGGTGGGCAAGGGCAAAACTTTCAAGAGTACTTGCAAGATATAATTGATGTACTATATCTTACATTATACTTCTTGTCTGCTTGAGTAGACTATATGGTATTTAGAATATTCTTTAACCTATAACGTACGTTGATAACTAGTACTTGTGGTTTAAGAGACTTTCAGGTATAGATCATTTGAAGGAAAACCAGCTCTATTCAACCTTTTAAAGAAAGAAAACCTTAAAACATTTCTTTCCTATTTTTCCTGGTTTTCTCTTTCCTATTAATTCCTCACCTATGGAGAGGTTAAAATTGCTGTTGTCTCGTTTGTTGGTGACTTCAGTTCATGTGCAGTAACTCTTTTTAGTGGATATAATTGTTTTATACACACAAACACATATACATCAGAGAATTTTTTTGTATCATAGAACAGACAGGGCATTTTAAGACTGTAAAGAAATTCTTGAATTCCCAATAGTAACAGAAAGCAGGGAGTCCCAGAGTCTCAGATGTGGGACCTCAGAGGCCTCCAGTCCAGCTCCTGTGTCTTCAGGAAGTCCCTCTACAAACCCCTCCAGCCTTATTTGGAAACCTCTGATAAAGGAGCAACTTATTTCCCCAGACAACACATTACACTTCTGGATCGCTCTGATTGTTTTAAAAGCTTTTCCTTCTGTCAGAATCGAGCTCTGCTTCTGTAACACTCATCCATTCCTGTTAACTGATGCAGAACTTCTGGAAAAGCAAAACAAGTGAAATCCCTTGTCTACATGACACCTTTCACATACTTGGAGACAGCTGTCATGGATGTCCCCCCTCCCCCCCACTTCTCTTACTCCAGCCAGGGCCCTCTAGAACCGCACCACTTCAGATGCCTTTCCTAGTGCAGAAAGTAGCAGGCCTCTGACGCTCCTTCTCTTCATTTGTTCAGTATAAGATTGCGTTAGCTTTTTTGACTGCCAGGTCCTATTGTTGATCAAGATTGACTTTGTAGAACACTAAAACCTGTGCAGTTATTTGTGTGTGATTTTAATGAAGCACCAAAAATACCTACTGGAATAGGTAAAGACAGGGGAACCAGATGTACTTTATATGATATTGTGAACACGGTTTAGCAGAGATTTGGTTTGAGATGTTTTCTTTGAGTAGAAGCCCCCTAATTAAGTCAGCATTTATCAAGAATCCTAATGTATGCAGAGTAATAAATACTGTGAGGAGATACAAAGTCAAGGATATAGCATCTGTATTAAAAAAAACAACTTCTGTTCTCTAAAAAAATCTGTTGGAAGAGGGAGTGAAATTTCTAGAATTTTAAAGCTAGTCAAAATTTATTAACTGCCTGTTGTTATGTCAGATATTGAGCTAAGTGCTGGTAATACAGAGAAAGTTAAAAGACAGCCCCTGTGATGAAAGGGTTCACAATCTAATGGAGGAAGGGGAAAGGAAAGTTTAGAAGCTTTTATATAGCACCTGCTATGTGCTGGGCACTTTATAAATATCATCTCATTTGATTCTAAAATAACCCTGGAAAGTAGGTGATGTTACTATCCCCATTTTGCAGTTGAGGAGACTTGAGATGGACAGTTAAAGGACTTGCCCAGAGTCACTTATCTATTAAGTTTCTGAGGCTAAATTTGAACTCAGCTCTTCCCGACTCCAAGCTCAGCACTTTCTTTACTGTGCCACGTGGGGGAAGCAACATGCAAACAACTCTGTACAAGCGAACTATTTATGGGAAAGGCACCAGGATTAAGAAAGATCAGACGAGAATACCTTCAATAGCTCAGATGTTAGCTGGCACCTAATGGAAGCCAGGTAGCAGAGGGGCAGAAATGAAGAGGGAAAGCATTCCAGGCATGTAAGAATTCCTGCATTTCGGAGATGGAGCTAACCGGGATCAGAGGGATTATCTGGTCTAGTTCCCACATTTTATAGATCTGGAAGCTGAGGCCTGCTGGGGGTCAGGAGCTAAACATTTTTATAACCAGTTTTAATATTTAACTGGCTTATAACTGGTTTTCACTTGTTCTGTTTTGGGGAATATTGCTGGTGCATTCAGAGCTAATTGAGAATAATCTGGAATTAATTCAGGAAAGTAATTCTTGAATAATATTTTGAAGGAGGGGAAGAAAATAATTTGGAAGGCTAGTAGAAAATTATCCAGGGAGAAGGAAAGACGTGTATAAAAGTCCTGGAGGAGATGGCTTGCATGTTTTGTTAGTTTGAATGAATAGTTAGGAAGATAATAAGGCAAGATAAAAATGAGTACTAATTGTTGAATATCTTTGAAAATCAAGTTGAGAGTTTTCAGTTTACTGAAGGCAGTGAAGAACCTTGTGAAAGCCTTTGAGAAGAGAGGAAAGGTAGTTGTAGGAACAAAATAACAATTGAGGAACATGCAGTTCTACCAGTTTTATGTACAGAATAGATTGAAAGGAGGAAGCTGTAGTTGACAAGTACTCATTAAATATATAAAATCTGTCATGTCTTGATTATTCGGGAATGCTTAATGTACTTTACCTATTTAAAGGTGATACATAAGGCTATGGAAGAGACAGTAGTTGGGCTTAAAGAGAAGAGACTTTAACTTGGAGTGTATAAGGTTGACTTTTAAATTAACGACGACGTAAAATATATGATAGTGGTTTAGTTCCTAAATGATATACAGTATTAGGTAGTATATATACGTTGTGGAGGACATATGATCTTATTTGTTCCACACGCTTTTTTATGTGGTAAGTTTTGTTTTTCAGAGCATCCACAGCAACAAACTACCAGAAGTTGTTTTTTTCTGGGAGAAGAGCTAAAGCAGCATAAAAGTGATTGCCAGTGTTAGTGCATTTTTAATCTTACATTTTTTTAAAGTTATCCTTTGTTAAAAGAAAGGCTATTTGCCTTAACTTTCCCACATCCCTTCTCCCAGTTTATACTGATGGTTAAGAGAAAGGAGTAATGTGCTCTTCAGCTTTGAGAATATCATTTTGCTGTTTTTACCAGAGTGTTTTTGTGTTTCATTGATGACTTTATTTACATTGTTGGAGTCATTGTACATATTGTTCTTTTGATGAAGCATTTACTCTCTGTCATTTACTATGTCTTTCTGTGTTTCTCTGAATTCATTATATTTTCCAGGCTTTTTAGTGTAATAATATTCTGTCATATTAATATACTACAGTTTGTTCAGCCATTCCTTAGTTGTTAGGCACATATTTTATTTTCAGTCATTACAGTTAATGCTGCTATGAATATTTTTGTACATATTGGTCTTTTTTTGCTCTGAGTAATCTTTTTTTTTCTTTTTGGAGGGGGGAAGATAGGGCATTTGGGGTTAAGTGACTTTCCCAAGGTCACACGGCTAGTTTTTGTGTTATGGGTCTGAGGTCACATTTGAACTCAGGTCCTCCTGACTCCAGGGCCAGTGCTCTATTCACTGTGCCACCTAGCTGCCCCTCTGAGTAATCTTCTTAAGCTATAGGACCAGTAGTAAAACCTCTGCATCAGAGAACAGAAACAGTTTAGTAACTTTTCTGGCATAGTTTCACATTTTCCAGAGTTGATGAGTCACTCCATTAATTGTATTTGTTTTAACTTTGTTTTTTAATTTTTAAAAGATAACCTTTTGTTTTTACATTAATGCAAATATCTCTCCCTCCCCCACCTAAGGAGCCTCTCCTCATAACAAGGATGGAAAAAGAAAAGGGGAAAATAACTGAATATGTACATATATATATATATATATATATATACACATAGATAGATAGATAGATAGATAGATATATACACATATATGTGTGTGTGTGTGTGTGTATGTATAGTATTTCATACACCTGGTCTTCTAGCTTTGCAGTGAAGGGAGGGAACTGATTCTAAACCTAATTTCTCCTGAGTTCTAGTTCCACATTACCAACTATACATCGGGTATTTTGAACTGGATATTCCATAGTTATCTCAAAATCCACTTCTCTAGAATAGAACTCAACTTTACCCCTAAATTGACCCTTCTTCCGTTCTCTTCTCTAGTCACCCAGGATTATAGCTTTGGAGTCATCCTTGACTCCCCATTCTTATCCATCCCATCATAGCGTTATAGATTTGGAGCTGGGAGCAACCTTAGAGGCCATCTAGTCCGCCTCTTATGTTACAAATGAGGAAATGGTGACTTGGAGAAGTTAAATGAGGTCACACATCTGAGTGACAGATGTGGGTTTTGAGCCCAGGTCCTCTTACTTAAATTCCAGCATGCTTTCTACTCTACCATGATCCCATACAGTTACCAAATCTTGTCGATTCCAAGTCCCCTCACATGCTTTGCATCCTACCCTCAGACCTTCATCATATCTTGCTCGGACTATTTCAGTAATCTAATTGAATTGATCTTCTTTTCCTTCCAGTTCTCTTCTTTCCATATCATTCTGTCTACTGTTGCCAAAGTGATCATATTAAAGCACAGGTCTGTGTATCACTTTCCTGCTTAGTAAACTTGAACAGCTCTGTTTTACTTGTAGGATAAGATAAGAATTCCTGTGTTTGATATTTAAGGACCTCACTTTGACTCCAACCCACACTTCTACTCTTATTATACATTATTCACCTTCAACAATCTTCACATTAACCAGACTGTTGTTCTTGGTGATCTTCAAGACACTCCTTCCTGTCTCCTGTGTCTGTGCCTTTGCAACAGCCTGTTCCCCAAGCCTGCAACTCATCACCTTCTTAATACTACACTTTGTAGTGCCAAAGCAATATTCACATGCTGGCATGATTCTGAATCGCAAAATATAATATAGCCTCTCCACGTGGAAGACAGAACCAAAACCTTTATTCAGACACCAGAAAGCTGAATATCAGTGCTACAAAACCAAATCCACCATAGCAACAAAGAAATCTATACACAATAACAATGCGTGGGGCACTGTCATCCCCAAGCCTTCCCCCTGCTAGGGCCTTCCCGCAAATGATCACTCACAGCTTGCTGCCCACTTCCTCTGTGTGGTAAGCCAAAATACTTGATTCTTGGGGGTCAGTTTCTATGCAGATGTCTTTGAGACTGTGGCTTTGGCTTCCAGGCTTTGAGGCCTGCTCTCAGAGAGCATCTTTTGTTATGTGATTGCATTTGAAAAAAGCTAATCCACTTTACCAAGACTTTCTGGCTTTCCCAAGACTTTTTGGTGCCTAGAATTACAAAGCCTGATCTTACCTGAGTTGCTTCCAGGATGTGACAGACTATTATGATGATAAGACTATGATAATGACAATAATATTCCAGGAGATGACAAACTAAGCCTATTGATGAGAGTACTTGAATCTTTGTCTGCTTATTCTATAAAAACCTTGTTCAAAGAATCATTAAATGGAGTTCATGGTTCTTCCTTGAACTACCCACATTGTCTGGTCATTTCTTATTCAAATCTCCCATCATGCTTAGTGCTGGACACTGAGCAGCCCAGGACACCTCTGGGCTCTGCTCTACTCTTCCTGCTCCAACCGCTCTGCAAGCTCCTCCCACCACAGGCTTCATGTGACTCAAACTTAAGCAAGTCACATGGGCCTATTAATGGATGGGAAAGATCTTTCCTTAATGGGAAAATAAGTTAGCAATACACCCTTTTAAATCTCCAGTTTCCTTGGCTGAAGTGCAAACTCTTACATAAAGCCTTTCGTGATTCTCTCAGATCTTACTACCTCCCCAACCCTATAAATTTTCCTGCACTTATTTTGTATGTATTTTTAACTTTATGTTTGTACGTGTCACCTTGCCCAATAGGATGTCGTGTTCTTGAGGACAGGTACTGTTTCATTTTTGTCTTTGTATCCCTAGTGCTTAGAATGGCTCCTGGGACTTAGTGGATGTTTGTTTCCTTGATGCTTATTGATTAATTAAAGTGCATTTTCTTAACTCTCGGGCCATTGTAATTATCAACATATTCATTTTTATTTTTCTATTTATGTTGTTTTCAGCGTATATGTTGTTATTCTGGTTCTGCTTGTGTCAGTCAACAAGTCTTCCATTGTGTCTCTGATTTCTTCATATTCACTGTATTCTATTACATTTTTTAAAAATCTCAGTTGATTTAGTTGTCCCCTGATCCGTGGACACCTATTTCACATGCACTACTTAGCTACCACAAAAAGTGTTCTGTCCTGTAATTTTGGAACAGGTCAGTGTGGTCATTCTCCATTGTTTTTGACTTGAGTTTTGTTGCCTTTTAATGTGATAATTTATATAGGGTATATATTGTTCTTTGACTCCACTTTCTTTTTATTTTATTTTATTTGTTTTTTGGAGGAAAGAAGGTTGGGCAATTGGGGTTAAGTGACTTGCCCAAGGTCACACAGCTAGCTTTGTGTTAAGTGTCTGAGTTCAGATTTGAACCTAGGTCCTCCTGACTCCAGGGCTAGTGCTCTATTCACTATGCCACCTAGCTGCCCCATTGACTCTTCTTTCTTTACTGTGCATCACTTCTTATAAATTTTCTCATTTTTTTGGTCTTTATAATTTGTTGAATGTTCTGGTACCATGATATTCTATAAAAATCATATACCATAATTTGTACAGTCATTCCCCAATTGCTGAGCACATAGTTTGTCTTAGTTGTTATAAATAGTGGTGCTATAAATATTTTTGTTGTTCTTGTCTATAACTTCCTCATGTAATAAACCTAGTCCTGGAGTTACTGGGTCAGAATGCTCATCTATAAAAAGCTAGACACCATAGTCTATTTTGGGTACACTTTGCAATTGACTTTGTTAATAGAGTTTTGGTATTGATAGGTTCATTTATTTGGGGCTGAGGGGAACCTCAGAGGCCATCTAGTTCAAACCCTTCATTTTATACATGAGAAAACTGAGGCCCAGAGAGGTTCAGTGACTTGCCTGAGGTCACACAGGGAGTATCAGTCTAAAGATATTAAATGTACAGAAAACTGGTGAGAGAGTGATTCTAACTTTTCTGCAAGTTATAGATGAAAAAAAACACATTTTATAGCTTTAACAGTTGTAATTGAATTCAGCAGTTTTGTAGTTCTTGCTAGTTTAGGAAAACTTTTTTTGCCAAGCACTTCTACACTTTCTAGCAGACTTCAAAATCAGATATGGCAGCAGGGGTCCATCATTATCAAATTTATATTCCATGCTAGTAGCTATTATGATACTGAGGTTAACCAAAGAAAAGAGTTTCCTTGCCTTTATGGAATTGCTGTTTAAAAGAGACAAGATTTTACATGTTTTATGAGCACTATTAGAGAAGGTAAGGTAAGAAGATGGATAGATATAAAAGAATACAAAAAGATAGTAAAGAAAGTAGTAGAAATATGGAAATAGAAGGAAAAAACAGTGGAGCCCTTTTGGCCATTGGGAAGAGAGTTAGAAGTTGATGGGAGAGACAGTATCTTCCTTATTTTTAGAGGAAGGAAGAGAAAAGATAAGGGAACAAGGTACAGTCCATTCTCAGTTAGTTATGGGTTGCTTATACTACTTGTGAATCGTCTCCCAGTTTCTTGCATTCTGGACATCAAAATCATTTACCAGTCATTTAATATGAATCTTGAATCAGTTGATGATGTTGTTTTGTTGAAGCTTTTGAAAGGTTTAGTGCATGAAGAGGGCAGAACCATTTGCTAAATCAAGGTTGTAGTCTGCATTATGTCTTTGCCCTTTCACATCTTATAACCCATTCTGTCCTTGTATCCCATCGTTTGGTCCTTGACACTAGCAGTAGGCAACTGTGTCATAGATAAAGTGTGCATTCATCATCATTGTCACTAGTGTATATATGTATATATATATATATTTTTTTTTTTTTCCTCCCAAAATGGAAATATGCTTGTTTAATGGCTGTGTTTTGAATTTACAATTATACTGAAAAGTTGTGAGAAAATACCTTTGAGTTTCCAAAGTGATCTTTAATTATGGAGTTAAGATTCATTCCATTAGAAACTTCAAAAGATCCTAGTTTTCCCAATTTCTTTCTGAATAAGATAAAAATGTAGAGAGTCTCTGTAGCTTTGGGGTTTAATCTATAATTTCATTTCTCAGTAGTTAAATTCCAGTTAAGTTGACAAAGTGACAGTTTGAATAGAACAGTGGTTCTCTATCTCCCAAAGTGGTCATGACAATAGTGTAGTTTGTAACCATAAAGAATTAATTAATATACATGCTGATTATTCATTGTTATTCTCATTGCCAGAGAAGGCAACAGATGCTGGAAGCCTTGTGTTCCCTTCAAGGAACTTTGTGACTCCAGACCAGTCACTTGAATCTCTTAAAGAAGGATAAGACTTTGTAATGATTCATTAGTACATATGAGGCATGTGAAAAATTGTAGCTCTTTAATTGTAGCAAAATATAGGGAGATTGTGGGATTTAATCATGGTTAACTTTATACAGTGCCCGCTCTGTGCCAGGTGCTGTGCCTAGCACTTTACGAAGAGTATCTCATCTGAGCCACACAGGTGTCTTGGGAGATAGGTGCTGTTATTATTCCCGTTTTACAGTTGAACTCTAGGCAAATAGAAATGAAGTGACTTGCCCAAGGTCAGAGAGATAGTAAATGAGTCTGGATTTGAACTCAGAGCTTTCTGACTCCAGTCCTGGTACTCTGTTCATTGGAAAATCCTGGATTCTGTAAAGTGCTTTGACATCAGCATGTGTTATCCAGTGTCAGTAGATACCAAAATGATTGTCTTCCTGTATTCTTGCTCATCTGTTTACCAGTGGTATTTTAATACATGTTTTTGTCAGTTAAGGAAAATTTCACTAAAAGAATAGATCCAGGAGAATATGCTGTACTATTCTAACCATAACTGCTTCAGGCAACAGAAGCTTGTTAAACACTTAATGCAGAAACCCGGGAGAGTAAGTGCACAAAAATGTTATTTGCCTGGCTCTTAAGTATCAATTAAACCAATGAATAATCCAGCTGTAAATAAGCTTGCCACCACTGAGTAAGAATGTCATTTAATTCCAGACTTAAAGACTTCCAACTTGTGAGCAGGGTTTTATGTTGACAATTATAGCATACCAGAAGCATTAAAAAATCCTTATGATTATAACTATTTTCAAGGTGATGCGTGCTAATATAAATAGCTACCCTCCCTGAGGGAAAAATACCTTTTGGAGAGAAACAACCCTTCTGCTTTCTGCCCTGGTAAATTTCCATTACAGAAATGTAATAGCGATTTATCAGTAGGAAGTACTTAGAAACTCACTGTTCCTGCAGAAGCAGTTTAGGCGTCCCAGTGGATGGAGCACTCTAGCCCCAGACACTCAGTGGCTGTGTGATCTTGGAAAATCCTTTAAACTTTATCTGCCACTGTTTCCCCCACTGTTAAATGGGAACAATAATAAGAACAGCACCTACCTCACAAGGTTGTTGTGAGGCTCAAATAATGTAATATTTGTAAAAATGCTTAGCACATATTTGCTATTTAATAACTGCTTGTTTCCCGCCTGCCTACCTTTCATGAAGATCTGGCATTTTTAGTTAACGCGAGCTTTACATAGCTGGATATGGATAAGGATAAGCTGGAAATAATTAACAGAGAGAAGGCACTGGAATTAAGAGGGGTTGGGGAAGGTTTCCTGTAGAAGGTGGGATTTTAGATGGGATTTGAGGGTTTCAGTAGTCAGCAGAGGAGGGAGAATGTTCCAGGCATAGGAGACAACCAGAGAAATACCTGGAGCTGAGAGTGGATGTCTTGTTCACGGAACAGTCATGAGGCTTTCTATAACAGAAATGTAGTTTTGCCAGACTTATTTTGTTAGAAATCAATATGGAGTTAATATTTCTTGAAGTTTTTCTATTTGTCTTGCAACAAGTGCTTCTTAAAGTTAGGTGTAATGTAAAAGATTAAAAACAAAGGGAGGTATAATATGAAAGTTACAGAACCCCAGGTGAGACAAAAGAGTTGTTGAAGAACGGTAGATCAATTCTGCAATTGTGGCGAAACTACAGATATGTCAACAGGGTTCAGAAATCAACTCTTTTGCTCTATGCCAGGTGCGTAGCAGAGGACAATGTGAATGGAACATTTAATGTTAATCTTTCAACTTAGAGAAACCGTAAGAATCCTCTCATTTAACCCCTTAATTTCCAGATGAAGAAACTGGGTTCTGAAAGTTTTAGGGACTTAGCCCAATGTTAGCTGGAGACATAGGACTTTTAGAAAGTTAGAAGGGACTTTTCTATAGTTACCAGGTTAACAGATTATTCCTTTCCTAAGCAGCTGCTTTGTACCCAGGTGCCAAAATCTAGGTACTGAAGATACAAGAATAAAAGTGAAAATAGTTCTTACCCTCAAGGACCTTACAGTCTGGCCAGAGGAGACAATAAGGATGTATTAGGTGTAAGCAAAATCAGTAAAAGTCGGTTGTTGGGGGAAGAACTAGCCACTGGTAGAGAGAAAGGCCCCGTGTAGCAAGTGGTGTTTGTACTGAGCCTTGAAGGAAACAAATGATTCCGAGAAATGGAGGGGAGAAGGAAGTAGATCACAGTAATGGAGGACAGCCAGTGCAAAGACATGGAGATGGAAGGTGGTGTAGTAGTCAGGTCCATTTGACTGGACCACAGTTTTTATGGAGGGAAGTAGTACGCCATACATATGGAAAGGTGAATGAGGGCTCAGTCAGTGTGAAGGGCCTTAAATGCTGAAGAGAGATGTTTCTGTTTGATCCTGGAGGTAGTGGGGGCTAGTGGAGTTTATTAAGTAGGGGAGAACATGATCAGATTTGCACTTTAGGAAAATCAGTTTGGTAATTATGTGAAGGGTGGATAAAGGAGATATTTGACATAGGGAGACCAATTAGGAAGATTTTGGAATAATTGAGCTGATAGGTACTGCTGGCCTGACCTTGGTTGGTGACTCTGTGAGTGGAGTGACTCTGTGAGTGGAGGGAAGGGGATAGATATCGAGATTTGGAGGAATTAAGTAGAAGAGCTAGGATTTAATCCTTATTAACTCCAAATTTAGTACTCTGCTACACCACATGCTATCTTCTATGTCTTGTGACTAGGTGTGCCGTCTGTTATGCATTTGAACTTTTAGTACTAGCTCTTGAACTTTTGAATAATTTCTTATTTCTAGTGTTTATTTTGGTAGTTTGGACTCCATGACACTTTCCAACTCTGAGATTCTGTGATATAGGAAAGTTGGTGTTTCTTTTTTAAGTTAAATTCAGACTTCTCTTCATTATAATTCTAGTTAGGTGTAATATATGTCATTTAGCTCTAAACTCCCACTGTGGGACCAGACTCCATCTGTCTTCATCTATCACACATCCCTATCCCCCCCACCTTCTATCATTTTCTCTAGAAACTAATCAGATAAAAATTTTGGAAAGGGTGTGTAGCTTAACTGCCGCTGTGGTTCCACTCTGTATCCCTTGTGACTTCCTAGACCGAAAAAACCTCTTCCCTGGCTACTCTTTATATGTGGTTTAGCCCTATTGACATGTAAGCTTGGAAGCAAGGACTATCTGATGTGTGTGTGTGTGTGTGTGTGTGTGTGTACACCTAAGATTTCGCTTAGTGTATACATTAGCTTAGTGTATATTGCATAATATACACTTAATACTTTTTCATTCACTTATCCAACTTTCATTTGACAAACATTTATTAAGTACCTGTGCAGAACATAGTTTCTAACCTAATGGAATGGAGAGAAGATGAGATGTGTATACTTCAGTGGATTCATGAATTCATTAATGTGGGTGTCGTCTTCAGTGGTGTGGGTCCTATGTACCATACTTTCTCATCTTGTGCAACTACTGTATGTCTTACCATAAATCCTTCAAAGGACTCCTATAAGTCTTCCTCCAGATCTTTCGGCATTGTATGGGTACCAAAACCATCTTAGGATTGTATATTTGTTACTTATGACTATTCTGTCTACATGAAGACCCGCCTCTTTTTCTAATTAGATATTTCCTGGATATCTCAGTTATCTTTGATATCATATTACAACCTATTTATGGTTACCATACATCTTTTTCTTGCCTCCCCATCACTTCATTTGTCTTCAGATTTTCTCCATCATGAGAACCCTCTTCATCCTGGAAAATTACTCCAGGCCTAGAGTTTCACACATTAGAAGTACCATCCAATCTCTGCAGCCTCCCCCTCTGATTGGATGATTACTTCCAGAACCTTCATTTAAGGAGGGCACCCAGAGTAACCATGTCTCATTCTCTCTGGGCTGCATTGTGGACTTTTTCTCTCATATCCCAGACCCTCCAACCATACTCCCTTTTCACCTTCTGTTTATGTGTTGTCTTCCCCCCCTTAGAATGAAAACTTCTTGAGGGAAGGCACTGTCTACTTCTGTTTGTATTCATAGCTCTTCTCACATAGTAAGCTCATAATAAATGCCTGTCGTCTGAAGAAGTTTTGCTTCTTCAATTGATTTTCATCCATATAATATCATTGGGAAAATGTTGGTATTCAGAATGAGTAAATGAGTTTTTGTGTCTGTGAGCAGCTTGGGATCATTGAAATTACCACACAGTTTCTGAAATGCAAGTCATCTTTGTTCTCTACTTCCATTCTAATTCTAAACTCTCAGCTTATTGTCCTTTTGCTGTTTGTTCAAAATATAGACTGATATTCAATAGCTTGTCTAATCCATGGATTCTTAACTTTCTTTGAGTCATGGACCCCCTTTGACAGTCTAAAGCCAGTGGACTCTTCAGAATAATGGTTTTTAAATAATTAAAAGTATTTCTAAATTTCAATTCAAGGTTAGTGAAAAAGAAAAGATACAGTTCTTTTTTCCCATCCAAGGTCACAGATTTCCTTGCCTTTGGACCCCGGGATAAGAATAAGAACTCCTGGGGCAGCTAGGTGGCTCAGTGAATAGAGCACTGGCCCTGGAGTCAGGAGGACCTCAGTTCAAATCCGTACTCAGACACTTGACACTTACTACCTGTGTGACCTTGGGCAAGTAGCTTAATAGCAGTCGCCTTGCCTTCCCCTCTCTAAAAACAAACAAAACAAAAAGAATAAGAACTCTTGGTGTAAACAGGATTTTCTTACTTTTTTTTTTTTTTGCTTTTTGGAGGGAGGAGGGTAGGGCAATTGGGGTTAAGTGAGGATTTTCTTCATCTTTTTGTTTTTTCTCTTGTGTTTTTTGGTCATGGATCTTTTTTGTAGGGCTATGTGATCCACAAGATAGACTGACAACCCTAACCATTTTCTTCTCCCTTTAGAAAGTCGTTTAATTTCAAAGAAAACTTGGTTACAATGAATTGTTCTTGTGTCTTGGTGTTTCAAAACAGCAGATTGTATAGGGGCTTCACTCTGTATCTCTAGTCATTTTCATTATATAGTCAAATATAGACATGTCCTATTTATCTATAAATGTTGGGGAATTCATTCAGCCAACATTTATTAAATGCTTACTATTTGTAAGGGACCTTGTTAGAACACTAGAGATGAAAAGACAAGAACAAAACCTATTCCTGCCTTTGAGTAGCTTGCATTGTACTGGAGAGAAAACATGAACGTAAACAAGTAATACATGCTATTTGACAAGAGAGAGACTAACAACTTCAGGCATCAGGAAAGGCTTCTTCATGGAAGAAGTAGCACATCTTTGTGAGCCTTGGGGAAAACTAAGGATTCTGCAAAGCTGGGCTGGAGGAAGGTATTCCAGGTATGTGCAGAGCTGTGGAGGTGGGAGATGGGGTGTTGAATTTGGAGAACTCGATCAGCCAGTTTTCCCAAGGCTAAGAGTTCCTGATGGGAGAGGAAAATGAACTGTCTGAAAAGGTCGGAAAGGAAACTGCTCTGTCAGGTCCCTAATGACAACCTAACAAAGTAATTCAGAGGTCTTTTTTTCATTCTTCATCCTTCTTGATCTTTCTGCTGCTTTTGGCTATGTCAGTCATTCCTTTCTTAGGGTGCTTTTTCCTCTTGGGATTTCATACACACCAGAGTCTTCGGATTTTCCTTCTGCCTTTTCAGTCACTCCTCTGATTGATTCTTGAATCCACTCCTTGCCCTTCTAACGTAGGTGTTCCAACAGTCTGGTAGACGTAATCAAGCCGAGTTTTAACTCAAAGCAGTTACCAAGCATTTATTTAGGCCTGACTCTTTTGAGCTCAAGATCCACATCCTCAGCTGTCTCTAAGATAAGGGTAACTGAAACTTACTGATAAAGTGGAAACAGAAATGTAGAGATTTGAAATAGGAAGACTTAAATTCAAATTCTAGCTCTGCCACTGAATGCGCTGTGTGAGTTGGAGGGGATTATTCAGGTCTCTAAGTCTCAGATTCCTTATCCACTAGTATGGATACAATAATTTCTTTATCTCTTTCATCATGTTGTTCTAGGCTTTGAGTAAGATGTTTATAAAACTATTTGTAACCTATGAAACACTATGTAAATATCATCTATTATTATGCTCCAAGAAGAACTCAGTATGTTTTCCCTTCATCCTGCTTTGTGACCTTACTGACCTCACTGTTTCTGTTTATGACATCAACATTCACCAATTTACCATAGTCATAACTTTGGGGATTATCTTTGACTCTGACTTCTCTGTTTGTGTTAAAGGTTTAGCCGGTCAACAACAGTTTTGTCAACATCCCACCACCCTGGTCTTGTCTATTCCATCTCTTCACATTTTTCAGATATGTCCCCTTCTTTCTACTCATACCCAAACCACCCTAGTTAAAATCTTCATTACCTCTTGCCTGGGACTTTTGCAATAGCCTTCTAATTATCCTTCCTGCATCTAGTCTTTCTAATCTCTAGTCAGTCTTCCACACAGCTAAAGCACAGACTAGACCACATCACTTCTCTGCTTAACATTCTCAATACCTACCCATTGCCTTTGGGATAAGACACAAACTTTTCTGTTATTTTAATCCTTTCATAACTTGACTCCAGCCTGTCTTTCCAAGTTCATTTGCAAATTATTCTCGTTCATGCCTTCTCCATTCTAGCCAAACTCGTGCCTGTACGTGTTTGTGTCCCATTCTGTCTGTTGCCTTTTGCACAGGCTCTCTACTATGATTGCTTCTGCTTCTGGGAACTCAAAGCTCCCTTCAGGACTCAGCTTGAGTCATCTTCTGCAAGAGACCTTTCCTGATGAGCTCCAGCAAGGCAATCTCCTCCATCCCCATCATGTCATTGTTTATTTGATATGTATACTGCATTCTCTTATCTGAATGGTGGTTGTGTCCTCTAGGAGAGTGTAAGCTCCTTTTAAGGGTACCTACCTTCTCACTTTTTGTTTTTTGTGTTTTTATGTCCTGTCCTTGTATTGAGTCTGGCAAATAGTAGGCACTTAAATTCTTACTGATTCCCTCCTCCTTCTCTCTAAGTCCTGTTGCTTTTCTCTCCACAACTTTCCTCATATATCCCTACCTGTTAATTCCCATTCACACTTATATTAGTATAAGTCTTTCATTAATAACCCATCTAGACTGTCAGAATAATCTTCTTTCAGCTCTTTCACCTTCTAATTAGTTCTGCATTTTGCTGTTGTCTTTGCTCAAAAAATCTTAGGCAGCTTATTATTGTCTGTGAAACAAAATTCAGACTGCTGCCATTCGAGGCCCTCCATGATCTGGGCCCCACGTCCCTTATCTCATATTTCTCTCATCTGTGTGCGCTGTGCTGTAGCCAGATTCGACTGGCTTTGCCCTTTGTTATTGCCTATGTTGCTATATTGCCTGGTCTCTGTCCTTGTCTTCTGTCAAGTTCCTGCTCATCCTTTAAACTAAAACACAAATGTTATCTCCTTCTGGAAGCTTCCACTGATAAATAACTCCTTCCCTCCTAACTCTCCTTTAGTAACAACTTTGTTTAAGAACTTGCTAATGCTTTAATGAAATATCATATATTTGTGGTGTTGTCTTATCTCTCTTGCTTTTATTAAATTCGATGGAGTCAAAGTCCCTGTTTTATTTAAATTTTGCATCTTCTCCAGGGCAGAGCAGAAAGCTTTGATAGTAAACACTGGAGAAATAGTAGTGCTAGACCCCAAAACATTTTTGTTTTTCATATAATTCAAATAATAGCCAATATTGAGTATATAATTATTCTGATTTTACTGCCTTCACTTCACATTGTTTTGTATTTCTTTCCACATTCCTTATATTTTTTCATTATTATGATGTAATCCACCAGTTCGTCCAGTCTTTCCTTGATTGCTGTACATGTAGATTATTTTTTATTTTTTGTTATTATACATAAAACTGCCAAAAAAGTTTTATAAACTCTTTTTTTTCTTTTTTTTTCATTTTGGAAGGCAGTTGGGGTTAAGTGACTTGCCCAAAGTCACACAGCTAGTAAATGTGTCAAGTGTCTGAGGTCACATTTGAACTCAGGTCCTCCTGACTCCAGGGCCAGTGCCCTGTTCACTGCACCACCTAGCCACCCCAACTCTGTTTTCTGATTTCCTCCTCGAAAGTCTCTGTTTTGGAGAATTAAAAAGTAAGGCAGAATGTAGAATTGGGAACTACAATGAGATTATGACAAGGGAAGTAAATGGACCATGAACTCATGATTCTCATGATTTGTAAAGTCTCTAAATCCACACTTGTTTCTAATTCCTTTTCTGTCTTCAACTGTCATATCATTTCTGCCCTGCTACTCATATTCTTATTGACTCAGATGTGAAAGGGTGATCTTAGAACTTCAAAGCATGGACAGGAGTCCCCTGAGCACTTTGGGGCTATCGCCAGTGGTCTGGTGGAGAGAGCACAAGACTTGGAGTCAGGAGGGTGGGAGTTTGAATTGTGTCTCAGATACTTAATAGCTGTGTGACCTGGGCAAGTCACTTCACCTCTTGCAGCTTCAGTTTCCTCATCTGTAAAATGGAGATAACAGGACCTTACATCACAGGGTCAAAAGAGATGTGTGCAGCACTTTGCAGCCCTTACTGTTTGCTTTCTCCTCCTTCCCTCACATTTGTTGCTTCTAATCTTTTGGAGATTTGGAGACCATATATATGTTGGACAAGTGTAAAATCAGAGTAAACAGGCTTTTAATGAGGAACTAAAAAGGCTGATGTGAGCAGAATGCACCTGCTTTAGGTGCCTCACCTTCTGTGGCATCTACTTTGGCATCATGGCTACCTATGGGGGATACTGAGATCAGGCCTCAAAATCAGGAAAACTCATCTCTTGAGTCTTTCATCTGTCCCCTGCTGATAGTGTGACCCTAGACTACTTAGTCTTTTAACCTCTCTGGACCTTTGGCAACTCGCTGTTGCAGTCCTATCAACACATATTTATTAAGTGCCTACTTACTGTGTGCCAGGCATTGTGCTAAGGTCAAAGAAGGTACATCTGAGCTACTTAGAGGGGGTCAGGTGGTACAGTGGATGGAGCAGTGGACTAGGAGTCAGGAAGACCTGAATTCAAATTCAGACTCAGACACCTCATAACTGCAAATCTGGGCAAGTCCTTTAACTACAGTTTCTCCATCTGTGAGCTAGAGGTAACAATGGTACCAGGGTTATTGTGAGAATCAAATGAGATAATACTTGTACAATGCTTTGCAAACCTTAAAACCTTATATAAAGTATAGTTGTTACTGTATTATCATTGTTATTATTACTTTTACAACATTTGTATAGGAAATTCTCCACTAAAGCTCATTATACCAATGAGATCACAGGTCTAGTTAAAAAAAATTGGCTTCTAAGATCTATTTGACATTCTTTTGGATTCTTGGCAGTGTTTGGAATAGCTGAAATTTGAATAGATGTGGTATCACAGGCCTGTATGTGAGTAACAGAATCAGAAGGCAGCCAAAGACTCTCAGCTGCTTGCTGTAGTCCACGAGTTTATGTAGCCAACCTTGACCTAAACTGTAGTAGTGATTTTACCTCAGGTTATGTTCATCTATTGGGGAAAAGTGATCTTTTGAGCAGAGATAGTAACAGAACCTTCTGATATCATTAGTATAGGCAACTCTTGGTGAGGAAATTCTGCCAATGCAGGTCGACACTGTCTCGCCACCTTACAGATTTAGACCTTCCTAGAATTCTCAGAGGTTAAGTGATTGGCCCAGTGTCATATAGTATGGACTGGAGCCCAGGTTTTCCTGACTCAGAGGCCAATGCTCTACCTACTATGGAAGGCTGCCTCTCTGTTGTTTGGATGGCACAGGATAATTCAGAAGGCCAAAGTTAGTTGCTAAGTATGTTCCTGTTTTTTAATTTGAAAATTAAAGAACTAAGACACTTTCTGAATGGAAATATTTGTTCAGAAAAGACCTGTGGCTTTTTTTTTGGTAACTTTTGGAAAGGACTCCTCAAAATTCTAAGGAATGTTTATAGTGCTAAAGCATAAATATAAGCTTGTGATTTTCTGTGTGTGTAGCAAAATAGATACTTGCTACAGATGAGGTTATTAGGGACCACTTCAGCATAACTGGAAGTTCCTGTAATCTGTTTCCTGTTTGCTTTCAGTTGTGGAAAAAGCTGGGTTTCATATTGCATAATATTTGCTTATAGGATTGCTTTAATTTCCAACAAATATACTTCAGCATTTGTTTTTCTCCCCATTGCAGGGAAACCAAACTGAACAGCATAACTGTATATTTGGAGGGAAGGAATTGTCAAGTCTGAGTTAAAAATCTTCAGATACTTAATTGGCATTCAAGAAATACTGAGATTTTGCTGTTTTCTTGCTACTGATAATTGGGCTTTAATATTAAGAAATAAAAGTTATAACTTCAAAATAGAACACTGCTGTTTAAATGCGTTTTGGTACCACATGTGCTTGTTAAGTTCATGATGAGCCATCTGGGTGTTTTATCTAGGAAGGGGACATTTAAAATCCTATTTCTTTTCACCTTGACTTGCTGGGGTTTTGCTTTTTGAATCTTAAGTAACTTTGTTATTTCTAGGGTGTTAATTTTATCCCTGGTTACACAGCACTAAACTTTTTAAAGATGACATAGTATACCCGGAAACATTATTTGCCCTTCCTGGTGATTAAGCTAAGATTTCTAATCAAGACCAATTTCTAAACAAACAAGATACTACTTTCCTTTATTGAAACCTGTTATTCACATGTTTCTCCCTTCTCAAATTCACCGATAGGTTAGACTTGCAGACCACATGTTCCCTACCCTTGGTAGAGTTTAAAATGTGTTGTGATCACCATTAAAAAAAAGTAAACACCTTGAGTTTAACATTTAACATCTGTTAAAAGAATCAGCCCTTCTGAGATTTGGTAATATTTTTTAAAAATCAAAAGGTTATTTTAAACTAACTTTTATGGTTATTTTAGTCTTGAATTTTTTCTTTTCTTAACTAAAGCCTAGATTGAGCTTTTAAAAGCTGTAAGTTAATTACAGTGATTTTATCTGGAATGAGGAGTTTATAACTTGAAATGTTATGAAAACAAAATTTTAAACAGCGTTTTGAATAGAACTATTAATAGGTAGAGGGAAGGAGGGCAAGTGAACTAATCATCAGTTTGAGTAACTGTTAAATGTTTATTACAGTGTCCTGAAGATATGTTGGTCAGTTTTTTTGTTTAACTACATATCTTTATAACCTTTAGGGGGAAAGAAATAGTGGTTTTGATGTACTCTACCATAACATGAAACATGGACAGATATCAACAAAGGAACTCGCAGATTTTGTAAGAGAAAGGTATGTGTTTTTTATCTTAATATTTCATTTTAACTTTTTAAGAGGAAAACTGTTAAAGTGACATTGGCTTTTTTTGTTAAGTTGGTTTAGAAGTAACCAGACATACTTTGAAATTATACAATAAAATGTCAACTCTATATTTTTCATTGTATGTGATAGGTAGCAAGATGATAACACTAAACATTTTATATGAAAGAATTTTTTTTTAGACCACAAGTAAGAAATGCTATTTCTTTAGCCAGAAAAGAATTACTGTAATTCTGTAATAAGAAAAGGAGGTTATCTGAGATTATATAAATCAGTAAATGTTTAACTGATAGATATTTAAAAATGTCATCTTGATGTATCTACAAGAACTATAGGGCCTCTTTTACAATATTACTGCTAATTTTAGGGCTATTCAAATCAATAGATTTAGGTTATTAATGGAATTCAACTTTTGCAATTCTGTTTACAAGTCAGTTTGTTACTAGAAATACCCAACAGGGGTCTTAGTATTTTGAACTCTTCCCCATTCTTAATATAGTTGTGCATTGCTTTCATTAAAACAGAATTATTACCTCTCATTTGTCATCAGAGAATAAACTATTCAACATAAATTAATTTTCCTTGTAACTGAAGCGTACCTTCCCCTGGTCGAAGCCAGTCAGACATTGTTGGATGTTTTAATCAGATGAGTACTTAGCTGAGATGTCTAGTGAAATGATTGAAGGCTGAGGAGGAAGAGGGAGGGCTCAGCACTGTGATCTTGCGGGGGGGGGGGGGGGGG